>CM053505.1:100422593-100489642 GCA_028627145.1 Eidolon dupreanum
GAGAGACTATCTGAGTGATTCCGTTAGTCATTATTTTCCGTGTTTGGCAGATAGCTCAAACTACCCCCTAGGCTGCTGGCCAACCTTTGAATTTTCTGTTCTGAGTTAAGGATTTATGTGTGGTCCAGCCAGTTATATGTAATATCAGCATTCTTCATAAGATGTGGATAAGACAAGAAGAATGTTTAAGAATTTGGGCTCTAGAACCAGGCTATCCCACTTACTTGTGACCTTGGGCAATTCACTTCACCTCTCTGATCCCCAGCTTTCTCATTTCTGGAATGGGTTCAGTAAGAATATTTGCCTCATAAGGTCTTTGCAAGAATGGAATAAGATAATACATGATGAGACCTAGCACGGTACCTGGCACACAGTTATTACCCTGTAAATGTTACCTACTTACTTACTACTATTACTACTACTTACTCACTACTACTACTACTACTACTACTACTACTACTACTACTACTACTGTTGTGATTATTTTATTATAAAGCAGGCACGTAGGGCCTAGTAGACTTTTGGACAAGACAGGGGAAGCGAGATTTGAATCCCACCACAATTGAATGAGCACACTCTTCTTTCCTGCACATCAGCAATTTGCCATTTTCTGGTTTCTGACTTTCCCTCAGGGAACGTTTGTCACCCTGTGGGCTCTAAGGACCCAAAGCCTTTGGACTACTGAATCTGCTATGGGCTGAGGAACAAGCTGCCATGTCTGCCCATGGTCAACTGGGGATGGGTCCTGGCAGCCTGGCTGCCAAACCTTTGTCCTTGGTTTCTGTGAGTCATGTTCCTCTTATGCTCAGCCCAGCTAAGGTTTAGAAGGGGCTGGGAGAGTGGGACCGGTGGTGTGAGGGGATAAAAGGCAGGAGGAAGGCAGCATCTCAGCTTCTTTCTGATTTTGTTGGTAAGCTGAAATTTTAGGAGGGGAACCTGGGGCGCTGCTGTGACCAGACTGCTCTGGAGGGGCCCTTCACCTGGTTCGTGTGGCCAGAGATGCCTGGTGTGCGAGCAACACCTCCCCAAGCACTATGGCAGTCGGGATGTCTCCTCTCTATCTCTGGATAAAATTTTTTTCACAGAAAAGAATGCAAGTTGCTGACGTAGGGGAAGGGAATGGATTCCAGAGGCCTGTTGCTCAGAGATTGGGCTCCCAGAAATGCCCCACCCTCAAGACACAGGTCCCTGATGACTTGCATCTGACCTACTCTTTTCTCAAGGGTAGTGGGCAGGCCACTGGGGGTACCTGACATTTCAGGTGGTATATGGCTGAGCATTTTTTACCTTTAATAGTCATGAATTTATTTTACTGTGTTTTCAAAAAGATATAATTAGTACATAAAATTGCTAATTTCAAGGATATTATTTCTTAGAACCACGCTGAAATTTTTTTAAAAGGAAGTTGAGTTAAAGAAAAACATTAAGTAGATAGTAGTGTAGTTGTTAAGTAAGTGGCAAAAATCATGAAGGCTTGGGAAATACTGGTCTTAACCAAATTATGTTGCCTCTTCTGCCCTCACACCCCAGCTTGGGACTTCTGCTTTGGGAATTCTCTAGCAGCCATATTAATCTGCCTAGTCAACTATCATCCCAACAGATCAAAGCCAAAAGCCTCATCTCCTTTTCTTGACTTCTTAGTCTGTGTTGAAAGTCCTCTCTCTCTCTCTCTCTCTCTCTCTCTCTCTCTCTCTCTCTCTCTCTCTCTCTCTCTCCTGCCCTCATCCTTCTATCTCTCTATCCCCTTCCCTTCTGAAATTGAATTTGCATCCAGAGAAAAAATCTAGAAGAAGAGATTTCCCAAAGCAAATTGTATGAAGTGCTATTTATTATTTGCTATTTATTACAGCAACAAAAAGAAGCAACCCAAACAACCAATTATAGGGATTTGGCTAAGCAGACTGAGAATTTTAATACATTTGTCTATAATGGGGTCACCCAATTTGACAACTTCATGAACTCTATTGGTACAAGAAAATATTCATATGGAACAATGTTAAGTGAAAAAGACAGAGTAAAATAATAAGTACATATAGACTATGTAAAATGTATATGTCACATATATCAGAAGACAACTTTCCAATTTTAAGTCTAAGAGTCATTAGAAAATTAATACATGTTTATTGAGGTTGAATGCCAACTCTGAGGCAGATGGGGGTTATTAATTGGAGGTTCCAGTTCAGCTGAAGTTTAGAAGTGGGAGGCGGGGCATGTCTTTCACCATGAAGACAGAAAGGTTAATAAGGAACTTGGACTAGAACGTGGGCCTTTTCCCTACTGGACAGAGCAGACTATAATCAGAGTTTGGAGAGAGATATTTGGCGTCTGCATGTCCACCTCACTGCAGAGACAACCCCTTTCTTCTCTCTCACTGCCAACAAAGCATTTGGATGGAAGACTGCACGCCCATTCCAGAACAGTGTGCGTTACCCAGTGTGAGTTCCTTCCTGAGGTTTCTTGGCACCGGCTGTGTTCCCCTCCCCATCATCCAAGGTTTACACTGTAAATATCTGGATGGGGTGTAAAGAAAAGCCAGACCTCCAGCCTGAAGCTGGTCCACTGGAGTCTGAGCCAAGGGTGTGTTGTTGATACAGAAGATAGTTCTCTCCCATGAGTTTACCGAAGGGGATTATTTTTGCTGGGTCAGGTTTTCCAGCTTTATTCAAGAGACTGGAGACAAGAGGGGAGCAGGATGGGTGTGTATATGAGGCAGCAGGGAGGGGAGACTTGTTTTTCTCTCTTTTTTTCTGACCAGTTGCTATCCAACAATAGCTGCCATTTATTGAGCACCCACTCTGTGTTGTGTGCTTTATGCATGTTATCTCATTTAATCCTCATGACAACTTCGCAAAATATCATTCCCCAATTTTAAAGATGGGGAAACAGGCTCAGAGAGAACTTACTCAAGGTCATTTATCTAAGGGATGGTGAGGTCAGGATTCACCTAACAAACATTCTTTGAACCACCTACTCTATGGCAAACCTTGTGGTGGGTGCTGGACCTGCAGCTATGAATATAGGTAGCTATGGGAAGGGGCATTACAGACAAGTATGAAAGTGCAGGTAGTTTAAGGCAGCACATGCCAAGATGGGGAAGAAACTGATGCCATGGGAACATGGAGGAGGGGCCCTCATCACAGCCAGGGGCAGGAGGTGAGGAGTCAGCAAGGGCTTTCCAGAGGAAGTGATGTCTGGACTGGATTGGAGGAGTAGGGATCATCTGAGGGAAGGCTATGGTCAGAAAAAGCGATTGAAACAGAGGGCAGCACACAGTGCTTTGAGAATGTCCTGAGTCTGTTTCTGCAGAAAGCTGAGAGAGAAGACTGAGGAGGTCAGCAGGGGCCTCTGGTGAAGGCCCTGGAAGCCATGATGGGTATTTGATTTGCACTCTGAGTGCAATGAACAGCCACAGGAGGGCTTTGAGGAAGGGAGTGATCAGATCTGATTGGCAGTCTCTTTGGCTCGGTCTAGTCAGTAGATGGAGAATGGGTTGTAAGGGAACAAGAGTGGAACTGGGGACATCACAATGGTGACTTAGCTCAGGATAATAGAACCAAGGGAGACCATTTGGGGTTTGTGTTTCAGGCAGAGTGGCAGCACTTCTGATGGACTCGAGATAGGGAAGAGTGGAAGGATGGAGTCAAGTCAAGCCAGTTAGGCTCCAAAGAGCTCAGCTTTCCTTCTTAGCCAAAGCAAGCTGAAGTCCAGGACTTCCTGTAGCTATACTTGAGACCTGGAATGTCAGAACCACTGGAAAACAAATGCGTTCCTTGATCGCCATTGATCCAATGGGACAGGACAGAATTTGTCTGTTTATTTATTTAAGGAAATACCTTATACATGTGCCCAGCACTGTTTAAGTACTTTAGAAATATTTCCTTAATTCTCATAACAACCACTTTTATTATCTCAGTTTTCCAGAAGTGGAAAGTAAGGCACAGAGAAATGAGCAACCTGTTCAAGGCCACATAGTCAGTAAGTGATAGAGTTGGGATTCAAACTCGGGTAGTCTCACTCCAGAGTTCTATGCTGCTTTGTGTACAGAGTCATTCATTTGTCTGACTCCTTTATTCACACATTCAATATGTAATTACTGAATGTGTAACGTGTGCTAAGAACTAGAGGTGGAATGATCCACAAAACCAGACTCAGTCTCTGTCCTCCTGGAGTTCACAGTCCAGTGGAGGAGGCAGATATTAGCCAAATAATGACACAGACAAATGTATACACACTAGGGGAGCCTATAGTAGGGAATTTGACCTAGGCAGAGAGGTCAGAGAAAGCTTCTCTGAGGTGATAGTTGAGATGAAATACAAAGGATGAATAGGAGTTAATTAAACCAAGAAGGAAAGGAACAGCATTACAGATGGAAGAAATAGTATGTGTAAAGACCCTGCGGTGGAAGGGAGCATGGTGTGTGCAAGGGGCCGAAAGGATGCCAATGTGGCTGGAGTAGTGAGAGGCCCATGTGTGAGGTGGGCCCTTGAGCATTTTCAAATTGTGGATGACATGCTCACATCTTCATTTTGAACAGTTCACTCTGGTCACACTGGTTTCAGTGTGGGGATGGGTTTGGAGAAGGTCACCATGAAAGCCAGGAAAGCAGTCAGAGGGAGAGCTTTGGGGTGGTGGCTTGGCTTTGGGTGGTATTGTTGGGGCTATGGAAGAATTCAAGAATTACCAAGGAAGGAAAATCTGAGTTTGGTGACAAATTGAGTATGAAGATTGAAGAGACAAAGAACAAACCTTGAGGAAAGGCTGCTAAGGTTGTGCCTTGCACATCCAGGTAGATAGATGGTGCTTTTATTCTACAGAACCGAGAAAGGGACTGGGTTTCGTGGGGAATGTTTATGCATTCAGTTTTGGGCATGTCAGCTTTGAGATACCATTAAACATTCAAGCATAGGGTGAAGTGTGCAGCAGGCTATTCAAATATATGGACCCAGGGCTTAGAGGACAAGGCTAGCCAGATTCAGTGCTGTTCCGGAGTCGGCTCTCACTGGTTGCTGAAAGCCTATTGTTTAAATGTTGAGGAATTTTGTGAGCTGGTTATCAAACCAATGGTTACTTCAAATTGATTATGATGAAAGTGTTTATAGCAAGGAAGGAAGGTGGTAAATGCTACAAAGTGTTATCCCCTCTGCACCCCTGTCCCAGCTGGTTTACCAGGACATCAGTGGCTAAAGATTACATTCAGGGGTGATCAGCTGGGGTTTTGACTGGATCTTTGAGGGAGGCTGTCCAGAGTGTAAGGCCTAGAACCAAACCTCGGTGAATGCCATAAATTAGATAGAAAAAGACACGTGTCTTGTCCTTTGAAGCTCTGTTATCACTGCCTTGGTTTGAGCCAATATTGTTTTATATCTGGACTATTCAAATAATCTCCACTACTTATCTCTGTTTCTCAAGTCTTTCTCGAAAGTCATTTACAGCTTTTCTGCTAACTGGATAACTGGGTGAGTAAAATAATCTGATTGGAGCAGAGAGCTTATGTAGAACACTACGGACTTTAAAGCTTTTGCTCCCGTTCTACTGCTCACTAGCCATGTGACCTTGGGCAAGCCTCCTGGTCTCTTCTAGCCTCAGTTCTTCATCTGTAAAATGGGGCTAATACCACCTCCTGCTCCAGAGTTGTGAGACCCATGGAAACTGACCATGTGATAAAGGACCCAGCATAGGGCACAACTCACCAATCAACCTTTCTTTTCTATTTGCATTGTCTTTAGAGAGGTTGCCAAGGACTCTCCCAGATGGTAGCTGGTCTCAGCAGGAATGCTCACTGGAGACTTGAGGACTCAGCAAACATCCATCCTCTGCCTGAGATCCTTCATCTGAGCACCCAGGCTCCTTCACTTTTCTTATTTCTTGCTCCTTCACTTCCCTTCGTTCCATTCTGGCAAAATTGAGCAATGGTGCCTTCATCTGCTCTATCCCATCCCATGCTCAGCCTTTTCATACACCAGGAGTGAAAAATTCCTGTCCCTTGCCAACCCACCAGAACTTTTCCCCTCCTCACTCCAGCTAGTCCTTGACTCTTGGCTCCTCCCTTCCTAACTTTGTCTCTCAGATGCACTAATGCTTAACTCCCACAGTACTGGACCAAAAGGGCTGGGATGAACTGTAGCACATATTAAGAGACACAATTCAGGAGGACCCCAGCACTTTCTTGTGCTCTCAAGCTGACTGCACTGAGGCTGTTTTCCACACCACTCCCTGATGCTTTGAAGAAAGAAAGGAAGGAAGTTAGGAAACTAATATTTATTGAATGCCTACTGAATGCCTGGCCTCATGCTAAGGACCTTCATAAGTTGTGTCATTTCTTGGTACAACAACCATGAGAAGGAGGTGATGTTATTTGAGTTTTGGATTGTTCCTGCTGCTCTGTGAGGATATGGCATAAGCCATCTTCAAGTTTGCATCTGGCAGAACACAGAGTCTGTATTCAATAAATATGTCTTAAATTGAACTGCAGACACCGTTGTGTTGAGGCAGCATGGCCAAGAAAAACAAGTATTTGGGGTCTTCACTACCTGTGTGGCTTTGGGCAAGTGATTTCATTTTTCTGAGCCTCAGTTTCCTCATGTGTAAAATGGGAATAATGATACCTTCATGGTAGGTGTTGTGAGCATGTACAGGTGGCTTGGTAAACTTCAGCGTGTAGTCCAGATGAGGAGGAAGTGCTGCCATGTACTCCAAGCCAGTCTTTTCTTTGTCTAATTGCAGTTTAGGCCTGTAGTACCCAAATGCCAATGGATGCTCATCCCTCACAAAGTTTTCACTCTTCTGAGTTAAAAATGAGAAAAATGATGATGTAGTTTTTCATAAAGCCATATGCGTTCAGTTTCTCAAATTCTGAAATTATCATCCCAACTTTTTGATGTTAAAACATTTTCTTGTTTCTGAAATCTTGGTTATATAGTAAACGGCAGTTTTTTAAAAAAAAAAATACCTTTACTCGATCAATTAAAATGTTAGCACTGCACTGACAGAGGAAGCACAGGGTGCCCAGACCGAGGCTTAGCTGAAGAGGGCTTTGTGGTGGGCTTCCTGGAGGAGAGGTCTGAGATGAGTTAAGGAGGATGAAGGTTGCAGATCTGGGCCGTGATGAGAAGCTGCATGGTCTGAGTGTCATTCAGCAAATTAGTACCTCCGAGGCGCCCTCACCAGAGGTCTTGGGGTGGAGGGCTGAGTCGCTTTGTCTCAGACTTGCCTGAGTCACTGATGGGGCTGAACAACTCCAGGCCACTGCATTAGGCAGTAACTGAGCTCCCCTACCCCAACCTAAAGGTGGCTGCTCCTTGTAGTCTGCTCGCTAGCTGCCACACTTCACATCGAATCTCCAAGTCACCTTCCGACTTGACTTACTTTCTACCTCCTGTATTACCCCTGCAGCTTTAGTAAAGAAGGAGTCACTCAGCTCTGTGGCAGGAAGGCCAAGGTCTCATAGCCTGAACACACAAGCTCATGGGAAATTCAAGGTTCCCCCTCCCCTTCTGCACATGAGGAATGAGGGTAGGGGGTGGGGCTGAATCTTTTCCCCAGGATGCCACATGGCAGACTTGGAGGTGGAGATGGGGCAGCAAACTTCCCCAGGGCTTGCTGTGTGACCTCTGGCCTCTCTAGATCACACCACTGCCTGCAGGCCAGCAGCAGGAGGCCCCAGGCTGTGGGGAGGGCTGGATCAGTCCACAGAGGCAGAGTGTGGCTACCTGAGCATGCGCTTTTACATTCCAAGTGGTATGTCTGGATTACCCATTGTTTAGATTTCTCCAGACCTCTGCTCCATCCATCAGAGTATTTTTTTCCACCTGGGATCCTTTGGCAAGTAGGTGCAGCCACTAGTTTGTCCAGCCAGGGGCATATGCCAGGTACCTGCTGGCTGCCCAGCTGGTCTAGGCAAGAGGCAAAGGACAGCTTCTGGAGGAGGAGGAAGCCTTTAGGGGCAGGCAAAAAGGTGAGGCAAAGGAGTTGCAGCAGCGGCCAGTCCTAGTGCCCAGCTTGACCCCAGCATCCCCAGCTCCCTGTTCAGGGCAGATCGCCATGGTATTTTGCCTGCTGGTGCAGTGGGACTAGAACAAACAGCAGAGAAATTAGTGAGCCTGAGGGACAGGGGTTTAAAAATTGTAGGACTGGACTTTATGCCCCTGTTCCAGCTGGAGTTTGAGTTAGCAGCAGGGTGGCTGCTACAGTGAGAGGTTCTTATGCCCTTATGTCCCCAGGAGTTCCTGCCACTATAAATGCCCAGAAGTGGCACATGCCTTATAGGCATCAGGCACAGCCTACTGATTTTTAGTGTATTCTGATATTGAGGAGCTATGATGGGGAGAGGGGTTAATGCTCATTTTGATGGTGGCATTTGGATTGAGTCCAAACTCTTGAGCTTGATATTCAGACTTTAACAATTAATTTTTTACAGTACTTAACATTCCAGTGCCATATATTTGGCACATATATATATATATATATATATATATATATATATATATATTTCCAAATATATATATATATTTCCAAATACCTGTATACCTGGCATCATGTTGAAAAAATACCTATAGTATATAAATTGTTTTTAGTTTTCATTGATGTATTTGGCATCTCACAGACACTGGTGTGGTGTCAAATTCATTTGCAAGTTGTCAATTTCCATCTCTCTGTCTCTAAATATATTCATATAATCAATATTTGATATACTAATTGGTATCTCTGTGGTCACATGTCAGTCACATGTCCAAGTTTTACCTGCACTGCTAGGCTGTGTAAGCTAATTTGTTACCACTAAGATTTTAGATGTAAAGCTAACATAAAGCTTTGCTTTAAGAAATAGGTTGAGGAAAGTCAGACTGCAATATTGTAAATTATGAGCATAAGAAGAACAAATAAACAAAACAAAAAGCACAGACCCATCTCTGCCCATCTCTCAATGCCCAATTTAAAGTCCATCTCCTACATGAGGTCCCCTCAGTCTCTTTCAGCATTTCTACATCTTATTCACGGTGTTACTTGGATTTTGTTCTACAACCTCTGATGCCTTTTCCCTTGGGTCATAGTAAGCAGTGTATTTGGCTGTTTTCCTTATAAGTCTATGAGTCCCCTGAAAGCACATTTTATCTCGAGTTCCTTCTTGAGACCACCAGCCTTTAGCACAGACCCTGCACTTAAATTGCCACTCACAGAATAGCTGAAGAGTTGGATGGTTTCCTTCCTTGTTGGGGTATTCTTGGATTGAGAGGCCTGTTGGAAGCCTCAGAGAACAAGTACTTGTCCAGCAGCAGCACCACCATGTCTACCCGCTACCCAGGAGCCTTCCCCTCCTGTGCACAGTTCTCCTGGCTCACTAGTTCCTGGTTTCTCTTCCCCTTAACTTCTTCCTTGTCTAGAGCCATACTACCTGGCCCTTCAGGCACCCAGATGACCCTCGCTTTCTTCCTTACTTCATGGCCCCTTCCAGTGAACACCTAGAGTGGTATACCCCCACCCCTTCATTATAAGCAGCAGTGAGAGCTTTAGTGGGCCAATATCATTCCATGTCCTTTCTCTTCATTTGCCTTTAGTATTGGGTAGGCACGTGTGTGTGATAAAACATAACACAACATACCATTGACCATTGTAATCATTGTTAAGTGTCAAGTTCAGTTGTGTTAAGTATATTCACATTATTGCGCATCCATCTCCAGAAAGTTTTCATCTTGCAGAACCGAAACTCTGTATCCACTAAACAGTACTGCCCCATTTCTCCCTTCCCCTTAACGCCTTATAAGGCACTATGCTACTATCCAGCTCTATAAACCTGACTATACTAGGTACTTCATAAAAGTGAAATCACACACTATTTGTCCTTTTGTATCTGGTTTGTTTCACTTAGCACAGTGTCGTTAAGATTCACCCACGTTTGAGCATGTGATAGGATTTCCTTCATTTTTAAGATAGAATAATACTCCATTGTATGTATACACCACATTTTGTTTATCCATCGATGGCTATTTGGATCACTTCCATCTCTTGGCTATTGTGAGTAATGTTGCTATGAACACGGGTGTATGAATATCTCTTTGCATCCCTGCTTTCAATTTTTGGGGGGTATTTTTTGAGGAACCATTGTACTGTTTTCCCACAATGGCCATACCATTTTACATTCCTACCAGCAATGCACCATGAGGGTTTCAGTTTCCCTACATCTTCACCAACACTTGTTATTGTCTGTCTTTTTTACTATACTCATCATTGTGGGTGTGAAGTGGTATCTCATTGTGGTGTTGAATTGTCTTTTTCTAATGACTAGTGATGCTGAGCATCTTTTATGTGCTGGGCAGTTAAGTTTATGGCATGCCTATGAGGCTGTGCATTTAGCATTGTTTTCCAGGTGCTTTTGGAAGCTGGAAATGCCCATTGCTTTGGAGGTTAGAATTACCTGGATTTAAGTCTTTCTTGTATGGTCAGTTCCTGTGGACTCTCCATATGCTTTGAAGGCTGCAACTGTACAGCCAGTCAGTCCTGCTGCCTTTCGCTACTCTTTCCCCTTGCTTGTAGAGCTGGCCTTCACTAAGCCCTAGGGTTTCTTTGATTCTGTTTTCCATAATCTTTGACCCATATAGGCCCACCCTACTGTGACATCCAACCAGCCATCCTGGAGAGGAAAAAATTCAGGGGATGGAGAAAAAGTGAAAAGACAGGAGGTAGCAAATTTCTTTGCACCCATTTTCTGATAAAAAGAATAGATAAATCTACCCCTCTCTCCAACGTGAAAGCCTACTTTTTTTTGTCTATCAAGAAGTTCTGTGCTTTCTTAGAAACTTGCCTATTCTCCATGAATATAAGATGAGGAATAGAGAATGGGTCTATGAAAGGATAACTATAAAAATGCCTGAGTTTGTAACTAAAAATGTCGTCCAGGAATTTCCTTTGCTGTTGATGTCTGAGTGAGTGTAAAGAGCTGGTGACCCTCATGAAAACAAAAGTAAGACTAAAAAGGAAACCCCTCCAAGTTCTTAGCAGACAAAAATTATAGTAGGAGGGCCTACAGATGGGGAAGGGACACATTTCTTCAGTCTTGTCTTCCTCTTGGAGTCCTCTCAATGATTCAAGTGTCCACACAACCCCAAGTGGGCAATTAACCAAGAAGAGTCCTTTTTGGCAGGTAAATTCTTCTTGGGGTCAATAGTGGATATGTTCAAATCAGCAAGGTGGCCCATAGTTCACTGGAGATTGGGACACACTGGAGATTGTGACCTGCATGTCTAAGAAGAGTCCTATAAGTAGGCAGTTGCCAGGAGGGCTGTGTGACAGAAATTACCAGCATTTGGTTCCAGGGACCTTCCTGTTTCTGGACCTGTGGTGAAGACAAGGAAAGCCTAGAATAGATTTGCTAATCTGCTAGATCTACTAATTGTCTCCTTAGTGAGCACGGATAACTGGGCCATTGACTATGTTTTATTTCCTCATTAGTTTCCTCTAATGCTTTCCTTGTGGAAATCCAAAGCAGAAATAGTAGCAAATACACTCTGAACCACTCTGCTTTAGCAGAATCTCTTCCTTTCAATAGTGTATCTCCACCCCTTGCCTGGACCCTCCAGAAAGAGGATTTTTCAAATGATATCTGCTGGTCTGGTGGGAGAATTCGAAGAACTCCATCAGGTGTTGACCTGGGGCAGTGACTGGCTTCCAGCAGGGACTCAGTTTCTTCCTACTGTGCCTCAAACAGCCACCAGTAAGTGCCCATAACACAATGGAGCAAGGAGTTGTCTCACAAGCAGAAAGAAGCAGATGATTCTAGTGTAGATTTCTTTAGGTCAAACAGCATTTTTAAATGTGTCCAATGTGCTGTTTTAGGAGGATAAAGGCTGGAGTAGGGGAAACTGGACAGAGCATCTCTGGAGAGCCTTGGCTGGGCCCAGCGGCTGTCAGGATGTGGACTGGAGCCTGACTTCCCTTCCTGGCTCTGCCTTTATCTTCCTATCCTCTTCCATTGCCTTCTGCTCCCTGACCCTGCTGCCCCTTTCATGGGAGCTATAAAGCAAGCTGCTCAGAAGGAAATGGCTTTTGTTATTCCACGTTCTTTGGAAATCTACTTATGGCTGGAGGAGGGGGAAAGGGGTCACCCTAAGTGTTGTTTGTTTCATTGGAGGCCTAAAAGCAAAGCAAAAGTAGTTCCTTATGTACTTCACTGGTTTTGCCCCCACCTCCCTTCCAAGCACTAATTCTAACCTTATTCTTTTTCATTGAGATATAATTGACTAACATAATATAAAATTATATTAGTTTCAGGTGTACAACATAATGATTTGTTATTTGTATATATTACAAATGATCACCACAATAAGTCTAGTTAACATTCATCCCTATTGTTATAAAACATAGGGGACACATATATAGACCCTTAGCCTGGCATTTAAAGCTATCGACAGATGGGCCCCAAGCAGCCTGTCCAGTCTTGTGATTCACTGCTTCCTTATACAGTCCTCATTTTCCTGCTGACCAAAATGCCCACCATGGCCCTCATGGATTTCTGGCCTCCTTGCTCATCCCACCTGTATCTAAGCAGCTTCACGGAGTACTAGGAGGAGTTAGACACTAGAGCTGTGGGTTGAATGTCATACCTATGAGGCTTATGCTCTGTGAGCTTCAGTTTACTTCTCTCTAAAATGAGGCTAATATCTAAGGAACAAAAAGAACAAACTAATGAAAAATAGACTTACAAATACAGAGGACAATCTGGTGATTGGCAGAGGGGAGGAGGGTGAGGGACTGGGAGAATGAGGTGGAGGGTTAAAGAAGTACAAATTAGTAGTTGATAGATGGGCACGGGGATGGGGAGCACGGCCAAGGGAATGCAGTCAGCAGTAATGTAATGGATAGGTGGAGAGCCAGAGGTGGGAAAGAGCAATTAGGGGGATCATTTCATAAACTATATAAATGTCTAACCAATGTACTGTATAGTTGAAACTAATAATAAAAAAAATTAAAATTAAATAAAAAATAAAATGGGGCTAATGATAGCCCAGCTACCTTTAAAATGGTTGTGATGATGAGACAGTGATAAGAAAAACCCTTTTGTAAAATGTAAAACACCGCTCCAGTGCCATTTCTTATTGTTAAGGGTTAATGATCTATGTGTTAGGGCTTGGCTCTATGTTCTGCCCACATTAAGCACCCCTCCCCATGCCCTGGGTGCAGCACTCGGAAATCGTTCATGGCATCCAGTGCTTTTTCCTTAGCACAAGAGTTATTTGTGTCCAAAGCTGAGAGTTTATGTGAAGGTAGAGAAGTGGCTCAGGTATCCTTGTTTTCCACATGGCCCAGCTTTGCACATAGTAAATTCTCAAACAAACATTTATTGAACTGGAGAAGCAAAAAAGGAAAAGCCAATTCTGTGACTTGGAAGCTAATCTCAGGTACCACATATGTGTCCCTGCTGTGAGGCAAGGGAAAATGATAGGGGATGGGATTGGGATGGCTACAGAGGGAGGTGATGGAAACCTTTCAAATGACTTATATTAACCAGTTTCATTGACTCCTCAACTTTTTCAGTTTTCATTTAATTCAGGCTGCAGGTTTCTCATGAATGCTTAGAGGGAACGAAGTCAGAAAAGCTAGTCCTGTGCCTTTCCCTGTGGCAGCTGAGCAGCAGAGAGGAGCCTGAGGGCCATGGGAGGCCCAGATAGGACATCTTCCAGGAAAGCTGCCTGCGGTGCCTTCATTACACCAGGTGGAAAGAATGTCGATCTTGAACAACAAAGTTTCCTCGAGGCCACGTTAGCAACATTCAGACCCTACTATGTTCTCCCTCAACTCAACATCTGGGTCTTTCTACTCCTTTTTACAACGTTTTGGAAATACATTTGACTTTCAATAAATGACGCACACTTAAAATGTACAGATTGATGAGGTTTGATATGTGTATGGACCTGTAAAATCATCACCACAATTGAAATAATGACCATTTCCATTGTCCCCCAAATGTCCTCTTGTTGGTCACCCTTAATCTTTCTTCACAGCCTAAACTGAGAGGATCTACATGCATTTATTGGTGATGGGCTCTCAGATTAGAAAACTCTCAGGGTCAGTGGCCTTGGATTCGGGGTACTGGGGTCAGCAGGGCCTCAATAAGCAGTTCTTTGTGAAAGGCAGCTTTTGTGGTGCTTGTTATAGAGACATTCCTCTGGCACTGTATTGTTTCAGTGACCTGAAGCAGACCTTACCCTGTCTGGGCCTAAGTTTTTCCATCAATAAAATGAGACCGTTGGACAAGAATATCTCTATCGTTCCTGTCAGCCTGGATGACAGGACTTTTCTATGACAACCTTTTCTAACCAGGAATTTTTTAAAAGCACAAAAAAATGTTTATCTTCATTTTCTCACGCCATAAATTACATTCTGGCAGGGTCCTGGCTGATGACCAGAGTGCTGTGGGGCTTTGAGAGTTCTGAGTGGGTTATTAACTGCATTTTACAGATAAGGAAACTGAGGCTCAGAAAGGCAAGATGATCTGCCCACAGTTAATAAGTAGCTGAGCAGGAGTACAAATCCAGCTGCATCTTTTGTAGTTTCTGGGAAGAAGGGAGGAGAGCCAGTTACATCCCCTCTTTATAGAGATCCCCCCTGCCTGCCTGCTGTGTCCCACTGGAAGGTGAATTTGAGGGGGTAGCAGGATTCCATCCAGGCCCAGGGTGTCTACTTACTGAGTACTCAGCAAGTACCTAAGAGTAGGTGGTCAGCAAAAATTTGTTGACTGAATGAATGAACTCTTCCTCTGTGTCGTGCACTGTGGGGGGACAGAGATGAACTGGCCCCAGTCCCTGGCTATAGTAGAGAAGGATGGGTAAAACAAACACATAAATGACCATTACACACGACAGACTATGATAAATGCCTTAGGAAAGGAACCACAAAGAGAGAGGCTGACATCTGGCAATGGCAGGGGAAGGGGTTCTAGAAAAAACGTTTTGCTTGAAGTGACATTCGAGCTGATCTTGAATGAATACGGACTGGAGTTTCTATAGTGGATATGAATGTTTATGTGGTGGGGGTGGGGAGCAAGGGTAGACTACATTCCAGGCCCCAGCAGCAGGCTTAGCGCCAGAAAGCTCCCTGAGGATGTCCCTAGGGAGTGCAGAGAACTCCAAGGCACTGATAATCCCAGAGCCTCAGTGTAGCTGAAAGTTTTCAACCTCTTTCCCTGTATGCCTTGATCTGAGCCCCCAAGTAGCCAAATGGATTTAACTGGGGCCCTTGTTGCCTCATGGGCTGGCTAGCCCAGTCCTGATGGCTTGGTAGTAGTTTTCTCATGAAAACCTTCCTTCTCAGCTCATCACATTGCTAGAAACAATAAAGATCCTTGATTCTGGGAGAAGGCCATGCAAGGAACAACTGTTGCTGGCTTGATTCATCTATTATTAAAGTGGCTGAGATAAGCCATTACTGGACAGCAATAGCGGCTGAGTGGAGACAGGAGAAAGGCCCTTTATTTTCTATGAGATTGTTCATTCGGCTCTCCCCAAACTACACATGAGGATTTCGATAGCAACATTCCTGGTTGTGCTATCCATAGGCATGAGCCAGGGAATAAAGTTTTTTCTTGTTGCTGTTCTGAGTGGGTGTTTTCTACTACCTTGCTTTCTAAATCACTGATTTGATCTTCCGCTTCATCTAACCTACTGTTGATTCCCTCTAATGTATTCTTCATTTCAATTATCATAGTCTTCATTTCTGATTGGTTCTTGTTTTCTATCTCCATTTTTATGTTTACTATCTCTTTGTTGAAGTTCTCACTAAGATCATTGAGCATCCTTACAATCAGTGTTTTGAATTCTGCATCTGGTAGATTGCTTGCCTCCATTCCATTTAGTTCTTTTTCTGAACTTTTCTCTTGTGCTTGCTTTGGCAGCATATACTAAAAATAACAGTTTTCTCCTACTCTTCATTTGGAGCATGTTTCTTTGTCTTTTCTTTTGACTGCCTCTCTATGTTTGTTTCTCTGTTGTTAGGTAGGGCTGCTATGTCTCTTGGTTTTAGTAGAGTGGCCTTATGTAGTAGGTGTCCTGTGGGGCCCAGTGGCACAGTCTCCCTGGTCACCTGAGCCAGGTGCTCCAGGGGTGTCCCTTGTGTGGGTTGTGTGTGCCCTCACAACCGCAACAAAATTGAACCTTGACTTCTGTTTGCACGTTGGGCAGTTTGGTTGTGAGGATTGGCCGTGACAACAGTGGAGGAGCTGCTGTGCAGGGGCTGATCCTATGGAGCAGGATTCTCTTTAGTGGGGCTCTGGTGTCTGGCCAGCCTTCCTTTTAGATGCGTCATTTGTGGAGGTGGGTATGTGGTGCTCTGGTGTGGTCTGAAGCTGGCCATGAGATGTGTTGGTTCTGGGGCCTCATGGGAGGGCTCCTGGTGCAGGCCCAGATCAGTGGTTGCCTGTGCACTTCCTGGGACCACCTGGTATGAACTACAAAGTGATCTGCAGTGGTAGCCACCTGTGCTGGGCTTGGCTACAACTGAGGGAGGTTAAGCTGCAAACTGAGGCCGGCTGCTGCTAGTGCTAGTGTTGGGGCTGCTTACCAAGGTGTAGGGGGCATGCTGAGGCCAGATGGTGCTTGTTTGGGGTTTGGGAGCCTTTGAGAGATCTTAAGAAAGTCCACAGCATGAGCCAAGATAGGCTATTTGTATGGAAAAGCCACTGGAATTGGCTTGGGTGGGCCCGCACTTTGGGAGGGGCGGAGTCTCAGGGAATCACCAGGGCAGGGCCAACAGAGTCAGCCAGGTGGATAGAGACTCAGGTATGGCGCTGCCTGTGTATTCACACTGGGTGGGGTAAGGACTCAACAAAAGAACAGTGGCTCCTGCCAGCACTTTTATCTGGGAGAAAGCTGCCCCTCCAGCCCTCACCCTGAAGCCAGACAACTCAGTCTCTCCTTGTGTGTCCCTGATGCCTTTGGAGCTGCTGCCCCAGCATCGGAGCTCAGAGTAAGCGAGCGAGTCCATCAGTGGTAAGTCCATGCGGGCCCTTAAGAGGAATGCCTAGAACTCCAGCTGCCCCCATGTCTCTCAGGCACAGTCTCCGATGGTTTTCACAGCCATAAGTTCTGGAGACTGCTCTTCCCATCACTGGAACCCTGGGTTGGGGAGCCTGGTGTGAGGCTGGGACCCGTCACTCCTCAGGGGAGATCTCTGCAGCCGAGACATCCCTCTCAGATTCTTAATTACTACAGCATGGGTGTGGGGCCACCTCATTCCACATCTCCACTCCTTTTACCAGTCTTGAGGTGGCTTCTTCTGTGTGTCCTTAGTTATAGGACTTCTGTTTAGCTAGACTTCAGGGGGTTCTCAGTGACGGTTGTTCTGTAGGTAAGTTGTAATTTTGATATGATTGTGGGACGAGGCGAGCACAGCATGTACCTACTCTGCCATCTTGACCAGAAATCCCATGTACAAGTTAATTCATATTATTCATGGATTCCAGATTTACAAATTTGCTATTTGCTAAAATGTATTCGTAACCCTAAAATCAATGCATTTCTGGTTTTCTTCGTTTGTTCCTATGGATTTAAATTTCCAACTTGAATCTTTTCCTTGGTTTAATATAGCCTTGTCCCCACCCACTTCCTCTGTGGTCTTATTGACAAATAGATTACATGTCTAAACCTTACTGTCCCAACAATTCTTTATATACATATTGTTTAATAAAATAGATTTAAAATCAATTAAGGTATGATAAAAGAAACAAGCATTTTTATTGTCTTTCATAATTACATAATTATGGTTACCAGTTGTTATATGTTGAATTATGTCATCTAAAACGATATGTTGAAGTCCTAATCCTTGGTACTTCAGGATGTGACTTATGTGGGATTTAGTCATTACAGGTATAATTAGTTAAGATGCAGTCATACTGGAGAAAAGTGGGACTATTGTCCAATATGACTGGTATCCTTAAAAGAAGAGTGAAATTTGGACACAGACACAAAGAGAGGAGACAGCTATGTGAAAATGGAAGCAGAGGTTGGAGTAATGCTGCTCCAAGCGAAGGATTCTGGAACTACCAGAAACAGGAAGAGACGAAGAAAGATCCTCCCCTAGAGGCTTCGAAGAGAGCAAGGCCCTGCCAAGACCTTGATTTCACCTTGCTATACATTCTATAGGTTTCGACAAATGTATAATGATATGAATCCATCGTTGTAGTGTCATACATAGTATTTTCACTGCCCCCCAAATTCTGTTCTCTTCCTAGTCATCCTCCCTGCACATCCTATCCCAATTTCTGGCAACCACTGATCTTTTATTGTCTCCAAAGTTTTGCCTTTTCGAGAATGTTGTATAGTTGGATTCATACCCTATGTAGCCGTTTCAGATTAGCTTCTTCACTTGGTAACATGCATTTAAGTTTCCACCATGTCTTTTAAAGGCGTAATAGCTTATTTTTAGTTATGAATGATATTCTCTTGTCTGGTTGTTACACAGCTTATCCATTTACCTATTGCAGAACATCTCGGTTGCTTCCAAGTTTTGGCAATTATGAATAAAGCTGCTATAAATATCCCTGTGTAGGTTTTTGTGTAAACATAAGTTTTCAACTACTTTGGGTAAATACCAAGGACCATGATTGCTAGATCATATGGTAATAATATGTTTAGTTTTGTAAGAAATCACCAAACTATCTTTTAAAGTGGCTGTACAATGTGTCATTTTTACCAGCAATGAATGAGAGTTTCTATTGCTCCACATCCTCACCAAAATTTGGTGTTGTCAGTGTTCTGGGTTCTGGTCATTCTAATAGGTGTGTAGTGGTATCTTGTTATCATTTTAACCTGCATTTCCCTGATGACATGATGTGGAACATCTGTTCATATGCTATTTGCTGTCTGTGTATCTTCTTTGGTGAGGTGTCTGTTTAAGTCTTTGACCCATTTTTAAATTGGTTTGTTTGTCTTATTGATGAGTTTTAAGAATTCTTTGTATGTTTTGAATAACAGTCCTTTTGCAAATATTTTCTCTCCGTCTATGGCTTGTCTTTTCATTTAACTTACATTGCCTTTTGCAGAGTAGAAGTTTTAATTTTAATGAAATCCAACTTATCAGTTATTTCAGGAATCGTACCTTTGATGCTTGAACTAAAAGCATTGCCATGCCCAAGCTCATCTAGATTTTCTCCTATTTTGTCTTCTAGAAGATTTGTAGTTTTGTGTTTTTCATTTAAGTCTACGATGCATTTTGAGTTTATTTTTGTGAAGTATGTAAAGTCTGTGTCTAGATTCATCTTTTTTGCATGTGAGTGTCCAGTTGTTCCAGCACCATTTGTTGAAAAGACCATTTGCTCCATTGTATTGCCTTTGCTCTTTTGTCAAATATCAGTTAACTATATTATGTGGATCTATTTCTGGGCTCTCTAATCTTTTCTATTGCTCTATTTGTCTATTCTTTCACCAATACCACTCTGTCTTGGTTGCTGTAGCTCTATAGTAAGTATTCAAGCAGAGAATGTCAATCCTTCAACTTTGTTTTTCCCTTCAATATTGTTTTGGCTATTCTGAATCATTTTTCTCTCCATATAAACTTTAGAATCAGTTCCTTGATATCCATAAGTTAACTTGCTGGGATTTTGATTGGGACTGCATTGCATATATACATCAAATTGGGACAAACTAACATCTTGACAATATTGAGTCTCCTATCTATGAGCGTGGAATATCTCTCCATTTATTTAGTTTTTTGATTTCGTTCATCAGAGTTTTGTAATTTCCCTCATATAGACTTTGTACATATGTTATTAGATTTATACCTAAGTATTTCATTTTGGGGGATGCTAATGTAAAAGATATTGTGTTTTTCATTTCAAATTTCACTTGTTCATTGCTGGTATATAGGAAAACAATGGACTTGTGTATATTAACCTGCAACCTTGCTGTAATCATTATTAGTTCCAGGATTTTTTTTGGTCAAGTCTTTCAGATTTTCTACATAGATGAGAATATAGTCTGTGAATAAAGACATTTTTAATTATTAATTTAATTAATTTGTATGATTTAATTAATTTCCTCCTCAATCTGTATATCTTTTATTTACTTTTCTTGTCTTACTGCATTAGGTAAAACTTTCAGTAAAATGTTGAAAAGGAATGGTGAGAAGGTACTTTCTTGCCCTGTTCCTGATCTTATTAGGAAAGCTTTAAATTTCTCACCATGAGGTATGATGTTAGCTTTTTGTAGATGTCTTTTATTACGTTAAGGATGTTCCTCTCAATACCTCGTTTGCTGAGAGTGTTTATCATGAATGAGTGTTGGATTTTATCAAATGCTTTTTGCATTTATTGATATGACCATGTAAATTTTCACTGACATTTTTACATGATGGGTTATATTAATTGATCTTCAAATGCTGAACCAGCCTTGCATACCTGGGATAAATCCACTTGGTTGTGGTATATAATCCTTTGTGTTCATTATTGGATTGAATTTGCTAATATTTTATGGAGAATTTTTGCACCTATTTTCATAAGAGATATTGATCTGTGGTTTTCAGTTCTTACAATGTCTTTGGTTTTGGTATTAGGGAATGGGGGCCTCATAGAATGAATTACTAAGTATTTCCTCTTCTGTCTTCTGGAAGAGACTGTAGAGGATTGGTATAATTTCTCCCTTAAATTTTTGATAGAACTCACCTGTGAACCCATCTGAGCCTGGTGTCTTCTGTGTTGGAAGGCTATTAATTACGGATTCAATTTAATAGATATAGGCCTATTTGTATTACCTATTTCTTCTTGTGTGAGTTTTGGCAGATTGCATCTTCAAGGAATTGATCAGTTTCATCTAGGTTATCAAATTCTTGGGCATAGAATTGTCCATAGTATTCTTTTATTACCTTTTTGATACCTGTGTGATCTATAGCAATGTCACCTTTCCTTTCTGATATTAGTAATTTCTGTCTTTATTCTTTTTTCTTAGTTAGCTTGGCTACAGGCTTATCAATTTTATTGATCTTTTTAAAGAATCAGCTTTTGGCTTTGTTAATTTTCTCTATTGGTTTCTTGTTTTCAGTTTCATTAATTTCTGCTCTAATTTTTATCATTTTTTCTTCTGCTTACTTTTGATTTAATTTGCCCTTCTTTTTCTAGTTTCCTAAAGTGTAAGCTTAGATTATTGTTTTTAGATTGTTCCCTCTAAGCACTGCCTTTGCTGCAATCCACAAATTTTGGTAAGTTGTGTTTTCATTTTTGTTCATTTTAAAAGATTTTAAAATTTCTCTTGAGATTTCTCCTTTGATACATATGTTATTTAGATGTGTGTTGTTTAATCTCCAAGTATTTTGGAATTTTCCAACATTCTTTCTGTTATTGATCTCTAATTTAATTTTTTTGTGATCTGAGAGCAGATATCATATGATTTCTATTCTTTAAATTTAAGGTGTGTTTTACGGCCCAGAATGTGGTCTATCTTGGTGAATGCTCCATGTGAACTTAAGAAGAATGTATAATCTGCTGTTGCTGGATGAAGTAGTCTGTACTCTATAGATGTCAATTATATCCAGTTGATTGATGATGCTGTTGAGTTCAACCATGCCCTTACTTAATTTCTGCCAGCTGGATCTATCCATTTCTGATAGAGGAGTGTTGAAATCTCTAACTATAATTGTGGATTCATCTATTTTTTGATGAGGTCACAGCAGTTTACCCTATAACCTCATTTCTTTCTGATGGATCTAAGAAGAGTTGATTTTTGCAGTTCTATTAGTTTTTACCTTACATATTTTTGATGCTTTGTTCTTGGGCACATACATATTAAGGATTATGTTTTCTCGACAATTGACCACTTTATTATTAACTAATACTCCTTTTTATCCTTGATAACTTTTCTTGCTCTAAAGTCTGCTCTGTGTGACCTACTCTTGGTTTCATTTAATTACTGTTAGCATGCTATGTCTTTCTCCATTTCTTTACTTTTAATCTATGTGTGTTTTTATATTTAAAGTGTGTTTCCTGTAGACAGCATATAGTTGGGTCTTGTTTTTCATCCATTCTGACAATCTCTGTCTTTTAATTGGTATATTTAGACCATTGATGTTAAAAGTTATTGATATAGTTGAGTAATATCTACCATATTCCTTATCGTAGTCTATTTCTTGACCTTGTTCTTTGTTCCTATTTTTGTCTTTTACTCTTTTCCTGCTTTTTGTGGGTTTAATTGAACATTTTACATTATTTCATTTTTTCTTCTTTCTTAACATATCAGTTATACTTCTTTTTTTAGTGGTTGCCCTAGGGTTTACAGTAGACATTTACAACTAATCCAAGTCCACTTTCAAGTAACACTGTACCACTTCACTGATAATGCAAGTACCTTATAATAACAAAACTTTCCTAATTCCTCCCTTCTGTCTCTCTATAATTGATGTCATTCATTTCACTTATACACGAGCACTCATAAAATGTGTGTGTGTGTATATATATATATATATATATATATATATATATATATATATATAGTGTATGTTCAGATATATATATATATATCTGAACATACACAATTTAATATATGGTTGCTATTGTTATTTTGAACTGCTATCTGTTAGATCAATTTAGAATAAGAAAAATAGGAGTTTTTATTTTACCTTCACTTATTTTTTGCAGGGCAGGTCTACTGGCAACAAATTCCCTCAAGTTTTGTTTTTCTGAGAAAGACTTTCATCATTTTTGAACAATAATTTTGTAGGATGCAGATTCTAGTTTAATAGATTTTTTTCTCTCTCTCAACACTTTAAATATTTCACCCCATTCTCTTCTTCCTTGCATGGTTTCTGAGAAGTCAGATGCAATTCTTATCTTTGCTTTTCTAAAGGTAAGCTAGTTTTCCTCTGACTTTTTTCAAATTTTTTTCTTTATCTTTGATTTTCTTCAGTTTGGATGTGGTATGTCTAGGTGTAGGTTGTGGGGGGCCTTTCTCCTGCTTGGTGTTTTCTTAGCTTCCTGGATCTGTGGTTTGGTGTTTGCCATTTATGGAGGGAATTCTCAGTCATTATTGCTTAAATATTTCTTCTGTTCCTATCTTTATACTCCTTCTGGTATTCCCGTTACATATATATTACAAATTTTATAGTTGTCCCACAATCAATATTCTGTTTTGACTTTTTTCAGTCTTTTTTCTCTTTGCTCTTTAGTTTGGAAATTTCTATTGATATGTCCTCAAGCTCAGAGATTCTTTCCTCATCCCTGTCTAGTGTACTAATGAACCTATCAAAAGCACCTAATAAATAGTTGGGTTCCAATTTTTAAAAAGCAATCTTCACTTTTGTTAGTGTTTTTGGTCTCTAGCATGTTTGGTTCTATCTTAGAATTTCCAATTCTCTGCTTATAGTACCCATCTATTTTCCATGCTGTCTACTTTTCCATTAACGCCCTTAGCATATTAATCTTAGTTTTAAAAAATTCTTGGTCTGATAATTCTAGCATTCCTACGATATCTGAATCTACTTCAGATACTTGTTCAGTCTCTCAAACTGTGTTTTTTGCCTTTAAGTATGCTTTATAATTTTTTAGTTGGAAGGTGGACATGATGTACTGGGTAAAAGGAACTGTGGTACATAGGCCTTTAGTAAAGTAGTGGGCAGATGTGGGATGAGAAGAAGTGCTCTGTAGTCCTACAAATAGGTCTCGGTCTTTTGGTGAACTTGTGTTCCTGGACTGTGAACTTCTCGGGGTATTGACACCTGCATCATTATGGAGTTGGAGTTGAGTATTTCCCTTTTCCCACGTGGAAGACTAGAGCTGGCTAAATTTGGATATTTCTCTTCTCCAGGTAGGTTGGGCTTTGCTAATATCCCAGCAGGTTAGGTTCTGGGTAAATAATGTGTCCCGAGAGCAGACCTTGTTAAGAACATATTTCAAAATGGTTTCATTTCTCCTCCCCCTGCTTGAAGCACTGGGGGACTTTTTGTGATCTTCACTGTACGAACCTGATAGAACTCCTGGAGGCAAAACTCAGAAAAGTGTGAGGCCCTCCTTATAACTGGGTCCCCCTGGAATTTTTAACTCTCAGACTTGTCCACACTGAGCCTCCAACAATTTGTCAATTATGGTTCAGATTTTTTTTCTATCCCGGTGCTGGTTTCTGCTCCTCTAAGTTGCAGTTCTCTGTATCTGCCTACCTGTCTTTCTAATTTTGGGCAGGGGGTAGCAGTTTGCCCTGTGACTTCACTTCTCTGATGGATCTATAAAGAGTTGATTTTCAGTTTACTCATCTTTTTTACTTGTTAGGATAGAGTGATGACTTCTAAGCTCCTTATACATCACACTGGAAACCAGACTCAATGATTGGTTTTTTAAAAGTATTTTCGCCAATTTTTCTGGAGAGTTTGTTCACAGAACTCCTCACACTGTCATGCTGCAAGTTGAACTTGCTACTTTATTTTATTTTATTGCCAAGTAATGTTTCATTGTATAGATATACCACATTTTATTAATCCATTCACTAATCGATGGGCACTTGGAATGTTTCTACTTTTGGGATAGTATAAATAATGCTGCTATGAATATTTAAGTAATGTGGGTTATTTTTACCTTTTCTTGATAGTGTTCCTTGAAGTACAAAAGTTTTCCATTTTCATGAAGTCCAGCCTGTCAAACTTCTCTTCTTTTGCTTGTGGTTTTTAGTTTTGTATGTAAGAAATAATATCTTAACCCAATATCCTAAAGATTCATGTCTGTATTTTATTCTAAGAGCTTTGTAGTTTTAGCTTTTGCATTTAGTCTATAATATTTGAATTCTTTTTTTTGTATGGTGTCAGGTGTCCAACTTCAATTTTTTTTGCATGTGGCTATCCAGTTGTCCCAGCACCAGTTATTGAAAATAACTCTTTTTTCCCCCATTGAATTGTCTTGAAGTTTTTGTCAAAAATCAGTTGACCATAAATGTTAGGCTTATTTATGATCTTTTAGTTCTACTTAGTTGATCTATCTGTCTATTCTTGTGCTGGTACCACACTGTCTTTATTGTAGCTTTGTAGTAAGTTTTGATATTGGGAACTATTACTTCTTCAAATTTGATTTATTTTTCAAGAATGTTTTGGCTATTCTGGTTCTTTTTCATTCCCATATGGATTGTAAGATCAGCTTGTCGGTGTCTACAAAAAAGACAGCTGAGTTTTTTGTAGAAATTGCATTGAATATGTACATTAATTTTGGGAGTATTACCATCTTAATAATGTTAACTCTTCTGATATGTGAACATGAGCTGTTTCCCCATTTATTTGTCTTCTTTGATTTTATTCAACAATGTTTTAGTTTTCAGAGTTATGAACTGTCTATTTTTGTTAAGTTTATTCCCAAGTATTTTATTCTTTTTGATACTCTTGTAAATGGAATTGCTTTTTAAATTTTTTTCAGATTGTTCATGCAAAAGCATAGAAATATAACAGATTTTGTATATTGATCTTATATCAACTGGGTCAGTGCTGTCTCTGTCAGCCAATTCCAATTCCTATTCTAGTAGCAATGAAGTCCATATAGGTTTAGCCCACCACTTCCTAAAGCTCATAATAAGCATTACTGGCTAAGTACATTTTTAAGAGATGCTCCTGGGATGAAACTGTAGCCCCTAGACTGGGAGCTGGGGGAAAATGGAACCCCATTTTCTTGGCCATACTTGTCTAGAACATGAAGCTGGGAGTGGAGGGGGCAGAATTAGAGCATGTTGTGGCTCAAATACCACAGACTCTCACCGTTCTCATGAAGATTTAGTAGATTTTCTTGAAAAACTTTCTCTACTTGCTGTATGCCCTGAGGACAATCCCCAGAGACATTAAATGGTTGTTTTTAAAAATAATTTTTACCAGTAAAATGGTTTTTTTTTCACTAGGAAGTAGCACTAGACCCCCATATAGGAAATCTAGAAGCCCCACTCTCTTAAAATTTTTCCAGTGAGAAAAATATTATTGGTGGGGGCTCCTTCTCTACATATTATCTCTACTAGAAAGAAGGAAAGCATACAAAAAAAGTGAAATGGGTTTACAATGTAAAACATTTCAAAAATAACCCCAATAAGTGCTGATGTTTTGCAGAGAAGCTGTTCTCCAGAATCAGGTGCTAATCAGAAGAGGAAACAGCAGTAATTATGTGTAAAACATTCTGATCCCTGCAGCAGCAGAAATCATCTCATTCCTGGGAAGTACCTGTGGTTACCTAATGCTTGCTCTGCTCTGCTGCCGATACAGCTATGGTTTGGAAATTTCATTTTGATTTTTTTATAAGGAAAAAAGAGGAAAAAGTATTTTCACTAAATATCACAAGAGCACAAAATAGTCACCATTTTGTCTCTAGAAACATACAGGCTGGTTCCAAAAATACAGAAAAGCTGATTGTGACATTACTGTGACTTCTAATTGCTTTAGTGATCCCTTCCATGCTGACTGTCAGGGGAAGGTCATTTCTTTTCTCTCTCCACCTTGCTTTCTCCCCCTGTGGCTTAGATCTGAACACTAGCCAGGCAGGGAAACTCTTACCTCAATGGAAATTGTGATGTGACTATAACTTCAGCAGAGATATCTTCCTTTAAATTGACACCCTGTCCCCATTTGTGTCCCTCTTGGCATACTCATCCTGACCACTTTATCAAGGGAATGGTGACTTTTAAAGACGTGCAGTACCCCAAAGAGAAGACGTAGCTATAGCATCTCTCAATTCCCCTTTTGTTGAGCTTGTGTGCGATTTGATTCCAGGGGGCCACTGTTCCTTTGTGCACAGAGCTGACAACTTCATACCTCGGCTGCAGAGTCAGAGGGCTGGAGAGGCAGGTACCAACCTATCTGTTCCCTGGGACACTCCCTCATAGGAAGTTTAGGCACACTAAGGAATGGTTACTTTGAGATCATGACCACTGCAGTGCCCTCACTTCTCAGTTTCCTAGTCTTCTGAACTCCGATTTACTGCTTCCGTCATCCATATACACGTTTTATCAAGGTATATCCCTCTTTAATTCTATATTCTGATCACAACCTTTCTCCTCCCACAGCTTCCCAGCACGTCTGCAGTGTGGCCGCTTAGCTTTTGCCAGAACCTTTAGATTTTAAACATTGCCTTCCTCACTCCTGCCTTTCACCCTTCCCCCTCTCCCCATCAGTAAATGCCTTAAAATACTTCTCTAAAAGCCTGGACCCCATGGTACCCTCACCCTCTTTGACCTTTGTCCCTTCTTGTCATGGCAATTGTCATCTCTAGGCCTGCTCCCTGCCCCCTGCCCCCTAGCTGCTTTCCCTCCTCCTTCTCTGGGCTCTGGCCTTTCTTTAATTACAGACATAACATTTTTCTCCTCTCCCAAACTAGCTCCTTCACCCATCACCATTCTTCCCAGCATCCAGGTTTGCAAGCCTAACAAAATTCAGGGCTTAGTGACTCCAGGGCCCCCGTTGGCAAGCCAGGTAATGTGAAGGTGAGAAGCAGGCCCCTTGGGCCATGGCCTCTGTCCCAAGAGGGGAGCTACTGCTGGGTCCCAGCCCACTTGCTGCCCTCTGGGAATGTGAGCCCAGAGCTACCAGATCCTCTGGTTCGTTAAGAGATGGCAGAAATCCAGACCTAAATGTAAATTCTCCTGTTTTTAAATGTGGACAACTATTTTTTTTTCAAGAACATGTGGAGGACCCCCTAAATTTCTGGAAGAGATCCAACTCCCCTGCCTCCTGCATTAGCTCACTGGCCCAGTTCTAGAAGACTGCTCAAGTCTGTACTGCTGCCTCCCTCTCAATGGCCTCCTATCTTAGATGGCTAGAATGCCGCCTCGGTGGCCTCTGCTTTCTGCTCTTCCCTCTAGTCTACTATGTGGAACCCCGCTTGATTTCATCACCTCCAAATAATAGAGCTTTGTAGTTAAAGGAGTGGCTCTGGGTTCCAACTGTATAGATTTATAAGTGGTGCAATCTCAGACAAGTGACTTAGTCTTCCTCAGTCTCTGTTTTTGCATCTGTAAAATAGGAAAGACAGTATAGCACTGACTCATAGGCCTGTGGTGAAGATTTAGTGAAGAACCAGGCCTAACCTGGAATAAGTAGTCAATGAATGATAATCACCTTTGTGTGAAGACCTTCGGAGGCACCTCTTGCTCTAGTCTCAGCCCTCCCTCTCTCCTCCTACACAGTACTCGAGATTCAGTTTTCCCTCTGGAAAATCATATGGCCTTGTTTTTTCTCTGTGATAAACCAATAGAAAAGACTGGTACAACTGTGTGACAATAGTATCTGGGTGGGTTGGGGCCAGGATATGTTGGCTTTAGCAAGATGCGATTAGCATAGCTGTTTGAGTGCCCCAGATGGAGAGAGAGACTGCTGAGGTTCAAACCTCAGTTTTGCTGCTTATCTGTGTAACCTTGGAAAAGTTATATCTCACTCATCTTCTCATCTGTAAAATGGAGGATAGTAATAGTGCCTCGCTCAAAGGATTGTTGTGATTATTAAGTAAAAAGTACATGAAAGCTCTAAGAATAATGCCTCATGCACTGTACGTTCTTTCATAAATCTAAGCTAGTATTTGTCCTTCCAAAACATGTGCCCATGCGATGTGGCATTGGAAATTTGGGGGTTAACTGATCTCTCTTTCTTGACCTGTTCCAATAACTGAAAGTACAGTCCTGATCGTGACACTACCTTTTGTTGATAAATCTTTAAAAACTTTTCAAAGTGCTCCAGACACCTCACTAAGAGGATGTGGAAAGTTTCTGAAATCTTAATATAACTTTGCAGAAGGAGGTGACTGCTGTCAGATCCTTCCCCGGCAGCCCATACCCTTGAGTGCTTGCTACCCAGCC
Source organism: Eidolon dupreanum (assembly GCA_028627145.1). Lineage (NCBI taxonomy): Eukaryota > Metazoa > Chordata > Mammalia > Chiroptera > Pteropodidae > Eidolon > Eidolon dupreanum. The sequence continues at coordinate 100,451,360 of CM053505.1, forward strand.
CCAACTGTGAGGCTCTCTTTTGGTGCCAGGACTCTGCTAAGAACAGCCTCTCAGGTCATTATTGTGCATTGCCAGGTCTAACAAATCACTGTATGTCTATACCCTAACTGTGCGTACCCTTGTTTCTGTAAATAAAGCACTTCTTTTATTCCTTTGTTTACCAGTTTTTGAAAATTATCTGTTGATTTTTTCCTAGTCAAGGATTTATCACCATAATGCAGGTATATCAGTATTTTTATTCCTTTATTGGTTCATCTAGTAATTTACGCTAGATATCTACCATACTAACAGTTTTATGTTTTTGTTCTATCACTTATCAGCAGCATCTTTTGAATCCTCTGTTGATAAGATGAGACCCTGGCACCCTTTCCCTTCCCCTCTGCTCTCCACCCGACCCTCCCCTCTCAGGAGGTGGCATCTTGCTGTAACACTTGGTCCTTATTGAAAAAGATCTCGTTTTCAAAAGCAGAAGATATGAAAGATGAAACTAACTTTTACTGAGCATTTGTTATGTGCCAAGAAGTGTGCATGCATCATCACATTTAATCCTCATAGGAACCCTGAAAGAGGCGTATCATAGCTGCAATTTTACACACAAGAAACTGTGACAACATGCATCTGGTAGGAGGGCAAGCTGAGGTTAGAACCACAGTTGGGCTCTGAAGCACCTACTCTTTTCCCAGTTTCATCTGCAGCTTTTCAAGTCCCCTTCCTGTGGTCAAGACTTTGACTGGAAGTCTTCATCTATTTCTGGAACCCCACAGCGATTAGACCTTATTCACTGATGCTGTATCTTCTTCCCATAGAGGAAACGAAGGGTGACTTGAGAGGGAATGGGAGGCAAATGGACCATCCCCATGGGGTGTGTGAGCAAGTAGATCATCCAGAGGGGCTTGATGTTTCAGTCGCATTCCTGGCAGGCCTTTTTCTTCCTGGCAGCCCAGTCCTTTGGAAGCCGGCACAGAAGTCCCAGGTAACTCCTGGAAATTATTTTACGGCATCACTAGGGCTCTCCCAGCCAGCATACTGTCTTTGATATGAAAAGCAAATACAGAATCTTGAAAGGTTGTCGCTGACTCAGACCATTGCTCTGGCACTGCGGTCATAGACACATGTGGGAAATTCCCAAATTGACTTTCCCACAGAGCTGTTTTGGAGTGGGGGACAGAAAGAGGCCGGGGGTGGAGAATATATTTTAGTTATTTATTTGATTAGTATTTGTTAAATCGTTGGACCATTTCAACCAGAGGCACTGAATGGGACTTCCCCAGGGGTCACTTCCGGACATATGGAAGAGTCGAGAGGTCAAGAGGCCTGGCTCAATTTTCCATTCGGAGGAAGGAGAGGCTACAGTAACATAAAACAGACAATCGCAGATTCTTCCTATTTATTGGTCTTGGGACTGCTGTTATAGAGAAACATTTGGACATCCCCACCCATCCACTCTCCCCCAATCCAGGTCCCCTGGTTTCTTCCTCTCTGTTGGCATTCCAGCCATCTACCCTATCTGAGAGACATTTTGCTTTTCCTTCTTCTTGCCTCTTGTCAAGCCATCTTCTTCAGCCCAAGCCCATCCCCTCCCACACACACATGCACATGTATGCAAAAGCACGCACACATGCACTCACATCCCTAGAAGCTCCAGCCTGTTGATTTGTAGTGTCTTACACATTCCTCCTTTCCCCTTTATTCTTAGTGACCCCAAACCTCATTACCTCAGGCCTAGACTATTGGTTTGTTCAGCCTCTCTCTGTGTCTCCAGTTACACCTCCCACTCAATGGCCTGGCCCCAATTCATCTTGTCACCACTGCTGGATGACTCTTCCTATAGAACAGCTTTCTGAGAGCTGTTCAGACTTGCCAAAAGCTTCCCTGATGCTGCAGCATTAAATCCAAATGCCTCGGCTCGGTGTTCAAACTCTCATGCTCCCTGCTCTCAACTTCGATTTCAAGGCTCAGTTCTTGCCACTTCCTTTCTGGACTGAGGCCTTCTTGAAGATAGAGAACACGTCTGGTTCACTTCTGAGGCCCTGACAGCACACTGAGGGGCAGGGTCATGACTTGTTTGCTGAAAGAATGAAGGAATGAACAAGATGAAGCTATCACAAGACTCAGTTTGCCAAATACTTGTACAGGGCCTGTCACTGACCATTGGGTGACCTTGGGTAAGTCTTTTCCTCTCTCTGGGCTTTGTATGTCCAACAGCAATCCCAAACATACAGCAATTAGGCCCTAAGGGCCTGCAGACATGCTTTGTTGGCTGGCACATTAAAATGATTTTAAATGCGTTTTTGTAAGGCATGTAAACTCTAATCCCTGTCCCTCTCCCATCTTCTTACACCCCTCCTCTTCTCCCATTTTCATTAGCTGCTTGGTGCCTAAGGGTATTTACATTTGTGACCCTTGGATTAGGTGTTGTTTACGTACCTTTCAAGTCTGGCGAAGCAGAGATTCTCTGTTTGACCTGCTTTGAAAAGAAAATTGCAAGTGCTTTGCTTAAGTGGTTTCCAATGTCATCTAATACACAGCAGCCAGGCCTGACTGGCTTTGCCCTCCCAGAGCAGGCCACCAAAGAACAGTGGTATGTGTCCATAGTATTTCTGACTTCGGCAGTCAGCTGCAGAGGAGCTGTTATTCCATTGAAAGTGATTGTCTTCACATAGCCCAGCACAAGTGGTGCCCATTTATAGTCTAGAAAAAATCAAGCACAGCCTGCCCATTGGCAGCCAGCTGGGCACAAACAGGGGCATTGGTCACAGGCACAAAGTATGAATTCAGCCCAAGCGTCCTGGCAGGGTCCTCTCTGGGACAAAGTGCTAAATGTGGAGCATGTGCTGGGAGGAGTTACTGTCACCCTCTGCTGGGATCTCAGTGGCCCTGTCTGCATTGAGACGCCACAGAGAAGTGTGGGGTGGGTAGGGAATGTCAGGGACAGCATTGTCACCTCTGGGCTCCTTTGCATTAGGCATAGCCAGTCCCAAGGACCACACAAGCTGTAAATCTGCCTGGCCCCAGGCTGGCAAGACCATGTTCACTCGCCGGGACAGCAGTGGAGCCTCACATGCTTGGGCAGCATCTCGGTGAAAGGTACCAAGGATGGGCAGAGGGTTGATGTGGGTATATGTGCCCATCACTGGGCATAGTCACTGAGGAAGATGGCACTGCTGATGGTCAATGGTGCCAAACAGCTGCAGTGACTTGGGAGTACCTATAGCCTGACTCCCCCAGACTCAGTATGGAGACTATAGAGGGGCTTTTCTGCTAGGTGACACACATGGTGAATCCAGCCTGGATGTAGCAGTTGCAGGCATCTGGAATGGGGGCAGGGAGTGTGAGGAAGCGGAGGGGAGAACACAGACAGATTTTCTAACTAATCCATTTCATGTGTCTGGAACAGCCCTGGAGAGCTTCCTGGGGTGAAAGGGATTGACTCTGCATGCTGTCGCCTCCTTGTTTCTGTCCTTTCCTGCTCTGCGGCTTATGAGCTCAGGGCCTCAGTTCCCTAGTACTGTTGGTCAAAGCCAATAGAATGGAGAAGGTAAACTTTGCAAATAAACTTCACGGAACACTTCTCAAAGCCCAAGAGAAAGAGTTTTAGGATTTTGTTCATGTTCTTGGTTTCCTTTGCATGATTGCAACCACCTCATATCAGCAAGGCATTGGGTGAGACACCTAAGACAGTTGCGTCTGCAAGGACAAGCAACACACCTGCCTGAGGAAGTGCAAGGCAGTGCAAACGCTGAAGGGCAGGAGAGGCTGGCTGGGCAGTGCTCACTGTGGCCAGAACAGAAGACCACGCACACATTAGGACACAGTGGGGTGGGTTCTATGACCGTGGGTGTGCTGCGTGCTATGTGCATGTTTGTGACATGACGGGGAGACCTGGCTGTAGTTGCTGTGTGTGGATTTGTCGCGTGCTGGTTGAAATCAGGATGCTCAGGTCAGTGACAGGAACCAACATGGGAGACAAATCCAGGGAGCCCAGTGTCAACTAGATGGGTGTGGAATGAACCACTGTCACTTGCATTTCCACAGATCCAGCTAGGCCTGTATCCGGCAGCACTTGCCAGTGTTGGAAGGCTTTCATTCCTTCTCTAACTGGCCTGAAGTATTTCAGCTGGAAGCTTGGGCAGTCCATGCATTGAGCTGTGCCATTTTTGGCACACTAAGCCTACCCAGTGCCCTAGAAAATTAGCAGGGTGAGGAGATGAGGCTGTACCCTTGGCTGCAGACCCACACCTGCACACAGTACTCATTTAAGGCCTGCTTATTATTACTTAGTGAGGCTATATGCTGAAATGCCATCTCCTTTTGAGTTGGAAGCCATGGAGGGAGTACTGGGCTTGCTATTTTCTATCTTTGGAGTAATGGAGGTCAGAGCAAGCCAAACCCGGCATCTCTCCTACCATTGCACACCTAGGAGTCTTGGAGGTAGAGATGATGGTCCTGTGGCTGAGAGGTATTTGGGTCTTCATCCCCATGGCTACTAACCAGCTGGATAGACCTGGCATGGCCATGTGGCTTACATGGCATGGGGGCTCTGCCTGAATGAGCCAAAGTTGTTCCCATCTTAGCAGTAAGAACTTTGGCCAGTGAGCAGGCACTGGGGGCCCCTGACCATGGGAGGCAAACTCATATGCACGCAGGGCCGCACTCTCCACCCAGCCCTGGCAGGTAACAGAAGGACAACTTGTGGTGTGATGAAACATAATGCTTGTCTCCTCACATTACTTTTAAAAACAGTGTTCAGGCCAAAAAAAGAGGCCAGATCAAAAGCATCTGCAAGCCATACGCAGCCTCCCGGCTGCCACTTTGTGGCCCATGTGAGATGCAAAACTTAGTTGCACTTTGCTGAGAATATTTTTGCCTGGCGAAATCTTTCCTGATCTTTCAAACCCAGTTTAAATGGCATCTCTGTGACACTTCTCTGACCCCAATCCCTAGGCCAAATGGGTACTTCTCTGTCTGATCCCTTAGTATCTCTATCGTAGCATGTTAGATGATTCACTCATTCATTCATCAATCCATTCGTTTAACCTTTACTGAATACTTTAGCAAGAGCTGTAATGAGGTTACAGAGATGGATTAATAGGAAACAATTCCTGCCCTCAAGGTGCAACTAGTTCAGTGTGGGGAGAGACGGACTGATTCTCAAATGTGTAAAGGCTCAGAGTTCCCTGAGCGCGCCTCCCTCTATGAGTGTGAAAGCTGAGGTAGGCAGGCTTCGGCTTAGATGAATGTTGGCCAGGTACTAGAGGAAGAAAACAAGTAAAGCAAGGAGGGATCAGGTCTTTCCTGCTCCACAGAAGGCCCTGAGCAGATCTCTGGTGAGTGGCTCTGTGACTGGTGTATAAGGAATGGGGGCCTGGGAAGGGCAGGAAATGGAGAGGATTATTTAGGGCCTCATGGGCTACAGACCTTGGCCTTTACTCTGGAGGCAGTGGGTAGCCAGCTGAAGGCTTGGAGCAGGGGAGTGATGGGTGTGACCTTGGCTTTGGAATCCCCACACTGGAGCCTGCATGTCCTAAGTGGACAGGAAGGCAAAGAGGCTGATGACAGAGTGCTGCATCCCCAGCGCCTGGGTTTGTTTACTTCACACTTGCTGAAGAAGTGGGTGAGTGTCCCTGGTCAGACAGGATGTGTAGAGCTGCTGCTGGGGACTCTACTTCTCTGCTACTTGGGGTGGCTTTCACAGCCATCAACTTGGGTGTCTCATGCGCATCTCAAACTGACCATGTTCAAAGCCAAAGTCCTGGCCATTCTCCCAAACCTGCTGCTCCAGCAGTTTTTTCCATCTCAGCTGATGGAAAGTTCCCTGTTGCTCAGGACCCAATCCTCGAAGTCATTCCTGATTCCTCTCTTTCTTTCATATTCCACATCCACTGCAATAGCACATCATGTTGTTTCCACCTTCATAATATCCACACTCAAACCACTTGTTACCACCTTCATGGTCTGTGCCATCACCTTTCCTATGGATATTTGCAACAGCCTCCTACCACACTGCCCTGTTATATAAAACGATTAAACCTTGGACCTTCTACAGTTTACTCTCAACACAGAAGTGAGACTGATCCTGATGAAACATAAGTCAGTTTATGTCCTGCCTCTGTTCAAACCCTCCATTGCATCTCTATTTTGGCCAAAAGCCTAAGTCCTTACAATGGCTCACTAAGGCCCCTGCATGATCTCCTTCCATGACCTGTCTGCCCTCACTTCCTATCATTTCCCCCTCACTCCCTCTACTGTAGCCACACTGGCCTCCTTTCTGTTCCCAGATAGCTTCAGGGTCCTTGTGTTTGCCTGAAATTCTTTTCCTCCAAATATCTGTGTGGCTCACTCCCTCACTTCATTCAATTTCTGCTCAAATGTCACCTTCTCAATGAAACCTCCTTTGACCATCCTATTATAAAACAGCACCCAAAACTGTGCTGGTCCCCTGAGCCTCTCTATTGTTTCATTTTTCTGCACTTTTACTCGTTTACTTTATTTATAGTCTGTGTCCCTCTGCCACAATGAAAGGTTCATGAGAGCAGGAATTTTTGACTGTTTTTGCCCCTACTGTATTCCTACCTCCTAGAAGAGAGCTTGGAACATACTTGGCATCAATAAGGACTTATTGAATAAACAGGTAGACTGTGGGAATCAGTAAGGTTGCCCTGGGCCACCTCCGGGCCACATGGCCTGTGAGTCTCAGGAGCAGATTATATAGGAGAAGCAGAGAGCTCACTTGACCATAGGAGTTAGCAGGTTTAGTCAAGGTGACCTTGAGCAAGTCCCTTCTGCTCATTGATGCTCTCAGTGTGCTCATTTACAAAATGAGTGATCTGATGCGATGATCACTAAGGGACAAGGTGAGGACCTGGCCAACAGGGCTTGCCACTCAGACCCCATTGGCATGAGGGCAGAGGTCCTCACCCCTGCCATTCCTTTTTTGTTTCTTGACCTCTTCCAATGTGCAATCTTATTTTTCACCCAAATCTATAAAAATGCCACATTACAGCTGTTGAAATAATGATGGAGGAAAAGGGTGGCTGCTCATCAGCTGCATTGAGCCAAACCAGCTGTGCTCCCTGAAGTGTGTCTGGCTCTGGCCAGAAGGCCCGTTGCAGGGCAGAAGCCTGGCAGAGAGCAGTGGTGGGATGTCCCATCCCCATTTCTAGAGCAAAAATGTCTCCCATGCCTACCATTTGAGGGGGCATCTTATCTCCTCTCCTAGACCAAACTCTTCTACCTAGTCTAGCTGGGGCCTAGCTTTTTTCAAGCATTTCTCATTTAAAACTTTAATCGCCATAATAATGTAAAACAGGCATTCTCAGACCCATTTCTCAGAGGAGAAAACTGAGTCTTGGAGGGGTTAGGGGATTTGCCCAAGGTCTCACATGATCTCTCCTTCTGCAGAAATCACTTGGAAATGTGTTGGCTGAGGCCTAGGAGATGCTTCCATATGGTTGGAGCTGTGAGAGGCAGAAGGGAGGAAGCTTCCTTCTTCCTTTGGCTCCATCCAGGCCACAGGTGGAGCCCAAGGGGTGGAGAAAAGGCCAGCACAGATGGAAGTCATCAATCTCCCTCCCGGCTCCCTGAGGGCTGAGCAGAAGGGAGGCGCCTTCCCCGCCCAACCCTGCCAGGAATCTGGGTGTCCTGAGAGGCCGAGACCAGTGAGCAACGAGGGCAGTGTGTGCAGGGTACTCCATGTGATAAACCGTTTTTCTCTCTCGTTCCAAAGATCAGAGAGCACTTGGTGAGTTGTTCTTTGTTCCAATGGAAACAGAAAACCAGAGAAGCCCAGTAGGGGTTGGCCAAACTTTCCTTTGTCCTCTTGGACTGGAAGGCTGAATGGGAGGGCTAGGCAAGGGGGTGGGGCAGGGCCTCCTTAAGGGCAACAAATCAGCAGACGGGGGAGCAGGACAGGACTCCAGCCACAAAAAAAAAAAAGAGACAAAGAGCTAAGTATGTGCTGGTAGGGAGGACTCGTAGCCTCCTTTGTGCAGCCTTGCTTCACGTGAGTCTGCTGAGTCAGGCAGCCACCAGCACGTGGCCAGCGAGACCCCAGAGATACAGCATAGCTAGTGCTCTTCTGGCCCAAGAAGTGCCAGAGGTGCCTCCAGGACCAGAGCTCTTCATATGTTCTCTGAGACCCTGGTCCAGTTTTTTCCTGCCCCTGAAACACACTATGCTCCCACCAAGAGGAATAAGAACTCAAATTTGCCAAAGTCATTCAAAGTTTGCCAAGCACTTTCCCATATAGTAGCTCTTCAGGAGGCAGGATAGCCTACTAGTTAAGAACACAGGCTCAGGGCCCAGACTGCCTGACTCTGTGTGCCCTTGGGCAAGCTACTTAGCCTCTGTGCCTCAGTTTCCTCATCTTTCAAATGAGAATACGATATCTACATTTTAAGGTTGTTTTCAGATTAAGTGAGCCAATATTTAAGCTTTGTAAAAGCAGAGATTTTTTTTCTTTTATTCACTGCTATATCCCTACTGCCTAAACAGTGCCTGGCATCTAGTAGACACTCAACAAATATATATTGAATACATAAAGTGCTTAGAATGAGACCTGGCATTTACTAAGCACAATAGATGTTGACTGTAGTTGTTGTTGTGACCTCTCACACTCACAAAAATTCCAAGAGGAACACTCTCAATTTCGTGCACGTTAGTTTTCTTCCTCTGCGTAAGGTTCAAGTTCTGAGTCAAGGCACTGAAAGTAGGCAGCAGATTTGAAGTTTAGGGAGACAGTTTGGGGCACAGAGGGTTAGGAATGCCGCCTTCACATCTGAGTGATAGCATCCATCCACTCATTCATTCTTTCACTTATCCATTCAACGAATATTTCATGACTAGACCTAAGAGCCAGGCCCTGAGCTGGAAGCTGGGGATATATTGATGACAAGGCAGATAAGGATTCTACCTTTGAAAAGCGGAGGTTCTAGTGGAAGGAGACAAGCAAAGGAAGTACAACTGACCCTTGGACAACATGGGGGTAAGGGTACCGACCCCTCCACAGTAGAAAATCCATATATAACTTCTGACTCCCCCAAAACTTAACTACTGATAGCTAATTATTGACCAGAAGCCTTAGCAATAACAGAAACACTCAAGGAACATATATTTTGTATATTATATGTGTTATATACTGTATTCTTATACTAATGTAACCTAGAGAAAATGTCATTAACAAAATCATAAGAAAGAGAAAGTACATTTACAGTATTTATTGAAATAAATCCTCATATAAGTGGACCCACACAATTCAAAGTTATGTCATTCAAGGATCAACTGTAAAGACAAATAATTTCAGATAGTAATAAATGTGTGAAGAAAATAAAGCAGTTTAGTGGGATAGAGAGTGGTTGGGTTGTGTGTGTAGAGGGAGCCAAAGAAGTGACATACAGCTCTTTTGGGGGTTTTAGTCTCAGGTCAAGGGCCCCTGCTTTCACTTGGTCCTTGATATATTGTCAAATCTTCCTCATCCTGCAAGCATTTATATACTGTCTGTCCATAGCAGGACTCAGTTGCTAAGTGTAGCTCCCAGAGGTCAGCACATGGGAGTCTGGGTGTGAGGGACCAAGGAGAAAAGGGCTGTGAACATGCAATACCTGCATAGGAAGGTTCTGGCACCAGTTGTCCTCTGACAAAAGCTGTCGGTTGTGCTAGGTGAAATAATAGTAGTGGCCTGAGTGCTCCCCCGAGGTCCTTCCACACTCCTAGGGAGAAGGGGTCTAGCTAATGCTCTCATGATCAGCTCGTGCACAGGACCATTTTCACGTGTGCAAGCACTGTCTTGTCTTACACACGTCCCAGGGATCATCTCATGCCATCACCACCCTTGTCATACTTGAGTGCCCTTATTCATTCAAAGTTGGGATTCTCCAGAGCCCAGTACAGAACTGATGCTTAATAAATGCTTCTCAAATGAAAGAATAAAGGGTGACTGTTTTTCCTTCTGCCTCCTGAGCTGACTGGCTCATTCCCACTCACGCATCAAGGCTTAGCTCACACATCATCTTATCTCCATACGTCCACCATGGGGAGTGCTTATTCATATTTTATTTACTCTGTGAAGCCTTCCTTGACCTCCCCAGGCAGGTTTGCACGCTCCCATCTTTGAGTGCTCCAGCACATTCTATTCCCCCTATTATAGCCCTAATTTCTCTAGGGATATTTTCTGCTACTGCTGTCTCAGGTCCCCTAACCTATAGTGTTCTCAATAGCAAGGACTGTGTTTTGGTGATCTCTATATCTCCAGCACTAACCCCTAGAGGGCGCTCAATAAGTATCTGTGGAATTAAAGAAAAAGAATTGTTAATTTTCCTTAGAGTGTCCTAGGTAGTGGTATGCTGAAATTGAGGGACATTCTATCAAATAAATGACCAACTAAATGCATTTAGGATTGGATCCTAAAACTGAAAAAGAACTTTAGTGGGAAAACTGATAAAATCCAAATAAGTTTTGTACTTTAGTTAATAATGTTGTTCCAAGGTTAATTTCTCAGTTTTGATTAATGTTTTAAAATCATGTAGGATATCAATGTAAGGGGAAGCCAGGTGAAGGGTAGAGGGGAACTCTGTATTGCTTTTGCAACTCTCTTATAAGTCTAAAATTATCTCAAAATAAAAAATTAACCATTGGGCAAAAAATATTAAATTATGTACACCTACAATTAAATAAGTTATATTAAAAACCAAAATAGTAAATACTTAAAATTCACCTTTTCCTAATTATTTTACTATGAACTATGCTCGTTAGCTGATTTATATCTATTGCCACTGAATGATGTGCTACTGTCAATCTTTTCCCACTCTCTGCTTGGTGATGTCACTAAAGGTGATGATGTCGCTAAAGTAGCTTGAAATAGGCCACAGTGGGAACACATAGAATTCTGGGAATGCTACAGATCAGGGCTTGGATTCTTGTTTTGTTCATTATACTCTACACTTGAGAAAGTGGAGAAAATGTTAATGTGCATTAAACTTAAAAGTGTGTCACGTCTGTAGCTGTTACTTTGTGAATAGCACACAAAAAATTGAGGAAGTGTGTTTCTAGTACTGAAAACTATTATCTGATTCAGCAAAGAAGTTCTTTGAATCATTGATGAATTTGTCAAGTTCCAACACTTTTTATGCTTTTACCTTCTTCCTACTCATTACCATAAATGAAAATATCACCCACCATTCATGTAGGAACTATGCTCACTCTTCTATTATAGATATTCAGCAAATACAGTGAAAGCATTATATGAAAATCAATTGGCTATATTGAATTTGCCATAAAGAGCATTATATATTTCATTATTATTCATAAATTGTTTGCTTTCCATTCTTATAAGTAAATTTATATATGTGTAAATATATGCCTTCATTTTCTTTTGAGAGACGGTTGCTAACATTTACCTGAATACCACTGGTCCTAGGTATTAGTTACTATTTCATCAAATGTGTTGATGGAAAACAAAGAATACTACCAAGCACCTTCTTTGTGCCAGGCTGTGCGGTCTCTTTACGTTCATCATCTCAGCTGCTCTTTCCTGTGAAGTATAAGTACTGTGGACACTATTTAAGAGGACGAGATGAGGATATTGAGGCTCAGAGAGGTTAAGTGACTGGACTAAGGTAAACTGATTGGCATATAGTGGAGCCGGGATTAAACCCTACATCTGTCTGAGTCCAAAGCTAGCTATTTTAGTTTCCTGTTGTTGCTGTAACAAATTTTCACAAATTCAGTGGCTTAAAACAGCACAATTTTATTATCTCACAGTTCTGGAGGACAAACGTCTAAAATGGGTCTTACTGGACTAAAATCAAGATGTCGTCAGGGATGTGTAACTAGTGGAGGTTCTAGGGGGCAATTGTATTCTTCAGCTGTGCACCCTTCTTCCATGTTCAAAACCAGCATTGGCCAGTGAACTCTTTCTTGCATCCCATCTGTCTGACCTGCTTCTGTGTTCACATCTCCTTCTGTAACTCTGCCTCTCCTGCTTCACACTTTCACTTCACAAGGAAACTTACAATGACACTGAGCCCACCAGAAAGTGCAGGAGACTCTCCCCATCTCAGAGCCAGCTGATCAGTAACCTTAATTCCATCTGCAAACCTTATTTCCAAACTTTGCCAACTTAACCTAACATAATTCACAGGTTCCAAGGATTCAGGATGTGGGCATCTTTGGGAGTGGGGAATAATTCTGCCGACTACACCTGTGCTTGTTTCATGACCCTTAATCACCTCTTGTCTTGTGTTTCTCCCTGACACCTGCATGCCAGACGTTCTCTGCTCTCCACTTGGGGGTAAGTTGCCTCCTTTCCTTCAGTCACTGTCCCTGGGACTTTTAATCCTGGACATACATTTTAACTTTGCTCTTGCTAACATATTAAAAAAATAATTTCCAGGATTTTTGTGCATTGCTGGCTTTATCAAAGCTCTCGTTCATTTTTCCCTTTCCCCAGTACTTGTATGGGGTCAAAGCCCCTTTTTCTCTATGGCTGGTCTAGAAAAATCCTTGGACTTAAGCAACATGTTTTTTTCCCATGCCTGCTGAAGAGGCATCTGTCTGTCTGTCTGTCTGTCTGTCGGTCTGGGTTTAATATTGTTCTCTGACTGGCTTCTCACAATCAGACACTCTAAGTAGTAGTTCCCCATCTTGTCTTGTTTCCTCCACATGGAGACCCCTGGTTCCGGTCACGGTCATGGGAAACCTCCTCCACAGAGACTAACCAATGACCAGGAATTGCCCCTCCTCCCAGGAAGCCTTCACAACAGCCACACCCCCTCCAGCTCCAACTACAACCTTCTTGTTTCCCCTTCTATACTTGCCAAAAGTCCTTTGACCCTCCTTTCAGCCTCTCAGATTCACACCCACACATTGGGGCCCTCTCAGACCCTAACTTCCTTGAGGAAAACTCCAGAGCAGTACAGCCCTGGGACTCATGCCTCTTCTGAACACCTTCAGTAGTTATCACCAGTAACTCTAGTTTTGATACTTTATCATCTATCATTATGGAGAAGTGGCAAAATGGTGGCTGGTGGGTCAAATAATGCCCACAGATCTGTTTTGTTTGGTCTACACATGGTTTGTATCTTTTTAATTATTTGCTAATATGAAAGAATCAGTAATCTTTTCATATAATCTGAATTCCTAGCTTCCTTGAAAAATATAAAAATCTAGTAATACTGGCTCTGTATTCTTATAGGCTGACAGCTTCCCCTTTACATGGAACACGTGTCCTCCAGCTCGCCGCAGTCTCTACCAACTCCCTATTGTATTACTCCAGCCTCCTCCGCTCATTGTTAGTACTTGCCTGGCTCCTAAAGGTATTCTGAAATTCTGATATATTCTATGCTTGCCTAAGTGTCCAGCTGTATCACAGTTTCTCGGAGGAAAAAAATTCCATTTTGAATTTGTTTTGTTTCTCTCATGCTTCTCTGTACATAGTAGATGTCCAATAAAGATTGAGAGACTAAAAAATTTTCTGAAAGAAAATTTTCTAGACTCAACCTCTGGATGATTCTAGAATGTGTAAAAATTAGTTTTCTACAAGGTAAGCTTTGCAAGTGAAACATTTGTTCAGAAAGTACCATGTGCCTAACTCAGTGTTTGATGCCTTAGAACAACAGAGAAGGAAACCAATGTTCAGAGAGAGCCTACAAAGTAGGGGTGGAGCTATAAATGTGGTAGTTTCTGGGATAAGTAAGGGCTAATGAGGAAGCCGTCCTAAGCATCAGTGCTGGACGCAGAGAGGAGCTGCCCCTGGCACTCTCTGGTAACATTTGTGCACAAATTCTGAGAGTTACTTTGTTTGGATAGAAATTGAGCATTTATTAAATGCCTTTCTGTGCTGGGCATTTATCCAAGTACTGTAGTTATTCTTGGACTATGAGGGATTCTGAGCATCCTGGCATCCTCCTGAAAAGATGAAGGCAATGTACATAGACTGAGTTTAATTGTTGATGGGATTTGGAGCCTATTTCGTGAGTCACGCTCAGTTGAGAGAAGTGTCTGCTGACTTCCTTGCCTGTCTATGCATGGAGATTGTGCTGTTCCCTCACACCATCACGGGTGGTACTGAAGTGTGGCGCGAGATGGGAAAACATGGAGAAATAATGCGTGTTTAATTGCACAGCAGCAAGCAGAAAGGAATGTGAGAATACCAAAGACTCCCACTGGGCCAGAAATCTGGTGTCATGTGTTGCTAACCAGCTGCAGGAAAATTTGTCTGGACCCTTGGATGCAGAGAGGTGTGTTTACCAGACTTTGGTTCTGAGTATCTTTGAGGGCAAAGAGGTTGCACAGGATATGGACCTGGTGCATCTAGGAGTTTGACTCTGGAGCCTTTGTCTGCCTCCAGCCACCACTAGTTCCACCCATGCTAGGAGAGGAGGGAGGTGGGAAGGCTTCAACCCCAGGGCCATCAGAATCCTCCAAGCATGATGTACTGACAGTCCCTGCTTAGGGCCACCAAAATGCTCAGGTTCAGTTGGGTGGCCTGAACCTTGGGGAAGGAAGAAGCTCTTGGACCTAAAGGAGGCAAGATAGGGCAGGGGGGTAGCAGGGGTGCGGGGAGGGAAGCAGCACAGAAACTCAGCTAAGAGTACATACGGGGACTTTTGTCCTTCAGATTCTTTAGGAAGTATGGAATCCATAGCCTTGGAATCACCTAGAACTGTGTTCAAGCTTTTCCTCTATTCCTACCAAGTGTGGCCTTGGACAAGTCACTTAATCATTCTAAGCTAAAGTTGCTTTCTCTCTGTGTGTAAGGAGTCATGAGGTGATGTTTGTCTGGAGCCTGGCCTGTATTTCAAGAGATGGGAACTCTGAGCTCTAGATTGATGCAACCGAGCAATAAACTCTCACACTGATTGTCACTCACTGTGGGCTCACTATGGACCAGACAGGATGCTAAGGCTTTTAAAATCATTATCTTTTTAATCCTTAAAAGAAAAAGAAATCTAGTTGCAGAGAGGAAGAGTAACTCACTAAAGGTCATCCAGCTAATAATGACAGAACCAGTACGAGCTCCGTGCAGAACAGTTCTGGACGCTACTAACCAGACCACCTGCCAAGCATTAGACTACTCCCAGTTGAGGAAACTTGAGGCTTAGGAGGCACTGGGGTCAGGTACAGAGCTTGGGGCTTCAGACTTCTGGCTCTGCTATTTAATATTCTGTGTGGCCTTGGGCAAGTTACTCAACCTCTCTGAGCTTCAGTTTCCTATCTGGAAAATACGTGATCTCAAAGCCTCTGGCAGCCTATCCTGTGGAAGGAGGTAGAGTGGAAGGAGCTCAGAATCTCCTAGAGACAAAAAATGGGTGTGCCTGTGCCTTTATGAGGTGGAGGCAAGTCTGGAACAGAAACATGCCACAGTGAATGTCCTTGGCTCACACTCCCCATTTAGAGAGAGCCCAGGTGGGCTAGATGGACAGGAGCCCCCACTGTGAGCTGCTGTTGCCACCTAGGGGACAAGCAAGGACCATGAGCCCAAGCTGGGCTATGGCTGAGCAAAACACCACATTCCCGTCTCCTGCTGGCTTCCGGAGTGGAAAGGGGCGGCCAAGGCTTGCTCCAGGAATGGGGAGGGGAGCAAGGAAAAGCAACTGAGCACTGCCTCTGGTTTGGAGGTTATAAATAAATCCATCTGGAAGTGTTTGGGGCAATGGGAGCCCGAGGCCGGCCCCTGCAATTCGGGCCATGTGGCACATATTTCCATTCACACCAGACCGCCTCGATCCCAGGAGACTGTCTGATTGGGCCTGTCTGCTCCAGCCCTGGCTCAAGCAGGGCAGGAACCTCTCAGCCCCAACTCTGCTTCCAGCCCCTGCCCAACCCTCCTCTTCTCCCAGCTCAATGCCAGGAAGATCATGTCTGAGAAAGTGCTTCGAAAACTTTCATGTGCTATTCAAGCCTTTGAATGAATGAGTAAATTTTCTATTACAAGTTGAACTGGAAGTACGTCCGCCTTGTGAGTCAGAGGCCCCATAGTGGTTAGGGAAGGAGTGGCATTCTTTACTTTAAGCCTCCATCTCAGGATCCTCTGTACCACATCTTATTCATCTTTCCATTCCCAGCACCAAAGGTAGGGCTCAGCAGGTGTTGGGGGCACAGTAAAGAACAAAATACAGTCTTTGCCCTCACTGGGCTTGTACTTACACTGTTTCTCAACAAGAGGGCTATTGGCACTTTGAGTGAGACAGTTATTTGCAGTGTGGGACACTCTTGTGCATTGCAGGAAATTTAACATCCTGACTCCTGGCCCTAGGTGCCAGTAGTACCTTGGAGTCATTGTGACAACCAGAAATGCCTCTACACAATTACAAATACTTCTTGGGGCCAGGAAGATCCAGCCCTGGCTGAGGGCCACCACTGAGGAATTTGACAGTGAGTGAGTGAAAGAAGGCCATCCCCAAGATGTGAACATGTTGTGTCCTTTAAGTATACATATAAATCAGTGGTTTAGAACCAGGAGACTATGTTTACCCTAAATTGTGTAAAGTGAACCTTTGTTTGGTGACTTAAGCACTGGTTGCCTGTACCATAGCTGAGGTATACAGTTCTCCTGAGCTAAGCTAGGGCTGAGGAACAGGCACCACCATAGCAGTTTTGGACATGATGATTACTTGGGAATGTCCAGAAAGCAGCCAGAATCTGGCCCCAGGGGCAAATGACAGATCTGACCTCAAGATATAGATTTGTAGTAAATCCACATTGAGGTGGGAGTTAGAGTTGGGGCCCAGGATCCACTAAGATCATTGAAAGAGATGGTATTGGGGAGTGGTGGAGAATGAATCCAGGAGAAAGGCCAGAGCTATGGAAGTAGGCCCTGGCGGCTTCTTTTCTCTGTCCCTTCATTTCCATTTCCACCGTCAACACCCCAGTTGAGGACCATTGCAGCATCAGCCTAACTGGCTTTTGCTCTTCTGGTCTTTGCCTTCCAGAATTATCTTTCTAAGACACAGCTTTCAACATGTCCCTTCCCACCATCCACCAGATCCAGCCACAACCATGCAGTCCAGTTTCCCTTCAACATCGCACTCCCTTGGTGAGCAAGCTCCAGATTCTTCTTTCAAGAGTCATTGTTGCTCATCTCCATACCTTCCTGTCTGCCTAGAGGGACTCTGAAACACACACAACTCTACTCTCCACCATGCTGCCTCCTCCCTGTGATGCCCTTTAACCCTGTCTCCATTTGGAAAAATGCGTTTAGGCTTCAAGATGCAGGTCAAGTCTCCTCTCTTTTATAAAACTTTCCCTGACCCCTCTGTACCCACTCCAGATCTTTGCATACTCCATGGGGCTGTCTGTCTCTCCCTCTGCGACAGCAGCAGCCATGTCTCATTTAGCTTTGTAATCCCATCACCCAGCCACAGGGAAGGAATGGGGGGAAGTGTGCTCGGAGATGGACTGGTATAACAGTGCAAAGAGAAGTGGACCATAAATCCACTTGAGACACTTTTAACTGTTCTTCCCATAAACACTGTCTTCAGAAGAGGGTTTGTGAAAGACCTGGAGAAGAGAAAGGGAAAGACAGAGAGCCAAGGCAAGGCACAGGCATGGGCAGTAGTATGGAGATGAGAGGCTGAAAGGATGAAAGAAGAAGTCATAGCAAAGGTCTGCATCTACAGCTCACATCCACAAGAAATTCAAATAACATGCAATAAAATAAGAACAGATTTGAGGCTCTGAAAATGCCAGCTAACCAGGACTCCTGTTTAGTAAAGAGCAAAAAACAACACCGGCATGAAAGATGTGAAGAATTCCTCAGATTGTTCTTCTTAAGGGCACCAGGGACCACTGGAGCTCCATAGTTGCCCCACATCACTGGCCTGGCTCTTACCACAGAAAAGTAGACATAAAAAAAAAACAACATATGGGTGACTAGTATCCCAGAAGCCATTCAGACACCTTTTACATGCATGAACTCATTCTATCCTTAATGCAACACTGTGAGGTGTGTCTTGTCCATATTTTATAGATTAGAAAACTGAGGTCTTGGCACGGGGTGGTTAAGAATCTTACCCAAGTGCACACATCTTGAAAGTCTGGGACCTAGGATTCCACTGCAGGCCATCCCCACCTAGGCTGGCAAAAGTCTTTTCCAGTCTTGCTGACTTGGGCTGTGGGGCTGATCTCTTAGGATTAATTTCTTTGAACGTAAATGCAATACTATCAGTTTTTCCTGGCTCTGGAATGAACCCTCAGAATCATGTGGTGTTCTCTAGTTTCCAGCTGGGTGCCTTTGCTGGTGGATCACAAATATGAAGCAACAGGCCTTAGCCTGAGAATTAACAATGCACACCCAAAAATGCCAGGGCACTTTTGGTTCCCAGAAGATACTCCAGCCTGGGGGCTTTCTGCCTATGTGGCCAAGTTTTCCATTTTCTCTTTCCTCCCAATGATCTGCCTGTAGTTGATGGTTGCCTGCTTTCCTAGGCAAATTTAAAAATTCTTATCAAAATCATGCTACCTTTGAGCCGTTGCCCACACTGTGTTGTGACCACCCCTTGGACCCATTCTTATTCACTCAATAGTTGGTGGATGTGATCCATCTGTTGCCAGCCTGTGAGTGATTGTAAGCAGAAGACAGGAGGTATGGACAGGGCAGGTGTGGACAGTGTTTTCCAGAGTGGGGTCGGTTGGCTAGAAAAGTCAATGACAATAGATTTCTGGAGTCGGGTACAGTCTGAGAACATTTTGGGTTGGGCCATTTGGCTTGAGTTGTGTTTCCCACGCAAGTCATGGGGTCTTAGGGTTATCATGGTGCCTGTGGGGAATTCTGAAATCTTGTCGAATAACATTTTCAGTGATATACGATGACAAACAGGGTAACAAGTTTCTGGTTTGGGCTTTTGCTCTGGTTGTTTCAGTGAACAGGATTCTTCTGCACCACCTTCAAAATCTTTTTGGAATCCAACCACTTCTTACCACCTCCACTGCTACTACCCGAGTCCAAGCCATTGTCCTCTCTTGCCTATCGCCAGTCTCCTAAAGAGATGCTGTTAAAACATAGTCTGAGTATGTCAGTCTTTTGCTGAACATCCTCCAATTGCTCCAGTGTCACTCATATTTAAAGCCATTCTTTATGGTAGCCTACAAGGCCCTTAATACTCTGGTTGCTCTTACCTCCTTGACATTATCCCTACAAATCTCTCCCTCACCTCCTCCATTCCAGCCACACAAGTCTCCTGATCATTCCTTAAGCTTTCCAGGCACTTTCAGCTTTGTACTTGCTTTTCTTTCTGCTGGTGCATTGGTCAGGATCCTGGGAGAGACTGATTATGGGAACTGGGGCAGGGTTGCTGTATGGAAAGGGCCACTTTGACAGGAGCTGTGGTCTTAGGTAGAGGGATATGGCCAACCTATGATAACCCTGCACAGAAAGAGTTGATGAAAATCTTATTTTGTTTTTCCTTCTGATCTCCTTGCAGGTGCCTGCCATTGGTCAAACCTAACCCGAAGCCAGAGGGCAAGGGAACCTGTTGATGCAGTCCACAAAGGTCAGCCTACCAGGGCACACAGCTGGGTGGAAAAGGGTAAATAAAGAAGATCTGGAGGGGCGCATGGAAAATATCCAGAACTGCTGGATAGCTCTGTAGCTAGCTGCCTCCTTCACTTCATTCAGATCTTCACCAAAAGAACTGATTGCTCTCAGTGAGGCCTTCTCTGGCCAGCATTTCTAAAATTTCAGCCCCCTGAAAGCAAACACCTTATATCTTCCTTCCATGTCCTTACTACCACCTAACATACAATTTATCTTGCTCGTCATTTGCTCTCCTACTGCAACGGGAGCCCCATGCGGGCAGAGACTTTATTTTATTCACCACTGTTATCAGTGCCTAGAATAGCACATGGCACATAGTAGGTGCTCAATAAATACATGGTGAATGAATGACTGCACTCTTAGGAGCCACCCTAGAGTAAGTCTGCTCTCAGCCAGGCAGAAATGGGTATAGATGTCCAATTGTTATTCATGCCTGCCGTTCTCAGGTTCCTCCAAAGAAACTAAATGGCTGCCATATTTTCAGGGCAGAGGATGGGGAGGCCTTTGTGGCCCCCAGCATTGAAACTTGCATGACAGTTTATCAACTTGAACCTTATGGAAACTGTTGTTACATTGGTTAGCATGGGCTGAGCTTTGTGTTTTTTAAGTTGTCAGAAGCAGTGAGTAGATTCACAGCCATGGGGACATTGGCACTTCCAGGTGGCACTTCCATACCTCAGGGGTGATGCTAGTGGCCCTTGAGGTTCAAGGGCAGGGGGTGTGAGCCGGGTCCCCAGCCACAGTGCTGGTGAAACAGGGACAGAGTCACATCACGACAAGCAAAAACAGCTTCAAATTCCTAGAACACTGTAGCTGTGTCCAGGATAATGTTTTTACTCGATACATAGCATATGAATATATTCTCACTGTGAAAAAAAAATCAATCCAATTACAGTTAAAATACTTTTGCATCCCCAGCTCTATTTCCCAGAGGTAACCACTGTTACCAGCATAGCATACCCTCTTCCAATTTTTTTCTATGTGTACATAATTTGATTGTGTGCAGGTATCTAAAAATAAATGGTATCATACTGTGTTTACTGATCTGTAACTTGCTTTTTTCACTTAATATATTTGAAAACTCTGCCATATAAGGACACTTGGATCACACTCATTCTTTTTAAATTAAACTTTTAAATTTTGAGATAATTGTACATTTACATGCAATTTAAGAAATAATGCAGAGAGGTATCATATACCCTTCACTTAGCTTCTCTCAGTGACAACCTCTTGCAAAACTGTAGTAGAATGTCATAAGCAGGATAGTGGCATCGATCCAGTCAAGACACAGAAGATTTCCATCACCACAAGGGTCCTTCGAGTTGCCCTTTCATAGCCACATCCACTTCCCTCCCACCCCCACATTCTCCTTAACCCCTGGCACCCACTCATCTGTCTCTATTTCTAAAATTATGTCATTTCAATAATATTATGTAAATAGAATCATACAGTATTGTTTGTTTTCTTCAGTCAGCATAATTATCTGGGGATTCATCCACTTTGTTGTGTGTGTCAATAATCTTTACCTTTTTATTGCTGGTAGTTTTCTGTGGCTTGGATGGACCACGGAAAGTGTGCCCATTCACCTGTCAAAGGATATCTGGGTTGTTTCCAATTTGGGGCTGTTCTAAAGTCATTACAAACATTCCTGTAACAGGTTTTTATGTGGACAGACATTTTCATTTCTCTGGGATAAATGTCCAAGAGTGCAATTGCTG
Organism: Eidolon dupreanum; assembly: GCA_028627145.1. NCBI lineage: Eukaryota > Metazoa > Chordata > Mammalia > Chiroptera > Pteropodidae > Eidolon > Eidolon dupreanum. The sequence goes on from CM053505.1 coordinate 100,472,609, forward strand.
GGGTCATTTGGTAGTGGCAACTTTAGCTTTTAAAGGTGCTTGCCAAACTGTTTTCCAGAATGGCCATACTATCTCATTCCCACCAGCAGTGTATGAAGTATCTAGTTTCTTGGCATCCTCACCAGTATTTGGTGTGGTCACTATAATTCTTTCTATTCTGATAGGTTCATAGTGATATCTTTTTGTGATTTTAATTTGCATATCCCTAATGGCAAGTGATTTAACATTTTTTTCACATGCTTACTTGCCATCTATATATCCTTTTCAGTGAATTGTGTTTTCATGTCATGCTTTGATTGTCAGCTGTAAGATCTAGCTTATATGCCACATCACTTTAATATCTACTTCCATCTTAACATCACCCTCTCCTGTGTGTGTCTTCTCCTCTGTGCATCTATCACATAAAGACAGTTGTCACTTGACTTATGGCCCACTCGAATAACCAAGAATAACCTGCTCATCTCGAAATCCTTGACATAAAAGACCTGTTTTCCAATGAAGGTCACATTCACAGGTTCTTGGGATAAGGACATGGACATATCTTTTGAGGGCTACTATTCAACTCATTGCACAAGTCAAAGTCACTTTCTGCCTATGTCCAATTGCTCAGGTACCATTTGAAAAGGCCATCTTCCTTCCATTGAATGGCTTTTACATCTTTACTGAAAATCAGTTGGGCATATTTGTGTGGGGCTATTTCTGGGTTCTCTATTCTGCTCCATTGATCTATGTGGCTATCCCTCCAGCAAGACCACACAATCTTGATTATTGTAGCTACATAATAATTTTTGAAATTGCGTAGAGCGATTCCACTTTATTCTCCTTTATTGAAACTGTTTTGGCTATTCTAATTCCTTTGCCTTCCCATATAAATTTTAGAGTAAGCTTATCCATGTCTAAAACATCCTCTTGGAATTTTAATAGGAATTGCACTAAACCTGTATATAAATTTAGGGGAAATCTCTACTATGTTAGTCTTTTAATCTGTGAACATGGTATATTTCTCAATTTATTTAGATTTTCTTTGAATTCTTTCATCAGAATTTGGTAATTTTGAGTATATAAGTCTTATATCTCATTATATTTACATGTAAGCATTTCATTTGGAGCAATTGTAAATGGTATTCTCTTTTAAATTGACATCCATTTTTTTCACTGCTAGTATATAAAAATACAATTTATTTGTGTATGCTTACCCTGTAACCTGCAACTTTGCTGAACTCATTAGTTCTAGGAATTGTTTTATAGTTCCTTGGTGTTTTCTACATACACTATCAAGTCATCTCCAAATAGGGACAGGTTTATTTCTTCCTTTCCAATTTAATGCCTTTCATTTCCTTTTCTTGTCTGCTTGTACTGGCTAGAACTTCCAGCATTATGTTAAATTAGAGTGGTGAGGGCAAACATCCTTGCCTTGCTCCCAGTCTGAGGAGGAAAGCATTCAGTCTTTTACTATTAAGTTTAGTGTCAGCTGTAAGTTTTTTTTGTAGATGCTCTTTTCCAAATTAAGAAGATTCCTTTTTTTCCTATTTCTGAGATTTTTTTTATTTACCATCGTACATGGGTGTTTTTTGTTATGTGCTTTTTCTGCATTGATTGATATGATTATGTGATTGTTCTTTAGTCTGTTAATATGGTGAATTAAATTGATTTATTTTCACATGTTAAAACTGTCTTGCATCCCTGGAGTAGACCCCAGGTGATAATGGCATATCATTCTTACACATTACTGAATTCTATTTGCTGCTTTTCTGTTGAAGAGCTTTGCTTCTATATTCATGAGGGACATTGGTCTGTAGTTTTCTTTTGGTGTGTGACTATCATCTAGTTTTTGCATAGAGATAATACTAGCTTCATAAAATAAGTTGGAAAGTATTTTCTCCTCTTTCATTTTCTGGAAGAGATTGTGTACAATTGCTGTTAATTCTTTAAATGTTTGGTAGAATTCTCCAGTGAAACCATGGGACCTGAAGATTTCTTTTTGGGAGATTTGAATTGAATTGAATTGAATTTTCTTAATAGTTACAGGGCTATTCAAAGCATCTGTTTCCTATTGAGTGTTTTGGGAGTTTGTATTTGTCAAACTATTGGTTAGTTTCATCAAAATTCTCAAAGCATGTGGAGTTCTTCTTAGTTGACCCTTATTATCCTTTTGATGTCTGAAGTGTCTATAGTGATATTCATTTTGTTCTTGATATTAGTAATTTGTATTTTTTCTTTGTAAGTCTTACTAGAGTTTGTCAATTTTACTAATCTTTTCAAAGAACCAGCTCTTTGTTTCATCGGTTTTCTGTAATTGTTTTCCTGTTTTCAGTGTTATTAATTTATGCTCTTATTTTAATTTCCTTTCTTGGTTGCTTTGACTTTATTTTGTTTATAATTTATTCTATTTTAGCTTTATTCTTATTTTCCTAGTGTCTTAAATTACCGATTGAAGACTTTTTTTCTAATATAAGCATTTTATGCTATACATTTCCCTTTAAAATTGCTTCCTCCAAATTTGTTTGTTTTAGTTGCATCCCACACATTTAACTATGTTGTATTTTCATTTTCATTCAGTTCAATGTATCTTTAAAATTTCTCTTGAGATTTCATCTTTGACCCATGGATTTTTTAGAAGTATACTGTTTAGTTTTCAAATGTTTAGATATTTTCCTCTTATCTTTCTGTTAATATTGATTTCTAGTTTGATTTTATTGTGGCCACAGAATATAGTCAACTTTATTTCAATTGTTTTTAATTCGTTGATGTTTGTTTATAGCACAGGATATGGTCTAACATAGTCTGTGTTCCATGGATGCTTGAAAAGAATGCGTATTCTTCTATTGTTGGATGGAATGTTCTATAAATGTCAAATTCAGTCCTGTTGGTTGAGGGTATTGTTGAATTCTTCTATATCCTTGCTGATTTTCTGTGTGTGCACATGTGTATGTAGTATAAGGTAGGGATCTAATTTAGTTATTTCCAAATGGAAAGCCGGTTTTTCCAACACTATTTATTGAATAGCCCATATTTTCACCACTCGCTTGTAAATGCCAGTTATTTATTTAACATCTTTACATGAGCTGATTTGGGGGCTCTCCATTCTCCTTCAGTCATTTACTTGTCTATTTCTGTGCCAATACCACACCCTATTAATTATGATATTTCTGATACCTTGTATAATAAATCATCCTTCATTGTCCTCCTCCCAATTGTTTTAGCTCTTCTTATACATATTCTCTTTCATGTGGATGTTCAAATTAGTTTGTCAGGTTTTATGAAAAAATCCTATGGAGATTTGATTGAGATGGCAATGAGTTTATAGATTAATTGAGGAAGGATTAACATCTTTTCTCCACTCAAATTTTCCTCCTTCACAAAGAACACTGGGCCACATAAAATATGTTTAGGAGCTAAAAAAAAATCACACAAATCCCGCCCCCCCATGCGCATGTGCATACACATAGACCTTTGTTTCTGCGTATTTGTGAAAGCCTGCACTTGAGGCTCCAAGGGTAAGTATTTATTAGAAACATGGTCTCGAGGCACTAGATCTGTTGGTCAGTGGTACTTCCAAAATGAGGTCAACTCTTTTTCCTGATCAGAAACAAACAAACAAAACTCTGGCTTGAAAACGTACTTTGGTGGGCTTCAAGGAAGGGAGTGAGGAGAGGATGAAATACACAAGCAGCACATGGTGACTTTAGGAGACAGGAGGGTCACAGTTTTCTATCCAGGAGAGCCCAGAATGATAGTAAGTATGGATGGTGAGATAGGAAGTACCAGAAATTAGGAGTGGCCCCCTATTTCATGCTGACGTCCATGGAGTGGGGTCCTGAGGAACTATGGGACCACCGCTCCCAGCAGAGGGCTCTCTTTCGTGTGTCCATCTTGGAGTTTAGCTGGAGCCGTCCAGCTTTTCTCAAGGAGAAAGTGGGAACTGGTTCAGGTGCTCCCGGGCATGCGTAGGTGCTACTTGGGCAAGCAGCTCTGCCCTCATCTATGTTGCATCCACTTGACAGAATGGACACTGTCTGCGGACATGTGTATTCTCCCCTGACAAGGTCATGGTCTGCCAGACAAGAGTGGGACCTGAGCCACCAGCACCATCTATGGATCTTAGCACATTGTGCTTGCTTTGGCAGCACATATACTAAAAATTGGATCTTAGAACATAACAAGGCCAACAAAACATCACTTTAATAAAGAATGCAAAACTGATAGCAGTAAATACCTTAGGAGAGGTATAAAGTGCCATGTGGGTTTTACTTATCCCGCTTTTAAAAATCCAATGTGTCATTAAGTCTTTTCCTGTTCTAATGTCTCTTGGATCTGTACCTTTTTTTTTTAACCTCCAGTATGACTGATGTAGACTGTACTGAGCGCTACTGGACTACCTCAGGCACTACTTGTCTAATTTATTTTCCTTTGGTGCATCTTCCTAACTAACTGAAAGCTCTGATCATGTCCTCTGCTCCATGATAAAACATCTTTACAGAATCAAGCCAAATACCCATCTGACTTTCTTGTTAAATGCCATTTATAGCTTTCATTTCATTTCCAAACTGGTAAATGTTTATTATAGTGCTTCACTTGCAATGTCCTCTATGATGTGATCCAGCTTTCCATTACTCTGTGTGTGTGTGTGTGCGCGCGCACCACGGATCGGAGCATAGTGCAGCCTGATGCTGTGAAAAGCCTTCCTTGAACTTCAGAGTCAGATATAACTGCTTAATCTCGTCCTTCCTCTGCTTCTTAGCTGCTTGACCGTGGCCCTCCCTTCGCCTTTCTCTTGTCCGTAGTTTCCCACTCTGTTCAGATGGTGTTACAAAATGATCCCTAGTCAAGGTTAGCGGTGCAGACTCAATAAGAGCGGAGGGGAGTGGGGCTTCCAGCACCAGAAGTTTCCACAATGTGGGGGTTCAGACCAGCTGAGGCCTGGGCTGATGGAGCAGGTGCTGCGGCATGGCCGCCGCCAGCCGGGAGACACCCGGGGACTGCTTTTCTTGCACAGAGCCACTCCGCGCTCTTGGTGCATCACCAAGACTGTGGGGGCAGCTGCTGCCAGACGGCGGGATGAGTCACAATCCCTCTGCGCCATGCGAGTAGACCCGGCCCGCATGCCTCTGTGTGCCCGGCAGAGGGCGCTGCAGTGCAGCTGTTCCAGCTGCCAAAGGCGGGCGCTACCTCTGGATCAGAAATGATATGCATCTCAAAATGATGGGTCCCTGTGCAGAGTGATGGGCCACGGGGCTCTGCCGGAGAGTTCCTCTCCTCGCTCACCCTGAGCTTTAAGCAGGGGTGCGGGAAGCTGGAGATATCCACACTGTCCCCAGAGAGAGTCTCTGATGTGGTGGGCGTCCCCTTCCAAAAATCAATCTGCCTGACGACCCAGCCCTTGCTCTTCATCCCTCTGACCTTTCCCAGCTGAGATCTGGGCTGACCACAGCTGAGGGCTGGCGGAAGCGCTCTACCTATTAGGGGACCAGGCTTTCAGTGCTTGCTCCATCTCCAGGTTGCTCTGTAACCTGGACCATTTCATTATCCATTCATTAATAAAACATTCACTGTGTCCACCGGTCACTGACAATGGAGGAAAGGGAGGGGGCCAAAACTGCAAACAATTACGCTGACCTTGAAACAAACAACTTATGCCTCACACACAGCCCAACACACAGGTGGTTATGATCAGTAAATCTATGCTGAACTAATAAATGCTATGATTTAATGACTGCACCCTAGAGAACAGATTTTTTTTAGTCACCGATGTGTCTCATGTGCCTATAACAGTGTCTGAGACACAATAGCTACTCAATACTTTGTCAAATGAACGGTAGAAGAATGCGAGTCTTTCATGAGCACACACAGGCCACCTAAACCCCAACAGCAGTGACGTTTGAACAAAGTCTTGACGAAAAGTGAGTATCAGCAAGGCGTACGGGGCAGAGAAAAGAGCCTATGCCAAGATACAGAGCCCAGTGTCCTCACCTGTCTATGCCTCAGTCCCCTCCTGTAAAAAGGAAAGGACAGCGCTGGCCTTTTAATCTCTTTGATTCTTCTACTTTTAAGATCCTCTGATTGTAGAAATGAATCCAGTTACCCAGGTTAGGGCCTGACCAGTGAGGGACAGCTTTGCAGTCCAAGAGATTCAGGTTTTGACTTTTGACTCAACCTATCTTCAAAATAAAGTCTTTGCCTGCTGCCCCCTTTGATCCAAGATGCTGCCTCCATGACTGGACTTGCCACACCCTGGCATCCAACTGCTTAAAGCATTCCAGCCTGGTTACAGTGTCCCAGGACCTTGCCTGCAGGGAAAGTCAAACATGGCAGCTCGGTTCTCCATTCACATATTTCTATTACTGTAGCTTGTCTCCATAAGTATAAACTCTAAACTCCTAGAGGGCAGGACTATCTGTGTCTTATTGCTTTCTTTATCCCTAGCAACACCAGCATTTTCATTCACTCATTTCTCAAAGACTGAATGTCCATTTTATGCCAGGCCTAATACCAAGTGTTGGGCAGCAGAGGGGAAGGAGACATGGTCTAGTATATTCTTGGAGATTAAAGGTAACAGGAAAGTTCAGTAACACGAGATTGGCAAACTGATTTTGAGCTCAGGCCAGTGGAAATATTTGTGAAAATGGTTTGTGAACAGGCAGGGTGTGCCCATGCCTAGAACAGATAAGGAAGAAATTCTGGCTGGTGGTTAATGTAGTCCTAGTCCTACCTTAGGGGCCTTGAGGAGAAGTAGGAGATGGAGCATTGTCTGCTTTTTTCAAAATGAGCGCATAGAAGGGGAAATAGCAATTATGGTGTTGACAAAAACAATCTTTCCAGTTGTTACCTGAAACAATAAGATTTGGGGGTGTAATTCTGAGAGGCGGGTGAGGTAATGGGAATAGCACTGAACTAAACTTCTTTCTAGAATTCAGATTCCACAACCCTTTGACCTGGGTTTCAGCACCAGCACTCCCTCTTGCTCACCTCAGCCTCTGGCCAGCTCCATTCCCCTAGTATGGCCTGTTTCTTGCTCTCTTACATGGTAGGACGTGGAGGAGGGTGGTATATGAGGAGGTTGGACCTGTGAACTGTAAGCTTCCTCTGAGCTGTTGACGTTCTTCGCATATGGCAGGAAGAAAAGCATGGAATAGGAAGCTTCAAGCAGCAGATCAAGCTAGAGTTGAGAGGTGGGTAAGGGGTGGAAAGGGAAAGGGACTGACCCTGGACAGGCATAGGGCCTGGAGAGAGGCTGATGGATTAGTGACATATTTAGGAGAAAATGAAACTGACCGAAACTGTCAACTGATCAGATGGTGAGGAAGAAGGAGAGGTGAAAAAGGATGGAGATTTTGCTCCAACCCAGGAGGACCGAGTGAAGGGAATCTTGGGTCCCAGTCCCAGCAAACTGCCATGTGGCCTTAGATAAGTTCTTACCTCTTTCTGGGCCTCAGTTACCACACCTGCATAGTGAAGGGATGGCTTTGACCTTCCCCAGACCCCTCCACGAGCCATGATAACTAATAAGTTAGGGAATGCTGCAGTTTTCCAAATTGCCCTCTAGCTTGTTAGAAGCTTGTAGGTGAATTCCAGGCTCTTAAAAATGGAAACCCCAGGGACATGGCATAAGCTTTAATGCTTGTAGTGGCTTGGACAGCTGGATGAGGGAGAAGCAGTGGGGCAGATCAGGTGTGGGACTAAAGTATCTGCTACCTCCTAGGCCTTGATCTAAGTGCTTTGTGCTCAAGAACCCACTGCATCCTCAGAGCAACCCCATGTTACCAATGAGGAGACAGACACAGGAAAGCTATATAAGTTGACCCAGAAGACACTGCTAATAAATGGAGGAGCAAGCAGACCTGTCTTCAGAGCAGTAAAACACTGTGCTATTAGCAGTGTCTGTGACTGTCACCTGTAGAATTACAGCTCTTCTCATATCACATTGCAGTTGTTGCAGGAATCTCAAAAGTATGGTAGTAGTTAAACCTGCTGCTAGATTTTACTATATTGAATGTGTTCATCAAGAAGCACATATGAAAAAATTGTCAATTGCATTTCAGTATACAGTAATCAGTTTCATTTGTAACCCTGGGTAATTTATTCAGTGCATTTAAAAGCATTTTTCCCCTGGAGAAAGGATCGATAGGCAGTACCAGACTGCCAAAGGGGTCCACAGCATGCCGTAGGAACCTCTTATGATGCAGGGCAGGCTGAAGGCTTGGGAGGCATGCGCACTGAACACCGCTCTGTGGCAGGTGCTTCGCCTATGTGCTCTCAGTGCACCAGTGGCTCTGGGAACATGCTGTGGCTATGCCACTTGACTCATGAGGAGACCAGGGCTAGCGAGGAGAGGCGCCTTGTCTATACTCACCATTAAGTAAGTAGCCAAGCTGAGATGTCTCCTCAAAGCAGTTCCCTCAAAGACAAAGGACCCCTTTAGGACAAAGGACATCTGAATGCACACTAGGTGATACCATTTTTTTCATCCCCAATGCGTGTGTAGACCTGGGGTATAGAATAGGGCCATTCCAGGGAGGAGAAGAGCATCTGAGAGCAGTACCAGGTTTGATGGTTGGCAGGTAGGGACATGTGGTGTGATGACTGACAGCCTCGGGCCTGAGTTCAAGACTCAGCTCTGTCCTTGTGCTCTCTTGGACTGATTGCCTAACCTCATGATGCCTTAGTCTACTCAGCTGTAAAATGAAGACAGAAATGAGAGCTTCTAGGGTGCTTGTGAGGATTCAGTGAGGTGACACACACCAGGCCCTTCGCAGTATGTTGTGAGCCATTGCCATTCTCTTTTCCTAAGAGTGACACATGGAGGAAGCCCAAGGCCTCCAGAAAAACACTGGGAGATGCTGACCATTGGTCCCCCCACATATCTGTTATCTAGTCACCCTTACTATGATTCCCTCATATGGTTAGCAGGGGAACCCCCGAATCTGGACCTCATTGGAATCATGCCCAGCACCTTTACAATGGTAGCACCCAGTCCTACCACAGACTAACAGAATCATAGCATATTCCCCACAGCTCCTTGGGAGATTCTAAGGTGGAGACCGATGAGAGCTGTGGCCTGAAAATGAAATGGGGCTGTGTGCTGCTCTTTGGGACAACAAGGAAGGAGGAGGAAGCATGGAGACTATGCCTTGCTCTGCAGACAGGATAAATAGGAACAGAAGCCCAGGCCTGGAGAGGAGGTTAGAACTTCAGGAGAAAGGGCTGGAGCCTGTGGTAGGGAGAAACGGCAGAGGCCAGCAGGGCCAGACCTGGGTCCAGGCCATGCTCAGCCCACAGCCTAGCTGCTTTTCCTGCAGAAGGAGCTGGGAACTATGGAGGGGGAAGATGAGGGTGTGCAGCAACTACCTTGTTGCAAATACCTTGTAAGGTTGCAAATACCTTGTAAGAAGCACGGGAGACCGTTTGTCTCCCCTCCTCCCCTGGCACATGCACAAAGTGGCTCCCCATGACCCGCTCACAAACTCACACACAGATTTCTGCCTTGCCCAACCCAGCAGAACAGCCCCACTCTGATCCTGGTGAATATCTGGTGGCTGGAGCAAGACAGCACAGGAAGGAAAACCATGGCCAAGAGGTGGAAAGAGAGAGACTTGCGTATGGTAACACAGGGAGAAGTGTTATAGGCAGGACTCCTGTTCTGGTGCTCCTTTCTCAACCTCCACCCCTCTGCAGACTTCAGCTTTGGCCCGTAATCTGCCAGTCCTAGAAAACTGACCCATTTTCCACCATGGCCCTGTGACTCTTAACAGGATCTGTCACGTCACCCAGCAGACATCTGGAGTCACCTACTCTGAGGGGATCTCAGGTACACTTCCACCTCTGAGTCTGGATTGAGAGTGAAGGGGTGGTGCACTTGGGGCCTTGCGCTCATGTTACCTTTCCCCCATCTTCTGCTTTGGGGCGTATTTTAGCCAGACGAGATTACCCGCCTCCAAAGTGGAGACTATGTCTTTAAGAAAGGACGAGTCAGAGCCGCGGGGATCAGTTTCAGGCAGCCCTCAGAGGCAATCTGGATCGAGTTTAGGAAGAAAAAAGAAGGGGTTAGCTTTGGTCCTGCCTCCTTTCCTTTCTCTCCTTTGCTCGTCCCTCCTCCAGCTTTAGTCTGGAAATTCAGTTCACTTGGCCAGGAGGTTCTGGAGCCCGGGGCTTTCCCCAGCAGCCTTGTCCTCTCGCCCTGTCCCTCCTCCAACTCCCGAGCACGCGATCTGGAGGACCGCTGGGCAAGTTGCTGGAATGATTAGGTACGTGTTCTGGGCACCTAACCTTTGCCCCATCCGTGAGGTCTGGGGAGCATCTGGTGGGAGGTGGGAGGGGGACCCCCAGGACCTCCAAAATCATGGCCGTCACATCCCTGTCAGTGACCCCAGCACCCCGCTCCTACCTTGTGAGTTGCCTACCCAACCCCTGATAGGTGGGAGTTTAGGAGTGTGGGGTGTAGACTGTGGTGCTGCTATAGGAGGAATTGGTGCCAGAGGGGTGCTAGTAACCCCATGAGAAAGCAAACAGGAACAGGTCCAGCGCCAGCCATCTGTGTATCTGTCCCTGACACTCTGGGTGCATACAACCTCTTGGATGAGGCGAATGAGATTCAAGCTTGTCAGGTTGCATGTGTGATGGGCCAGGAGGCATGCAAGGTCATCTTGGGCTTGTTTTGACTTTGTGGGATGACTAAAATCAAGGCTCTTAGTTTTTAAGAACTTCAGTTTACACTTCAGAGAAAAAGAGAATGCTACTTAGCTGAAAGGGGGAAGCACAAAGAAAGAGGTAGAGAAGGCAAATGGCCGGTGATAGAGATTTCTGTGAGTTTAAGAATGTTTCTGTATACTTTTTAGGATTTAGCCATGCATTCGTTTGTGTATTTATTGTTAAATGCCTATTCGCACCCACTGCTGGTATTGGGAAACTTGCAACCCAATATGTCAGCTGATCCTCCCATCTGCCCTCCTTCCCTTCTCTCACCCACATCCCGCCCCATTGGAGAGGGGAAGACGCACCCACTTCCAGTGCACTCAGGTGACCTGAATGAGGGCAAGATAAGTGCTGACGTTGTTGGCACCACAGTGGATACGTCTCACCTGACAACAGTCCCTCTTGAGAGACTTAGGCCTGGGCCCCAAACATGACCTCAACCACTGGGAAAGACTTTGAAAGTCAGGGACCTACAGGGACACACAAGTTCAGTCTAACCCTCCTAGACAGAAGGGGTGGTCTGGGCCTCCTTTGGACATTAGGAGTGATACTGGGCCTTCAGCCTCATATGTGGGCCAAGCACTAATTGGATTTGCCAAGAGTATCTGAGGACTTTGTTCTTTGTGACTCAAGCAAGTTGTCATAATCTGGGCAGGAGGCATGCTGGGATCTCAGCCACCTAGGCTGTTAAGCAAGGGGTGGGGTTGGAAATATTGGTTCTTGGGTGGTCTTCTGGGTGTAGAAGGCTTAAGCATGGCACAGACTGGCTCGGGTGTGTGTGTGTGTGTGTGTGTGAGAGAGGGAGAGAGAGCACGCAAGTAGTTCTTAGGAGAAAAGGCCTGGCAAAAACCAGGCAGGAAGTGGAATCCTTTCCAAGTAGGCTTGGGATTCAGGACTGGACTCATAACCAGCAGGTTGCACCAGGGCCCAATGACTACAGTGAAAGAGCTGTGAGACCAACACAGAGCCAGCTTACCCTGGTGGTTAGAAATGACATGGGGCTGAGTAGGTGGGTGAGCTTTCTGACGTCAGCTGACGGGGGCTGATTGCAACTGACAGGAGCCCCCACCACCCTACTTAAAAACAAAGCCTCATAGCAATATCTGTCTACATTGCATTCTAGGCATTTGAGCTTGCTCTGGCCTTATCTGAAGGGTTATTTCTGAGCTTGCAGGGGAGATTTGTGATTTCCTGAGGCTGACAGTGACACTCAGCAAACTTATCCTTGTCTACCCTTCAGTGTCCCCAAGAAGGGCTATCACTTCCTGGACCATGGGCTCTGCCTGCAAGTGCCTCTCATTGCTTCACAGAATGAATCAGTTGCCTCGAGCAAGTTGTTCAGCTGGGTGGCCCAATAGAAGAGGGCAGGAAAAGGGAGACATTGTATCAGGAAGGTTAAGTGCCAGCCAACATCGTAGAGATAAAACAGGAGACCAGGCCTTTCCATCTGGAGCAAGTTCATGGCAGAAGCTCAGTAAAGGCAGTTTCCACTCTTTCATGAGTACATTTTTTAGAGGTGCTTACTTTCCTCTCCATTTTCTCTATAAGTCTGTGGGAAGCAGGTTGCATGTACTATTTTTTTATTTTAAAAAATTTTTTTGTACTATTTTTTTAAAGTGGAGAGGATCGCTCCTTAAATGTAAAGCTGAGTAATTCCAGTAAAAAGATCCAAGCGAGTGAGGCTTGTGCCCAAGTATGGGAAAATATCCATCCATCTCTCCACTTAATTAGAAAAATAACCCACCAAGTAGTGAGTCACACTGGCTGCCTGTCAGCAAATGGCTCCATCCTTAGCCACAGAGCCAGGAATAATGTAGGTGAGGTGACAGCAGCCGTGAGGAAGAAAAGACGTGAAGGGACTTATATTCCTGATGCCAACAGCTGTTTGGACCACCTTTGCCCCTCCTGCACAACAGATAATGCGCTGAACTGAGCTATGTCATCTGCGATGCAGATCAATACAGCTGGGCATGACGTGCATCTTGATAAGTGGGGTTTCCGCAGGGGCACTCAATATCACTCTGCAGCTCTTTGTATAGTCAGGGAGTTCTTTTTATGGAGGAAAACATGCACGGAGTATATTGTGTAAAGCACATTAGTTGTGGATGTGCAGCTCGATGAATTTTCACCCACGTATGCATCTGTGTGTAGCCACCACCCGGCTCAGCATATAGAACATTTTCCGCATTCCAGAGGGCCCACTTTTGTCCCTTCCACTTGGGAGTTCTTTATTTACATGCACCAAACTGCTGCAGCCAAAGGTTTGTGATCAGCAATGTGCTAGGAAATGTTTAACAGCCAGTTCTGGTGTGTATGGGGGTGCCCTGCTTTGTAGCGTCTGTCAGTGTTTGTGGCATAAATATGCCCACCATGGCAGATTTCGAGCTATGAACAGTTTTATAAGGATTTCTAAAATTCTGAAAACATAACCATCAGCTATGGTTGTGATATGGCATCAAGGAGAGCCAACTGTGCCCAGTGGGTCTCACACATTCCGGGTCCAACCCCCTTACTGAGGAAAGAAATGTCCACGGGATTTCAGGTAATCTCTAATTTCCATCATCCATGCACCAGATATCAGTTGTATCTCTACCTCACAGCAAAATGTAGGGTCACAAATATGAGTGAACCATGGTTTTGTCTCTCAAGGAGCTTACATAATTTGACACTTGGAGGAAGAGGCAGACATGTGGTTTATATATGCAATAAAACGTTCTAGGGGCTGGGATTAGAGACCATGTGGGAATTATTGAGGGCCCTACAGAGGGTTCATTTCTGTCTTGGAATCTGAAATGCACTTCTTACCCCACTTTACCATAGGAAGTACCTTGAGGTTCAGGAAAGAGCCTCAGACTCATACACGCCTGTCTTGGATTTTGATTCTACTTCTTCCAATTCTGTGCGATCTTGGGAAAGCCACTTAACATCTTTGAGCCTCAGGTTCCTCATCTGTAAAAAGGGGGTATAATAGTTGTACTTTCCCTACGTTGTTTTTTGAGCATTAAATGAGATAATCCATGTATAGTACTTAGCACACATAAGCATTTACAAATTATTAGCTTCAGTTAGGAATTATTAACTACTAACTTGGACAAGCTCTGAGCCTCTCTAAGACTCATTTTTTTCATTTCTGAAATGAGAATAAAATGCCAACCTTGTTGGGGTTGTCTTGAGACTAAATGAAATCACATATGTGAATTGTCTGGCCCACAGCAGGGTCCCATCAAATGCTGGGTTTTCCTCCCTTCTCTATTTTCCTGATATACTGACGCCATTACCAAAAAAAGGCCAGCTCTGACATCTTAGGAAATAAATACATCAAGTAATTCATCAACTCCACTGTTTAAAAGTTTTATTTTAAAGTAATTTCAGATTTACAGGAAGTTCCAAAAAAAAATGTACAGGGGGTCCTGTGACACTTCAGCCGCTAGTCCCCAATGTTCACATGTTAGGTAACCATAGTACAGTATCAAAACCAAAACATTGATGTTGGTATAATCCGCAGAGCTCATTCAGATTTCACCAGTTTCACATGTACTCTGTACATGAGTATGTGTATATATCGTGTGTGGATGCAATTTTATTATGTGCATAGATTTGTGTAACCATCCTCACAATTGAGATGCAGAACTGTTCAATCACCTCTTGTTATTGACACCTACCCATTATCCGCTCCCACCAACCAAGACTCTATTCTACATCTATATGGTTTTGTCACTTCCAGAATGTTATGTAGAGGAATCCATACCATATGTAGTAACCTTTAGAGACAGGCTTTTTTCATTCACCATAATTTTCTTGAAATCTTTGCAAGTTGTCTTGTCTATCAATAGTTTGCTCCTTTTTATTGCTAAGCAGCATTTTATGATCTGAAAGGACCAGTTCATTTATCCATTCACCTGTTTAAGGACACATGGGTTGTTTCCAGTTTGGAGTTATTATGAATAAGCTGCTACGTGCATTCATGTAACAGGTTTGTCTGTAAACCTAAGTTTTCATTATTTGGGATAAATGCCCAAGAGTGCAATTGCCAAGTTGTATGGCAATCACATGCTTAATTTTTAAATAAATTGTCAAGCTTTTTTTCAGAATGGCCATACCATCTCCCATTCCCACCAGCAGTGTATGAGGTATCCAGTTTCTTGGCATCTTCACCAGCATTTGGTGTGGTCGCTATTTCTTTTTTTTACTTTATTTTAACCATTCTGATAGGGATGGTATCACACTGTGGTAACTTACAATTCCCTAATGGCTAATGATGTTGAATATCTTTTCATGAGTTTATTTACCATCTATATATCCTCTTCAGTGCACTGTCTGTTCATTGCTTTTGCTCATCTTCTGATTGGATTGTTGAGTTTTGAGAGTGCTTTATGCATTCTAGATACTAGTCCTTTGTTGGATACCTGGTTTATGAATACTTTCTTCCACTCTGCAGCTTGTGTTTACATCCTCTTCACCTGGGCTTTGCAGAGTAAAATATTTTAATTTTAGTGAGATTTAATTTATCGATTTTTCTATTATGGCTTATCCTTTCAGTGTTAAGTCCAAGAACTCTTTGCCTAGTCGTACATACCAAAGACTTTCTCTTTTTTTCTAAAAGTTTTATAGTTTTATGTGTGTATTTACCTCATCATCCATTTTGAGTTAATTCTTTTGTAAGTTGTGAGGTTTAGGTCAAGTTTTTTTTTCTGCCTGTGGCCGTCAATCCCTTCAGCAGCATTTGTTGAAAAGCTAGCTTTCCTCCATTGAATTGCTTTGCACCTTTGGCAAATATCAGTTGGGTACATTTCATGTGTCTATTTCTGGGTCCTTTATTCTAGTCCATTGATCTATATATCTATCCCTCCACCAGTACCACACGGTCTTGATTAATGTAGCTGTATAGTAGGCCTTACTACTAAGTAGAGTGATTCCTCCCACTTCGTTCTTATTTTTCAAGATATTTCTAGCTATTCTAGGGCCCAATGGGTTTCCACATAAGTTTTAGAAAAGGGTTGTTTATATCTACAAAAAAAAAGCTTTGTAGAATTTTGATAGGAATTGCATTAAACCTATAAATCAATTTGAGAAGAATTAATATCTTTACTAAGTTGAGTTTTCCAATCCATGAATATAGTATATCTCTCCATTTATTTATGTCTTCTTTGATTTCTTTCTTGAGCATTTAGTAATTTTCAGCATAGAGATCCTGTATAGGTTTAATATATAAGTATTTCATTTTCTTTGGAACAATTATAAATGATATGTGGTTCTAATTTAGTTCCCACATGGTAAATGCTAGTATATAGAAATGCAATTGTCTTTTCTGTCTTGATTTTGTGTAGTGCAACCTTGCTGAACACATAAGTCCTAAAAGTTTTTGTGTAGATTCCTTAGGATTTTCTACATATGCAATCATGTCATCTGAAAATAAGGACAGTTTTATTTCTTCCTTTCTAGTTCGTATGCCTTTTATTTCTTTTTCTTGCTTTATTGCAATGGTTAGAAATTCCAGTACTATGTTGAATAAGAGTGGTGAGAGTGGACATTCTTGTCTTGTTCCTGATCTCTAGGGAAAAACAGTCTTTCACCTTTAAGTTTAATGCTAGCTGCAGTTTTTTTAGAGTTCTTTACTAAGTTGAGGGAGTTTCCCCTCTCTTCCTAGTTTTCTGAGAGTTTCTATCATGAATGAGTGTTGGATATTGCCAAATAATTTTGCTCTATCAATTGATCTGATCATATAATTCCTATTTAGCCTGTTGATATATTGGAGTACATTGATTTTTCAAATATTGAATAAGCGTTGCATTCCTGGAATAAACCCTCACTGAAATAAAATATCCATTTTGTCATGATGTTTAATTCTTTTTCTATGTTGCTGAATTCTGTTTGCTAATATTTTGTTAAACACTTTTGTGTCTATATTCATGAAGGATGTTGATCTGTAGATTTTATTTTTGTATTATCTTTGTCTAGTTTGGTAATAATGTGATGCTGACTTCATAAATGAATTGGATATGTGTTCCCTCCTTTTTGTTTTCTGTAAGAGGGTGTGTAAAACTGGTGCTAATTTTTCTTTCAGTGTTTGGAAGAATTCTCCAGTGAAACCATCTGGGCATGGAGATATTATTTTTTGGAAAATTTTTAAATTTTGACCTCAATTCTTATGCTTAAAGTACTTCCTTTAGCTTATTCTTTCAGGGTACGTCTCTTGTTGACAAATTCTTTTAGATTTTCTTCTTTTGAGAAAGTCTTGATTTCCCCTTCACTCCTGAAGGATATTTTCATCGGCTATAGGATTCTAGGTTAGAAGCTCTTTTCTTTCAGCACTTAAAAAATGTGCTATTAAGAGAGAGAGAGAGA
>CM053505.1:100490142-100526436 GCA_028627145.1 Eidolon dupreanum
AGAAGAAGAAGAAGAAGAAGAAGAAGAAGAAGAAGAAGAAGAAGAAGAAGAAGAAGAAGGAGGAGGAGGAGGAGGAGGAGGAGGAGGAGGAGGAGGAGGAGGAGGGAGGGACAGAAACAGAGAGAGAAAGAAGGAAAGAAAAGGAAAGAAGGAAGGAAGGAAGGAAGGAAGGAAGGAAGGAAGGAAGGAAGGAAGGAAGGAAGGAAGGAAGGAAAATGTGCAACTTTTTTCCTGAACCTCATGGTTTCTAATGAAACCACAGTTTGTCAGATGAAATGCTTTTCCTCTGTGAGTAATGGATTGTTTTCCTCTGACTGCTTTCAAGATTTTTTTAATTTGTCTTTAGTTTTCAGAAGTTTATTTATGACTTGTATCAATGTTAATTTTTTTTTGGGGGGGGGTGTCCTATTTGGATTTGCTAACCTTCTTGAATCTGTAGGCTTATGACTTTCACCAAATTTGGGAGGTTTTCATTCTTTATTTCTAGTCTCACTTTATTTCTCTTCTCCCTCTGGGGCTCTGATGATAAAAATCTTAGACCTTTTCTTACTGTCCTGCAGGTCTCTGATGCTCTGTTCATGCTTTTTCAGTCTATTTTTATTGTTGTTCAGATGGTATAATTTCTATCGTTCTATTTTCAAGTTCACTGATCCTTTTCTGTC
Organism: Eidolon dupreanum; assembly: GCA_028627145.1. Lineage (NCBI taxonomy): Eukaryota > Metazoa > Chordata > Mammalia > Chiroptera > Pteropodidae > Eidolon > Eidolon dupreanum. Next base: position 100,490,805 of record CM053505.1, read on the forward strand.
ATATTATTTCTTCTATTGAGCCTATTTAGTGAGTTTTTATGATTGTATTTTTCAGTTCTACAATTTTCATTGGGTTCTTTTTATACCTTCTATTGCTTTTGGTTGAGATTTTCTATTTTTTAAATTTTTTAAGAGTATTTGTTGAAGCATTTTACAATAGCTGCTGTAAAATTCTTGCTCAGTAATGCCAACATCCACTAATCTTGGTGTTGGCATATGTCAACTGTCTTTTCTCATTCATGTTCTAATTTTCCTGGTTCTTGGTACAATGTGTGATTCGTTAAGTGTCTTGGACATTTTGGATATTAGGAAACTTTGGGTACTATTTCAGCCTTCTATTTTAGCAGACAGTCATTCTGTTTAGGTTAAACTGGTAGATCGTGGCAGTGCTATTCTGATCTGCTTTTTTCACCCTACTGGTACTCCCCACAGGAGAAGAATGCACTTTCCCAGGATTAATACTGCTAGGTAGGGATGAGAGACACCAGGCTTGTGAAGAAGAAAAGCTCTTCCCAGGCCAGATACCTGTGGGACTCCCACTTGATCCCTACTGGTGCTCCCAGTTGTGGCAGAAGGTGCTTCTGCAGGCCTCTCACTGAGTTCTTCCTGGTAAACAGTGAGAGATACCAGGCTGAAAAGCAGAGAGTGCCTCACCCAGCCAACTCTCTTGGACGAGCAATGCCAAAAGGGCTCCCACTGAACCTCTGCTAGTGCTGCCAGGGAAGGACAGGCCTACCTAGGCTGCCTTCTGTCACTGGTTGGAGGGCTGGGAGATGCTCGACCTAGGTTGCCTTCTGCCACTAGGTAGAGGGTTCAGAAATGCTGATAATCCCTTTTAACACAGAATCCAAACCACCAGAAAGCTTGAAAAAATCACAGTTTGCTTTGGCAGCATAGAACTAATGTTTCCAGATGCATGTTATAAGAAGGGGGGCTTGGGAGCCTGGAACTTAATCACTTTTTGTCCTTGGACAAATTATTTCACCTGTCTGAGCCTCAACTGCCTCCTCTATAAAGTGAGGTAAAAGTGACACTTCCTTCCCAGAGTTGCGAGAAGGTTTAAATGATCTATGGTCTGTGGTAGAGCTGTGATAGACCCCCAGCCCCATGTTTGCTGAAGCAGGCCCTCAATAAAGGATGAGGCAGGGGCAGCCTGAAACATCTTTTTGCCACACATTCTCAAAATTATAAACTCTTTCAAATATACAGCAGAGAGAAAATGTCAAATCTTACCGTTTTGCTACATTTGCTTCAGATCTTTTCTAAGAAACAACTCATTACAGATCTAGCTTTGAGCCCCACCCTATCCTGGCCTAGAAGAAGCCAGTATCCCAAATTGGCTGTTTCTAATTCCTATGCATGTATTTATACTTTCACCACATACGTATGCATCCATAGACAATATATATTATTTTGCGTGTTTTTAAACTTTATGTAAATGACATCATAGCGTGTATACACATTCTTTTATAGCTTTCTTTTTCTAACATTATGCTTTTGAGATTTATCCATGCTAATATGTGACTTATAATGTATTTATTTTTATTGCTGTATATACTATTCCAGTAATAGCTGTACCACAATTTATTTATCCATTCTCCAGTTGTTAGACATTTAGATTTCTTCTCATTTTTCACTGTTTACAAACAATACCACTTGAAAAGCCTTTCAAATCATTCAAAAAAGTCTCTCGTTTTGAGTTCAGTCAAGTTTAGTGGCAAGCACACTTCCGACCAATAATCCCCACGTGATATCTGTGGGAAATCTTGGAAAGTTGTGTTGTCCACAATGTGGTCCTTTTTGGTTAGTTGGGAGCTGGCAGTATTAGGTCAGCTGGGCCCTGTACAGAGTTGTGGGTATTCAGGACTCAGTCAGAGACTCTGCACACACGTAGGATCCCCACATCCATCTTCTTCACCCATACCTATTGATGTTGTGCGCACTATGGCATGGGGGTTAGGGTGGTGCCTATGAATAGCCTTTGATGGAAGAATGGACTTAGCTGTCTCTTTGAAGGTTTTGTTGACCATCCTGTAACAGAATTCTTCCTTTTAAGGGATGTGCACTAACCTTCCCTTGAGAAGGCATCCCAAGGAATTGGAGCTGGATAAGAACACAGATCATCCATATATAGTTCCCATGTCATTAATGTACCCACCCACTCTCATTCATGCACACACTCTCTTACTAACTCAGACCAACAAAGGGCCCAAGCACATATTAACTGTCTGCAACATGTCACTTGACCTAGAGGTGCTTTGTTTACCACTCATACCTATTCAGTAATGAAGTGTTATTTCCATTTTATTTTCTAGTTTAGATGTTGAACCTCAGAGAGCTTAAATCACTTGCCCAGGGTCCCAGAGCTAGGATTGCTGGAGGCAGCATTTTAAACCTAAATGATGTGGGGTGGCCACATACCTCCCTATGATGATCCAGGGAGGAGCTCCAACTCCAAAATGAAGTTAATGTGTCACTCTCCTTGATCAGATGGGCTCCATTCTTTTAGTCTATGAGCACCTAGAGTGTGACAGTCTCTGCACTTGGTGCTGAATGAGATTGACCTCAGGGACATACTAGAACTGCTCTGGTAACACCTAACCTGCCTCCATTCCCCATCAAAGGACAGGTCACCATACTGGGTTAATACTTTATAACTCCTCTTCAGTCAATCATTCATTACTTATTCAACAAGCATTTGAGTGTCTCCTGTGTACTAGGTCCTGCCCTGGGAACTAGCAATTCAAGCATAAGAAAAACCCAGTCCCTTCCCTTGAGGAATGCACAGTTTAACAGCAGAAATAGACATATACATACAAAATTATAATCCAATGGTAATGTCGGAGCATTAGACTAGATGCTGAGAGAATCCAGGAAAGTAATTTCACAACTCTTCTTGCATGAGTTAGGGGAGGTCTCACAGGTGAGTTAACACTGCAATTGGGTCTTAAAGGATGGGTAGACATTTTCCAGGGTGGCTTTGGAGTGGCATTCCATGCAGAAGGTAGAATAGAGGCAAACGTGGAGGTATGTTTTGGAAGTAGTAAGTAGCTGGATATAAATCAGGGCCCTCAGCTGAAATGCTGAGAGGACCCAGACTTGCCAGCTAGCTCCCCAGTAGCCAGCTGAGGTTCAGGACTGAGTATCAGGTCCCTCATGGGATGAGGCTGGTGGAGAGACCAAGGACAGTGACCCCATGCAGGTCAAGAAAACCATTCCCTCATGGCTGGGGTGCAGGTGTAGAAGGAGTCATTTACTGAGCCAGGGGTCCCATAGTGCCCTGGCAGGCTGGGGTCACGTGGGTTTCAGCCGGGCCAGGTTGAGTGGGCAAAGGTCTTTGACCATCCTTGCTGATGGACACAGGCCAGGGATGCGAAGAGACTGATAGAAAAAGCTTTTCCTTCATGCAGAGATCTAAGATGACCATTTTATATTGTGTACAGACCACATGCTGATGGCCTGCATGACTGGAATGTGTGCAGACCTGGCCAAAGCAGAAGTCTGCTAAAAACCACTTTCATTTTTCTGAAATGACTGAGAACTTACAGAAGCCAAAGGCTTGTGTGGGAGCTCCCCAGTATTCTGAGGCCCCTCCATGGACAGGTATAAGCACCTAAACAGAGCTAGAGACCCCTCCTCCCCTGCCCCCATTCAGGGAGCGGTTTCATGTTCATGGCCAATGAAAATCAAGGCTGCCTCTTGGAAACACAGGGACTCACCCCTCATTGGTCCTTGGATGTTGCTAAGTGCTTTCATTGGCCTGTTTCTCCTCACTCTCTGGGCCCTGCATTCCTAACCTTTTAAGGTTTGGAGTTTCTTTGCTGCTAGGCCTGCCCACAGCCCCAAATGATAGGTAAGAGAGAGTCTCTTAGACAACACCAGACCGCCTATCTTCCTGGAAAAAAATCAAATGGCCCTGGACCATAAAATGCCATCCCTAAAATTTTAATAGCAATAAGGTAAGTCCATATCCTCAGAAAGGAATTCGATCAGACTAGGGGTTGGAAATGGCAGAAATTTTGTGCTACCCAATTCCCACGTCTTTAAACAAAGAGAAAACTACTCTGGCGCTTCCGGAGGGCTGATGTGAGAACGAACTAATCAGAGGATCATGGTGCACTTTCCCAGTATAAAAGTGAGCTGGCAGTGCCCTTTATCACTAAGGAATCTGGCCCACTTCCTCCTCTTCCTGTGGTTACAAATGCAGAAAGCTTATTAAAGTAGAGAGTCTGGTGGCACTGATAAATGGGCCATACCATCTGGATTCTGGTTCCCAAATCCTAGGCTAAGGATTATGCTCTCTTCTCTGGGGACATTTCAAGGACAGATACTGCAGAGAGAGGTTTCAGTGTCTTTACGTTGGTGGCAAAGCCCTATTGCTGGCTTAGAGCAAAATTCCAATGTAACAAATAAATGAGTTCGCCTGTGCCAGGCACTGGGCACCTTTTCTAATTTAAGCCTCAGAACAACATTACCAGTTTGGTATTATTATTATTATTATTATTATTATTATTATTATTATTGTCCATATTGTACAGATGGGAAGACTGAGTTCCAATAGGTTAAGTGATGACTTCTCCAAACTCACACAGCTAGTAAGGGGCAGAGCTGGGACTAAAACCCTAGCTTGGTTCAATTCGAAATGCAGTGTGATGTGCATACATTCAGCTGTCATTCACCCTGTATGTGATGAAGTCGAAACGTGGCTATACCCTTAGTTCTCTCCCTTCACCATCCTTTTTGCCCACCATCCTGAGACCACACCCAGGAGCCTAGTTGCCCTCATGCTTCACCCGAGGGGTCTCCACCACTGTGCTTCCCTAATCCACGTTTGAGTATGCCACAGTGGGTATTGCCCTGCATTCTCACCGCCAACAATGGCTGTGGATGTGGAATGAAGCCTTCTGATGCTGGAACTTCCAGCAATGGCCACTGAATAACATGGGACCCACTTTCGGATTTTTCTCTTACTCCCTAAGTTCTCTCTGCTTATCTTGAGCCTGGTCCTGACTGCAAGCTTTTTAGGTCACTGGTTGTCTCCCCAGTTGGGTTCTAGGGAGTCCCAAGTGGCTCAGGATAAAAAGCCATCAGATTTCTCCCCGTTGTAGGGAGACCCGGTGTGCTGGCTTGGGCATGGAGAAATTGTACCTTGTGCCTTGCTACAGCATGGCACGTGAGGCCGGCTTCTAGCAACCCTCATGGTTGCCCAGTGAGTTCACATCAGGCGAGCAAGTCTAAATAGGGCAAAGAGGAGGCAAGCCTGGAAACCAGGACTGCTGGGAATGAAGGGTTACAACTCTGCTATGCAGAGGAACACACCCTGCGGGTTTGGAGTCCAGCCTGGCAGTGGCCAGCAGCCTTCTTCGTGGGGCCTTCATCCTGAAACAAACCCCGCTTTCGGAACTAGCAGCCCAGACCTGGCTCTCCAAAATATTTCTGTGCCATTAACATTTAATCGCCCTTAACTATGTGCTTCACACTCCTGATAACAACAACAATAATAGGCAGCATTTACTGAGTGCCTACTAAAGGGCAGCCACTAAGCCAAGCATTTTAGGTGGATAAACTCACGCAATCCTTACAACAACTCTATAAGCTAGATTGCATTTTCTCCCCATAACACAGATGAGGAAGTGGAGGCACAAAGAGATTTAGTGACTTTCCCACACTTGGGTACGAAGAAAGGTAGTTAATAGGATGAGATGGAATGCAGAGTGGAGTGGGCAGGGGTAGCCCAAGAAAAGTTGAAGAGCTTGTCATCCTGGCGAAGAAGGAGCTCATCCAAAGCAACTGCAGATAACTTTGTTGGTCGGAAGGGCAGAGTGACAGTTCCCATCTGCTGACTGCCACTTTCTCAGAATTAGGAAGCTATAGTCTATTGCTTGAGAAAAAGCGACATGACCCCATAGGATCTTAGGGTGCTGATCAGATTCCATCCACACCGTTTACTGGCAGACTCAAAAACTCACCTGGGGATGGTGGTGAAGGCCTTTTATTTCTCCTCTAGAGTGACAGGAGAAATGTCATCACCATTTCCTTTAGGCAACACCAGGGGATGCATCAGCTTATTTCTGGTCTCTGGCTCCTTGGACTTTACTTGACCTCTGCTGGGAGGGTGGAGAAGTGTGTAACTCCCTCACTGAGGTAGTGAAGATGTTCATGAGAGTGTAACAGATTCCTTGCATGTAGAATAATATTCAAAATTCACCTGAGAACTGGTTTTGTCTGTTGACTTAATGGTCCTTCCTGCCGGGGACGGTTCTGCTGTGGTCCAGGGCAGGGTGGACTGGCAGAGGCTGTGAAACTGCGATGGCAGCTACATGGTGGCAGAGCCCTGAGCAGGTGGCAGTAGGCTGCAGAATGGTGGGAGACTAGGAAGAACCCAGCTGTCAGGAATGCTGATCTGTGGCCAGGGCCACCTTACTCTAACTCTCCCAAGGGCATAGCTTCTGTGTCCAGTGAGAGGAAGCACCTTTCTCAAATCTGCACAAAAGTGCCTGATGAGCTACCTGTAGCCAATGCAGTGAGGCCCTTCTTCCCTACCTTATTCTCTCTGGCATTCACTTCGCTTCCAAAATATCCTCCCTAGACCTGTTCCTACTTGTGAAGCTTTTCACTTTGTAAGGACATTTCCTGAAATTGGTCGCTCAAGCAGTCAGCATGACGAAGGGCTGAGGGGCACTCAAAGCATAGTGAGTATCTACTACGTGTCACACACTGTTCTAGGCACTGGGGACACAGCAGGCACGAATCGATGCTCCAGGAAATTAAGTTCTAGTCCTAGCCAGATTAGTTCCCTTTGATTTCACCATCCTTCTTTCCTGGCCTGATGCCCTGAAAGCCCCCTGCTCTTCCTCCGCTTCGGAAGGCCACCGCCTGGTCCCTGGCAAAGGCTAGACCTGTCATTTTGGCTATGTCACTTGAATATCCTACAGGGATGGGCAGTTTCTTATGCAGGGAACATCTGTTAATTTTGCTCTCCAAGTTCCCTCACATCTATCCCTGACCAAAGCTCCAAATCGTCATTCTCTACCTTGGGTTACTTTTGTACACTGTTTATTTATTGTTTTCTTGACTGAAAGCCAGTGAAGCTGGGTGTCAGCAAGGGTGGCAGCGAGCCCAGGCTCTGTGATGTAGCACTTACTAGGAACTGTGGGGTCATTTTCCTGTTATTTTTCCTGATCGTAGCTGTGGAGTCCTTCAGTAGGGGTCTGTGGGCTTCTAGTTGTAGCTGTTGTAATAGCCAAGTCTGTGTCTTTCACACCTCTCCTCTTTTTATTTTTTACTTAAAAAATACCTTAAAAAGAGGATAATGTAGCAAATGTTTATGTATCTTCCACCGAAAATGAACAAATGTTAACGTTTGTGCCATCTTTGCCTGAGATTTTTTTGTCATAGAATAACACATTACTGGTAGTACCAGTCCATGATTCTGTGTCCATAGATGGCATGTAGTAGTTTTTGTACATTTAGTATTTGCCATAAGTGATATTCTACTTTTCAGTCAGTGTGATATTTTTGGCCTCTATTCCTTTTACACATATACATGTAGGTTGTTCATAGTAACTGCTACATGGTATACCATCATACGAATAATAAAATCTACTTTTCTAATCCCCTGCTCATAGAAACTTAGGTTGTTTCTATTTTTTTTTTACCATTACCAACTATGCTGCAGTGAACATTGTTGTGCACATTTCCCCATGTACACATGGGAATATTCAACTGTACATACCTAAATGTCAGATTGGTGGGTTGAGGGTTGTATATAGATAGATATAGCAAAATTGCTCTTTAAGATGGCTGTGCCAATTTACAATTCTTCCATGATTAATTTACAAGATGACTTATTTTGTCATTGATGTTTCACACTCTGCCCTCCGTCTGTTTTCATAGGGACTTCATGGCCCAGAAACTATGACGAGATCATCTTCTACCTGACCCTCCTACTCTCTCTTGTTTCTCCCACATCACTGCAAGGCCAGTCTTTGTTCAGATTGTCTGGTCCACAATGTGTTCCCCATCTATTCCTCCAGCTGGTACTTAGGGATGGGTCCAACAACTTTTTCCATATTATCTCTTTCTATCTCCTTCCAGTTAAGTCTTCCACTTGCAAGCCTCCAACCACACACAGCTTTGGTCATGCTACCATTCTCTACACCTAGCTACAGTGTTCATTTGCACCTTGGAAAATCTCATTTATTCCTGAAAACCTGCCTCGATGATACTTCTGGAAGACTTCCCAGACACCTCCAGGCAAAGCCCCGTCTTTGTCCCCACTGCTTTTGACACAGTATTTATCCCAGCAGCTAGAACAAAATAAGACATAAAGGTTCTTGACTTTGCTTGGAAAGTAAGTTTGGCTGACGTAGATCTCGTTTCCCCTTGTTGTTTAGAATTCCTTCAAATAATTGAACTAATATATATGGTATGCGCACTCTGGGCCAGGCACTCTTAGTGTGATGGGACAAAGGGCACCACGCATGCCTATTATCCTCTGAGAAAACTGGCCCCTTGGGCCTCTGAGGCATGACTGACTGGGTGCCCAATTCTCAGTGTGTGTCCCCACTGCCTGGCTGAGTGGGGATGAGGGAAAGCTTGCTGGTGCGAAAGCTCAGGCACTGAAAGTCTTGGAGAGTCGAAGGGAGAGAAGCATGGTTCAGTTAGGTCATGGAGGTGCCAGGAGGCCTCCAAGCCAACTGCCCTGGTAGTGGCCTGGGAGGCCACACAGTTTCTGGAACAAGGATAAAGTTCTTAACTGAAGGAAGTGGGCTTGGGGGTGCAGGGGTCCATCTTTCCCATGTCCCTCTCCCATTCCTCCAGGAGCACCAGGCACTCTGCTGGTTTCCAAACTTGTCCTTTCTCCTGTGTGTGAAGAAGGAAGGCCCCCCGCCTGCCTCCAGGTTGCCAATGGAAAGGACAGATGGCAGCCCCTCCTCAGGGCTTTTACTGCACGCCGCTCAGGCAACAGAGCTTAGCATGAGTCTCCGCTCACTGTCCCAGCCTCTCTGCAGCCACTGCATCCCCAGGCTGCTATGCAAAAAGATTTTTCTCTCTTATTAACACCTGTTGAAGATGCAGTTGAGCTCTGGCCTCATGTTCTCTACAGAAAGAGGCTTGACTCTCACTTGCAAAAGGCAGCAGGGATCTGATGCGAGCCTTTCCTGTGGGAAAACATTTCCTGCCATTGCCCAGTCGGACTGGCACCATGTTTAAACACCCATAACAATGTGTCCTGAGTTGGGGAAGGGAAATAGGAAACAATACCCTCCATGCTGAGAAGAATGAAATGTGAGCCCTGCCCCATTAGGATCTGAGTGCAGGAAAGCGGGAATCAGGAGCCTGTTCTTTAGCCCGGTCAGGCTCTTCTACATACTCCAGGCTTCTGAGTTGGGAGCTCCACACGTCTCACTGCATTCTTGGGATACCTTCCCAACCACTTTGCCTGCCTCCATTCTCTCCCCCTTCAAGCTTATCAACCCTGGAGGCAGAGCCACCTTTGCTACAGTTTCCCTAAACATGAAACCTCTACCACTGGCATTAATTGAAATACATTCAAGAGGTATGGGTGAACTTTTTTTTATTCGAATGCTTATGTATTTACATATATAATATATATATATATAATATATACATATACAATATACATATATATATATATATATGTTATATATATATATAAGACAAAAGTATAAGCAGCCTATCAAATCCATGACTCCACAGAGGTATCATTGCTTAGGATGAAGCTGCAGTTCAGAATCATAGACTGCCAGAGCTGAAAAGCACCTCGGAGATCATCTCACCCACTCATGTTTTCACCTTTGTTCCCAATTCTCATGCCCTCCCTGACTGTATCTCTGCCAGCCAAACTCCTACCCAGCCTTCAAAGTCCATCTCAAAAGCTGCTCCCCTCACAAGTTGCATATTTTCTCTCCCAATAGACTGGGAACTCTTTGTAATAAGTGCCTCATTTGGAAGCATACTCCTCCACTTCTGTCTCATGCCTGGCGCATAATAGGTCTTAGACAATGTCTGTGGGAGAACTGATGTTCTTGCCATCTACAGAAACATAGAAGAGTCTTTTCCCCTGGGTGAGTCCCTTGCCGTCTGCTTGGGAGCAAGGCCTCCACCTAAGGACTTGGTCATCGTGAAGAGCCTCAGAGACCCTTCAACAAGGCTGACTGGTTCCATTGCTACTTTGACCGGTTGTTCTAAATCAGCTCCTTTAAGATGGGTGCAGGGTGCTTTAGGAGGCCCCTAATCCCATTTCTCCAGTGCAATCTGTGGGATATTTTCAAGCTCTTTCCTCCTTGGGCCACTTCTGCACTCGTCAGAGCGGATCCACATTCTGTGATTCTTAATAGCTTCCCTTTCAGAGAATGACATGTTCTGGTCTCCTCTTAAACAGAGTTGGTTTTTCTGATTATAAAAATAAAATGTATGTCTTTTTACTTATTGCTAAAGAGCTTACTGCTTAAAGCTCTTTTTTGTTTTTATTTAAATTTTTTTCTCATTTTTTATTTTTTCATTTGCAGGTGAAATTCAATATTATTTTATATTAGTTCCAGGTGTACAATATATAAATGGTTAGGCATTTATACAATTTACAAAGTGATCACCCTGGTAAGTATAGTCCCTGCCTGACACCACACATGGTTATTACAGTATTATTGACTACATTCCCTATGCCGTACTTTACATTCCCGTGACTATTTTGTAACCACTAATTTGTACTTCTTAATCTCTTCCCCTTTTCCACCCATCCCTGACTTCCCCCACCTCCCATCTGGCAACCATCAGAATGTTCTCTGTACCTATGACCTTGTTTCTGCTTTCTATGTTCCACATATAGGTGACATCATATGGTAATATGGTATTTGTCTTTCTCTGTCTGACTTATTTTACTTAGCGTAATACCCTCTAGATCCATCTATGTTGTCACAAATGGTAAGATTTCATTCTTTTTATGGCCGAGTATTCCACTGTGTATATATACCACCTCTTCTTTATCCAATCATCTACTGTACACGTTGGCTAATACATGCGAAAAAAAGAAACTAGGCCATCTTTTTACACCATATACAAGAATAAACTCAAAATGGATTGAAGACTTAAATGAGTAGTAAGGACATTTTAATAATATTAATTCTTTCTATCTATGCGCACATATATGCTTCCATTTATTTGTATCTTCTTCAATTTCTTCCTTCAATGTCTTATAATTTTTTGAGTACAGGTCTTTTACCTGCTTGGTTAAATTTATTCTTAGATATTTTCTGATGCAATTGTAAATAACATTATTTTCTTAATTTTCTGCATCTGTTGGTATGATCATATGATTTTTATCTTTCATTTTATTTGTGTGGTGTGTCACATTGATTGATATGCAGGTATTGAACCAACCTTGCATCCCAGGAATAAATCTCATTCAATCATGGTATATGATCTTTTTCTGCCCTGCACTGCAAATATCTTTTTGTTTCCTTGTTTTTTTGTGTTTTGTCTTTGATTTTTGATTTACTGTACTTTGGGATATGCTAACATTTTATTTTTTTTAATGATGCTACCCAATATGTTGCCATTTTCCTTTGTGGTTTTTATGCCTAGAAAGTCTTACGTCCTTCCAGATCAGATCAATGCTCATGTACATTCTCCCCTAATGATGAGGGGGACATTCACCAGCCTGGCCCCATTCTAGTCCTTCTGGGCTTCTCTCTTCCAGCATCCATGCAGCCCTTCCCCGTGCAGCTAACACAAACTTTCTTCAGTGGAGGCCAAAATAGTCAATTAAGCTCAGGTTTTAAATATGCTAATGAGGTCAACCCTTTCACAGTCTACACCCCAGGCTCTCTTTCAGCCCCTTTCAGAAAGAACAGCTCGGTGTGATCCCTCCCACTGATGATGTTCTATCTCCTGCTTCCTACCCTCTTTCTTAGCAGAGAGGAAAGAGGGAGGGAAAGAAAAATTAAAACTACAGTATTGAAGGGCTACCTTGCTGTCGCCTCATCTGTAGTGTATTCTTTTCACCTCTCCTCAGTAACTACATTTCAATTAGGTTCAAATCCAGTGCTCCCCATTAAAGAAGAATCGCTGCATCTAAATGCTCAAGCGAAGTCATATGGCCAGCTGCCAGAGCTCCCCAGGCAACCGCAAGGCTGGGCTCCTGCCCCTTTTCCTTAGAGCAGGCACCGTTGCCATGGGAACTCCAGCGCTAAATTGCTTTGTGTGTTTGGAAACTGAAGACCTCAGCTTTGACGCATGTAACCCAGAAATCAATTGACCTCCAATTAAGTTTTTGTTGTTTTCTCGAGGCATCTTTGGCTTGCATCTTGCCTATCCCTCTTAAGGATTGTGTTCAAGAGAGAGCCAAGCATTTAACTCGATTTTTATAAAAAATTATTATACGTTGATTTAATCCAGAAAGGATTTAAGGTGTCTTATGAAGGTACACCTGATACTTGGAGAGAGCCTAAATTAAAGAGAGAGATGGGGCAAGGAGAAAACAAGGTGAATGTCAGGAAGTCCCTTGATAAATGTGAGTCTCAAAATTTGGCTTTAAGCTTTTATGGAAGATAACAGAACAAGAAGGCGTAATCAGTTATAACATTCATAGATAAAAGCAAATCAGTTGTTTAATAAAAGCATGAGTGTTCCAAAATTTGAGACTAAAAAATCTGCTTTTTTTCTGGAGACTGTAACAAAAATTTCATATACTTTTATTCCTATCACCCCAAATATTACTTGAACAAATGGAAGCATAGTCTACCTTCAGTAGATAGTCTTTTTTCTTCCTTTCCCACCTTTGTTGTTATTGTTGTTAAATAAGTAATACACATTTTTTGTAATGGGAAAAGAGTGGAAACAGCTAAATAACAATAGAATACTATGCAGCCTTAAAAAATGAGGTGGGTCTTTGTGTTAAATGAAAAAGTGTAAGGTGCAAAAAAAACCTATCTATAATGTATATGCATAGAACATCTTTGGCAGGACTCACTTTTCTCTGGATTCCCTCTGAATACTTCTACCATGTATATGCATTAACTAATCTAAAAATATTTTAAATGAGTAATGTACATACACAGAAGAGTAGTTAGGAGGTAGAGAAGTGGGGGGAATTTAAATGTACAAAATCTAGAAAAGAAAAATCTTAACAGAATTTTTACCACTTAGATCTGACTGTTGTTAACCCTTTTTTTTTTTAAGCAAACTTTTCCTCATGTAGATTGGCACAACCTTTCTGCAGGACAGTATGTTTCAAAAGCCTTAAAAATGTTCATATCCTTTGACTTGGCAATTCTTTTGGAAACACATGCTAAGGAAATAATTAAACGAGTGGCCAAAGATGCATGTACGAATATGCATATCAAAATGTTGGTTATGATGTGGAGAGAAAGTGAGACCATCTAAATGCCCTACAACAAGGGACTAGCTAAGTAAATTATGGAGTCTGCCAATAGTGGGGTACTATGCAACTATTGAAGGTGAAGGTGGGGATGTCTGTTTACCTGCAGGCCTCCCAGACTGCATCAAGCCTCACTACTATACTCTCTCAGCACCCTTTACCTTCTTTCATTGCAGTTGTCATGGTTTAATTATATTTGTTTTTGCATGCTCACTTAGCACCCCTCACACACACACACATGCACACAACTGGCAGATCCATGAGGCTAGAGACCATGCCTGTTTACTCCTTACAGTATCCTAAGTACCTTGCAAGGTTCTTCGCACATAATGGACAAACAGTAAATAGTTGTTGACTAATTGACTAAATAAACGAATGAAAAATCAAGGTGGTTTTCCTCCCATCCATCTCAAATGCCACTCAATCTCTACCTGGGCCTTCAGTGCTGTATATACTTTTACTTCTCTCTAGTCTCTATAGCAGCTGCCTCACATCTTCTTCTGTTCTTCAAGCCCTGACAACATACTACCTCCTACTTCTAGGAGGTGATCTCACCCCTTACTCAGAAAAAATAGGAGCCAGCAAGTCAGAGCACCTCCCGTGCCCTCCCATACCTTTCTGAGCCTAATTCTGAGGGCTTCAAAATCAGGCCAATGGTAACCCAAGCTAGCACTTGTAGGGTAGACTGACAGCAGGCAAAAAGCAGACATCCCCCACACTCTTCTTTCTCTGGACCTCTCTTCAGCAACCTCCCCTTGCTTTCACCATCAGAGCTCTTGAAAGAGGAAAATTTTGTCTGCCTCCTATTTACTCTGACGTTCTTTGCAGTCAAGGGGACAGTGGAATATACTGGTCTGCACACTATTATCTATCCAAGCAAGATGCTTTAAACTTTTTTTGGTCTTATTTTATTTTTCCATTTCATCGCCAATTCCTACTTCCATCATCTCTCTAGTAGGTTGGCATGTATTCTTGGAAATATAGATGTCTTTAAAAAAGATATAGTGTTTTATGTATATATGTGCTTTTTAAGTTACGTAAGTGGTGTTGATTCATAAATCATATTCTATTTCTTTTTTCCCTCAATACTATTTTTGAGGTGTCTCCATGTTGCTATATGCACATCTAGTTTATCACTTCTGATGTGGCATGCATCTGGCACATTTTACTTCTTTGTTCCTCTAAGACTGGGCATCTTGGTTCTGCCAACTCCCTGTGACCACAAATAATGCTGCAATAGACCTTCTTTAACTTGCTCCCATGGACCTGGGGAAGAATTTCTCTAGACCAGCAGTTCTCAAAAAATGATCCACAGATCCCCTAGGGTTACCAAGACCCTTTCAGGGGTGTACAAAGTGAGAGCTATTTTCAAGATAATACTAAGACATTGATTTTCTTTTTCACAAGGTTGGTGTTTACACCAAGAGTAAAACTGCTGGCACTTTTGTGTAAATAAAGTCAGTGGCACCGACCTGTACCCATTATTGGCCACTGTACACCTCCCCACCCCATGCGCACAGGTAAAACAAGCCAGTCTTGCTTAAGAATGACTTTGACAGAGAAGCCAAAATCGATCACTCCACGCAGGCTCGGCCCTTGCATTGAGCGCTTCTTAATATCGTGTGACAGGGCGGGAGGGACGCGTGACGGTGACCCCCGGGAAAGCATTGGTGTGGCTGGGTGAGGGCCGAGCTCGGTGGACCTCTGTCCACACGACCAGCATTTTCACTGAGAGAACGGCTGACAGACACACTCGGGTCGCTCAGACTCAGGGACCTGGCAGACATTTTCTCAAAAAAGAACGTGAGCCTGTCGCTTCAAGGAAAGCAGCTGACAGTGTTTGTCACCAAAGATAAAACTTGAACTTTCGAGCAAAAGATAAAATTTTGGAAAATGTGTATCTGCCCATCAGCTTGACAGTTTCCCAATACTTACAAGGTTTCTCTGTCTGCCCCTCAATTCTTTATGACCTATTAAGATGATCAAGCCCTTCTGCCAGAAAATTCTAACATCAAGAGTGCCAGCTGCCTGCCTGGATTGCTAAAACCCTATGCATGAGAGCCCACACCATCTCTGTTCCCTGAGTTGCTAGAATCATTTGGTCTGCATGTCAGGAAGCTTCACAAAAATGTCGGACTAATACATCAGGAGGGCTGCCACTGCAGAGCCAGGAAGAGACCTAAAAACTCACAGCACAAAGCATAAATATCAGTGCTCCCTTCTTTGCCCATTCTACTCGAACTGGACCATGTCATCCACTCTTTGACTTCAGATACTCCCGACTGAGAGCTGATGACTGCTCCGTTTCTATCTCCAGCCCTGACCTACTGCAAAACCCAGACTGTGTATCTCCATTGCGCATCTCTGGGACAACAGTGCCCAGAGGTCTTGTGCGCATGAGCACAGTGGCCAAGCTGCGCTCTCTCAGCTCCCTGCACCTGTTTCTCTTACAAGAGTGGCAGGGCCCATTCTATGCCCATGTCCCCACCACTGTCTGTTCTTCCTTTCTAAACCACCATCATCATTTGGCACCCACATCCTTCGCATTTGCCAAATAGCCTTCCCAGTGCTCTGCAATCATCTTCCACATTGGAGTCCCCACACTCATCTCCAGGTCACTTCCCCTCCTAAAAGCCTCTGTGCTTCTCTGTTACCTTCAAGATGACATGCACACCCCTTATGACACTTGAGTCCTCTATGGTCTAGTCTGAACTACCTCATGTTTGTCCGACTGGATAAGATCACTCTTTTCTCTCCCCAAACACCAAGTACCTTCAAACCTTAGGCTCTTGCTCCAAATATCTCCTTTACCTAGAATGTCTTCTCTCTAACCTTCATTTTAATGTAAATACTGCTTCAACATCACCTTTTCTTATGCCCTCCCCTTCCTCAGGCAGAAGGAATTCAACTCAAGGGTCTGGCAATGAGCAACTAAGTTGATGACTGAAGAATGAAACAACTGCATCAAATGAGGGCAGGAGCCTTTGAGGTGGCAAAATTTGAGCTGGTCCCTAAAGGGAATAATCTCAATAGTAACTAACATTTACTTAGCACTTACTATGCACCACGACTTGTTCCACACACTTTATACGCATTCTCATTTCATTCCTCCAGCAACCCCAAAGTAGCATTCTCCTCATTTAGAAATGCACTCACATGGGGGGGAGGGCGGGAAAGGAGTGCATTTGACTTTGGAAGTATGACACCCTGTGGTGAGGTCCAGTCCAAAGTCTAATGCATCTCTGTCTAGCTGTGTGACCTTCACCCTTTCCCTTTACCTCTCTGAGCTTCGGTATGCTGACACATGAAACGAGGATAATAATAGCTCCTGTGCAGGTTTGCAGTGCAGATGAGCTTTGAGGAATGCAAAAGATTCCATCACGGTATTAGGTACACAGATGGTCTCCATCAGTTCTGATTCCCTTTCCTTCCTGCCCAGCGCCCAGGGAAAGAAATGAAACTAGCACTGCTTCTGGATTGAGGGGGCTGCGCTCTAACTCTGACACAATAAAGGCAGTGCAACCTGCAGCAAGTCACTTTCCCCCTCTGGGCTTTGGTTTCTTCCTATACTTATAACACTAAGGAGTTTTGTTTTACAGCTATTGGATGTTTCCATCTATCTTTCGTTATGCAGCCACTCAAAAATGAAAGAAGAAAAAACCCACCAGGAGAGAACCGGGAAAAAGAGTCAGGTCATGCCAAACTGAGGTGCCATATTTTGTAGAGTTAGGCATATCAGGCAGCAGGAGATATTTCCTGAGGACACAGGTTTTGGACTCTGGTAACCTGGAAGGGAGCTCAGGGCTTCTCATCAACATACACAAAAATATCTCTCCACCTCCCACCTTGTCTGCCCCCTGCTTCTGGGAGATGCCCCCACAGGCTTGGGCCTCTCTGCTGAGGCAGGCCTTGAGCTGATTCAGGTGCCCAGCTGACTGTTGCCATGGCAACATTCCAACGTGCTTTGCATAGTGACAGGGATGCTAGGCTTTGCTAACAAAGTGCTCTGTAAAGGACTTTATGTCTTTGGCAGGAACAATTCTGCCTTTTTAACACGGATGACTTTGGGGGCTGTGAGGGATTTGGCAAGTCACTTCCTCTGTCTTGGCCTGCGCCCCTGGGCTTTCCTTGAAGGCACAAGTTGGCAGCTTTTTATTTTTCTATTTCCAAATATACCATCACCACCCCTCCTGTCCACACCCACTCTAAAGGCAAGAATGGTTTTTCCCTTAGAGCTTGGGTGAACTCAGCATGTTTAGAAAAACAGGACAAATGGACTGTTTTAGTCGTTTATATACCCTTGGCTTGTTGCTAGGTCAAATAGTCTTCAACTCCCTTTTCTTTGTTCAGGATGCCCAGTGGTTTTCAGGATTGAAACAGGAAGACCCTGTATTGTCCTCATGAATGATTCCCTGGAGCAGGAAACATAATTAGAATTCTGAGTAGGACGGGAAGGAAGCCAGGCAGACCTGGATGAATCCTACTTCTATCACTTACAAGCTGTGTGATCTTGGACAAGTTATTTAACTTCCTTGGCCTCAGTTTCCTACTATGTGCCATGGGGACGATAATAGCAGCCATTCAAAGGAATTATTGTAGGGTTGTTACAAGGTTTAAATATATCTTTATGCTTACCTACTTCTCACTGTGTCCATTGCCCTGATCCGAGCCCATCATCTCTTGACCAGACAAGTACAATAGCTTCTTGACTTCCCGATCTCTACTTGAACCCTCTCCAGTCCATTGTCCACATAGCAGGCATAGTGTTCCTTTAAAAATTCAAATCAGATCCTGCCACCCCGTTGCTTAAAACTCTCAGACAATTTCTCTAGACATGCTGGCTTCTTTTCCATTTCCCAAAAACATCAAGATCATTTTCACCTCCTGGACTTGGCACTTTATGTTCACTGTGCTGGCTCCTTGTCATCCTCAGTTCTTAGCTTAGACAGGCCATTCCCAACCACTTATCCAAACCAGCAACCCTCCTCCGGCCCATTACTCGCTATCATATCGCCATGTTGTTTTCCTCCACTGTACTTCTACATCTCACAAGATGGCACAACCTTGGTTACTATTGTCTGTCTTTTCTGACTGGACTGTAAGTTCTTTATGTCTGTCCTGTCTGCCTCTATCCCTCAACGTGCAGCACAGGGCCTAGATATAATAGGCTCCATGAAATGTATTGAATGAGTGAATGACTAAGACATTCCAAGCACTGGGAACTGGTCTTAAATATAGCAGAGCCTAACCCATGCTTATTCCCTTCTTCTGGCCTTCTTCCATCATTTGGCTGTAGGGTAGAGGAGTGTGATTCACTAGATTCATGATTTCCAAAGTGGGTACGTAATCTATTGGGGAGCAGGAGGAAAATACCAAAATTTCTATTAATACTCATTTTTATCATATCTTAATTTCTGCACTTGTTTATGTTTTATAATTTATAAAATTGATTAGCACAGTATGACCTGTACATCATTTATACATAAATATACATATGTCAGGGAATAGGCTCAAATATACTTGGAGACCACAGATGGTAGGAGGCAAACTGGCAAGCTGTTGGAAACCTGTGGGCCACAGATAGGTTGAGGAAGGCCAGCATAGAGCTTTCTCAGATTGGAGGTTGAGTGCCTTGGGGTCCGGGTGGGCAGCATGCACACTCCAGTACCCTACTACCCGCTATTGCTTCCCCAGCCTATATCACGAATTCCCCTGCCGTTCCTGACCTTTAGAGGCATGTGCATTTCCAAGTCTGGCTGGAGTTTCCTTTGCAAGTCTCTAGAGACAACTCCACTCTGGAACTTGATGCTAGTCTACTACCATGGGCAGGATGTGAAAAAAAACGAGTCCCATGAGGGCAGCAGCTGGAGCCTTTCATTTTTGTGCCTTCTGTGACTAGAAGAAAAACCAACAGAAGAGAAGAGCAGGCATAGAACCACTCTTTTTTCTTCGTATTTCTCTACCTTATCATTCCCCTCTCTCCTCTTGTCTGAGCGTCTCATAAGGGGAGTCTACACCTTGTGTCTCATAACTTTACCTCCCTTTCTCTGTTGGTCCTACTGCAGCTCCCCACCCCAACTGGAACTTCCCTCACCCAGTCAGCAGTGTTGCCATGGCCACAGGCAGTAGCTTCTTTAGCATCTTGTCTTCTTGGGCTTCCCTGCTCTTTTTTGCCACTGGGGTCACAGACTTCTTGACTGAATGAACCCAACCAGTACATGGGCAGCCAGAATTGGAATCCCTGTCTCTCTCTCTCTCTCCAAATTCAGTATTCTCTCCACCATATCCATCGTATCATATAAAGTGGATGGGGATGCCCTTACATGTCTTTGACACTTCCCTCTGCTGCCCCTAGCCATTTACTGAGCTCTGCAAGTTGTTTCTTAGAACTGTCTCATAGCCAAGCACATCTCAGTGTCACCTCCAATTCCCTCACCCTAGTCCCAGCCACTATTATCCCTCCCCTGGGCCACTTCAGTGAATATCCTCTTCACTGTGCTCCCTGCTTCCACCGCTGTGTCCTATAATCTATTTTTCATACAGCAGCCAGACTGAGTGTTTACAAACATAAACCAAAATATATCAGTCCATGGCGTGGAACTTTCCAATGATCTGTTGTTAGAAATGTCAAGTCCATGCTCTCTAGCTGATACTCAAAACATCCCCTATCTGACCTCTTCACCTTCTTTCTTTATTCCCTGACATAAACCCCTCTGCCTAGTCAGTCTATAGATTACTCATTCTGTTTTTTTTTTTAGCTCATCCTTATGATTTATCACTCCAAGGTAATGTAAAGGGGGAAAAGCTTTGTAGTCAGAGAACTCTGAATTCAAATCCTCACTCTGCCATTTCTACTTGTGTGACCTTGCAAAGGTAACTTCCCCAGCCTCCATTTCCTCATCTGTATAATGGGAGATAGAAACATCTAACTTGCTGGCATCAGGCCCACAGTAGGTGCTTGCCAAAAAGTGCTTCTCATCCCCTTCTTACTGTCTCTCTTTTCTGTTTCCAAATGATACAGCTCCTCAAGCTTCAGACCCCACCATCGCATAAAAGTTCTCTTACCACCCACCCAGTCTGCAGGGTTCACCCCCTCTTCTGGATACCTTCTACCCTCGCTGTCTCACCCACTCACCTGTCCCTAAACATAGCTGTCCCAGCACCTTGAGAGTTCCCTGAGGAATGGGTTGGAATCTAGCTCTTTAAATCGGCCCTGCACAGGACCTGGCACTGAGGGTACCTCAGTGCTTGCTGTGAGTCAGCATAAGCCAAGCTACCTTGCCCATGCACACCTTCGCTCCATGACAGTCTCTCCAAAAATCCTACACACTGTCTCCATGCTGCCACCAACCCTAAAGTCCTTTTAAAACATTCATATCCCTTCCTGTTTATCACGACAGACATCCAGGCTGTGTGTGCTGCTAGTAATAGCTGTTCTGATGCACAATCACTGTGAAATGTGCTAAGAAGACCAGCTACCCTTTGCTCTGAGCACTGTATGGGGGGAGGTGTAGTGGCTTTAGGAGGGTCTTAGGTCCCTTGTGGTGTTTTCCTATGGAGTTTGGGGCAGCCAAGTCTATCGAAGAGAGGTCAGACCTTATTGTGCAGCTGGCCCTTCACCCAACTTGGTGCCTTACACGTACCAAGGGAGGGGACAAAGAAGTCTGAGGCCCGAAATAAGTGACTCTGGAGTCTATTTTCCCAAACTGTTAGTGTTTAAGGCTCATTGTTGTCACTTCATCAGCCATGTCCAGCTGTACTTAGGGTTGGGAGAGGAGGTGGACAGGGTGGTACTATTTCTAGACTGTACCCCAGAGCCAAAGAGTTGGGACAAGAGCCAGCTTGTCACTTCAGTCATGCTCTCACTTACCCCTCACAACCACCCCGTGACTGTGGGTTTTTAGGCCTCATTCTTCAGATCACGAAATGGATATTAGGAAAATAAGTGGACCTGGTAAATGA
Source organism: Eidolon dupreanum (assembly GCA_028627145.1). NCBI lineage: Eukaryota > Metazoa > Chordata > Mammalia > Chiroptera > Pteropodidae > Eidolon > Eidolon dupreanum. The sequence goes on from CM053505.1 coordinate 100,512,169, forward strand.
CATTGTTAAGACTGGAACTCAGGTTACGCTGACTCCAGCCCTGGTTCTTTGTCACTCTGCTGGCCTGTCTGCCATGACCTGCGCACACTCTATCCCCAGGCACAAGTTCCACAAGGAGAAGTGAATTTTAATTTGCAGCTCCAAGTATGACACCAGCAGGCCATAGCCAACCAGAAGCCCACCCTTGGCTGTTCGCTCAGCATTCTGTCCTGGAGACACTTTCTAAGTGTGTGTCAGTCACAGCCCCCAAAGCCTGAAGTACTAACTTCTCTTTCAGTCCCACATAAGTGCTGTCTGTTTTCTATTCCTTCTGCCTAGAATGCTTGTTCTTCCACGTCTATCTCTGCTTGTGAAAAGTCATAAAATCTTTCAAGACTCAGCCTCCTCCTCCATGAAGCTTTCTGTCGGCCTTGCACCAGAAGCAAACCCAGCTCTGTATAGCCATATCCTCTTCACAAATGTCATATCCACTGCATGTGCCTCCTCATCCTGCTTCAAGCCTTTTCCGATTTCTCCAAATGTAAACAGCCTTCTCCTTGTGTTTATTCCCACAGCACAATGCAACATTCCCCAAAGTACAGTATACATTTTGCTATGCAATAATGGTATGAGAGAGAATTTTAGATCTACATGGATGAACTTTTTAAGTTTAATAGTTATGTATTTATTCTAATGCATATTAGACTCTAATAATTAGAGGAAAAAATGAGTGCATAAAATGGGTCATTTCTTGAGTGTTCAAGGCTGAATTAAATGAGTTGATTTAAAGAAAAATAATTTGCTATCTGTAAAGTGAACTGAACTATTTACACTTCCTCACAGGGCTGCTGTGAGTTCTGCCATGATGGCTAACAGCTGCCCTGAGGAGGGCTTCTGCAGTCATGGTCACGCTCAGCTTCTCAACCTGGGTAGTAGGTATATGGCTGTGATCAGTGTGTGAACATTCACTCATTCCTCAGCACCTCCTTCTATTCCCTTACTTTCCAGACACTTCCTAAACACTCCTGTTCCTATTCAAACTTCCTCACCTTGTCCCTGGGAATATAATCTGGGGTCCCAAGTACCCAACCAGTTTAGTTCAATTCTGGTTCGATTTTCAGGGTGTCGTACGCATTTTAGAACCATCTCAAGATATCATGGTTCTATCTCTTCCAACCTCTCTAAGCTTTTTGCTGTACATGTTGACAACCTTGAACCGATGAAGACTCATATCTAGGACCCATCACAACTGGATAAAGGGCAAGGACTGACCATTCCCCAAACCTCATCTTCAAGGTTTTTTGCCATGTTCTTAAATCTTCAAGATGTTTACCATATTCATAAATCTGTTTTCCCAAGATACCTCACTCTTGGCCCTTCACACTTGCTCTGGAACTTCTGTTTCACAAGCTGTCTCTTCTGGCCTCTGGTGAGTCCCCTTGAAGGCATCCTGGCACATTCTACAGTGAGCTGCAAAGCCCAGCATAGTTCACATCCTCTGTGACTTCTCTGCATAATCACCTGTCTCTGTCACTAAGCTGAGGAGACTCGAAGGTGATGTCTGCCTTCCTCCGTAGCCTTGGTCTGACAAGGTGGGAGAGCTGAAGGGATGTGTGTGGAATTGTTGAAGAAAAGTGAAGAGATCCTGGACAGCTGGGGCCTGGCATGAGAGGTCCCTAGCAGGAATAATATCCCAAATATTTAACAGTATGCCCTTCCCTTTTCTGTGTCTGGCCAACTGTTCATCATCCTTCTCATGCAGTCCAAGTGTGACCTCCTCTGGTAAGGTATGTCCAACCTTCAAGACTGAAGAAGTTTCTTTTTGGTGCTCACATAATATATAGATCCTTTCCCTGGTAAAGCAGTGATCACACTGCACTGTCATGGTCTGTGGATATGTTGGTCACCTTTCCTAGTTGGTGACTTACATGTTTGTGTCTGTAACACATAGCAGAAGGCCTACTGGGTCAGAGCAGACCTGTAGGAACTGTTGAAAGAATGACTAAATGATAGGTTAAGTGAGTGGACGGATAGATGGACAAATGGATCCACTTGAGACCTCTTGCCCCAAAGTCAGAAAGCTCTGCCTTCTGGGAAGTGCAGTGCCCCAAGTCTGCGAGGCCGAAGCTATAGCTGAACCTGCACCCACAGTTGTCTATGGCTGTGACTATGACAGACAGGTTCCCCATCAACATAAGCAGGTGTCTGATGACATTAGTGTTGGGCAGTACCACAACTCTGCTAAGTAAGTGAAGTCGCTCCATGTCGTCTAGCTTTGGCAGAGTTGAGCTGTGGTAGTTCTTCCCTGCCAGGCTACAGGAGCTAGAATGAGCTGCTGAGGCAGCACAACCTGCCCTGTGTGACTTATCCCACAGGGCTGCAGCACTTACAGTGAGCAGCTGCATCTGCGCACACACGCGTGCATATGTGTGTGAATGTGTGTGTGTTGGAGAGAGAGCGAGAGAGCTGGATTTGCAGTGGGACTCATGGAAGGAGCCCTCTTATTGGCTGCCAAGGGTCCCAGTTCAAGTCTATGAATGTCTGGGCTGCCAGCTCTACTCCCTCCATTCCCACCCCGCTGGGACATAAAGCAGAAGAGGAAAGGGAGAGTGGAGTGACGCTTTGGGTGTGTGACAAGGAGACAGTTATGCCTGATGGCCACATTGGGCATACAGGAGACATCTGGCTGTATTAGCTCCAAGCCCGTGTGCAGCCTGGCAGCCTCATGCTCTGCTCAGATTTCTCCAGGTCTCTGGCAAGACTGGAGCCCAGAGTCTATTGGCAGCTGTCACTTACAGAATTGGATCCATCATTGCCAATGGAGCAGGGAGCTGTGTCACTTAGAATTCCTGGGTAGCACATTCCTTCACTGGTCCCTGTCACACTCCCGGATTAGGCTCTGTTATTGGCCCCTCGCTCCTGTGAGCTTCTGCAGACGGAGCGAGCGCGTGGCAGCAGAAATGACAGTGCTGAGAGCAGAGGCAGCCTGGGATGCTGAGGGCAGGCGAGTCGAGTCCCCGAGGATGCCTGCGCTGGCCCCGTCTGCCGAGGCAGATGAGGCGGGGCCCACGCTCAGGGCTCGCTAAGGTTCTTCTGGAACCTGGGTTGCTCAACCTGAGTGGAGCACTAAAGCAAGGGAGAGGGGGAGGGAGAGAGAGAGACAGGGAGGAAGGGAGGGAGGGAGGGAAGGAGACGGAGGGAGAGAGAGAGAGGCTGAGAGAAGCTCCTAGCAGGCTGTAGTCCAAGTGAGCGGGTCAGGTCTGGACAATTGTGTGCCAGGGGCACAAATGGGATTTGGATGAGCCATGCGTATGAGAAGCAAAGCTGAGGTGATGTAAGCACCTGGGGAGGAGCACAGACAGAGGAGGAGGGGGGAGGAGGGGGAGGAGGAGGAGGAGGAGGAAAAGGAGGAGGAGGAGGAGGAGGAGGAGGCGGAGGCGACGGAGGCAGCCACGGGGCGGCTGCCAGTCCAGAACAGAATGATGGGCAACTCTCACCACAAGCAACCGAGGAGTAAGAGCCAAAGCAGGATGCATTCAGCAACAGGTACTCTCTCTTCCCTTCCCTCTTTTTTCCGCGGCTCCTACAGCCAGGGCCTCCCCAGCTGCAGCCACGGGGCCCCTGACCCTTGGTGTGACTCACAGGAGCTGGCAGGGGGCGGGGAGAGAGCTGAGGGAGATGCCGGTGAACTCCGAGCTCCCCTGCTCCCCCCCCCACTCCCCCGCCAACCTGAATTGCATAAGTCAGAGCTCCATGAGCTGGCAGGGGCCAGCCTCTTTGCCAGCAACCCGTGCAGCCTCTGGAGGGTGGCTATAGCATCAGGGAAGTGAGCAACGTGCCGCGGACTGAAGTTTATTGCTAGGACTGTGCTTTCTGTCTGGACCTACTAGGCAGAGACCTGGAACCAGGCATGGCTTGTCCTTTCTGAGCCTCCTTTGTTATTCAAGCCTTCATCTCCCCTAGCCCACCTCCCACCCGTACTGTACACCTACACCTCTCCTGGCTCCCCCTCCTATGCTGCATGCACTGAATGATCCAGATGAATCTGTTTCTTGCTGTGTAATGCCCTGCCCCCACCTCCTGCCCCAGCCCCAGCAGGGAGCTCTCCCCACTGCATGGATGACAAGAGCATGTGGCAACCTTGACCTGTTGCCCTCCCACCATGGGCTTGCCCTGCTTCGCTCCATGACCCTCTACAGATATGACTGCAGGATGCTGGCATAGTTGCCCCAATAAGCCCTTACTGGATGCTCACAGTATGGAAATCAGGGAGACAGAAAGTGGAAACAACTTTTCCAGGTTCGCCTTCCCAGGCAGTGGAAGAGCATGTGGATGTAACTTCTCTTGTCCCATTCACTCCCCACCAACTCTTTTCTCTACTGCCTGTCCTTTGGCCACTGGGAAGCATCTGCTGCTGTTCCCTCCAATCAGGGAACACACACCAGGGCCAGGGTGCCCATCCTGTCCTCCTACCTTCATCTTCATGGTGCCTCCTCTCTGCCCTTCTCAGCGCCCCTCTTCACGTAGAAGCCTGTGGTTTGGGAGGGCCTCATCCACTGTTCAGGCCAGTGGGAAAAAACGGAAAGTTTTTGTCAAGTGTAACTCTAGTTTACTATAAGAAAGCAACAAACGGATTGTTGTATTGCCAAAAGCGTGCCATGCTCGGGCCCATAGAGTTGCCTCTGGTATTTCCTAGGAACTTAGCTGGCCATGTGGTTGAGGGGACTTGTCCAGGGCCAGCTAGTCCTAGGGGAAGCCTTAAAATGGGGGTCTCTTATAGTGCGTGTGTGGCAGGGGAAAGAAGGCTACAGGAAAGCTGCTTGGGATGTGCTGACGGGCAGGATAACTACCTAGGGCCCGCCTGTCAGAGCACAGCCTGTTTGGACCTCCCAGAGGGGCTGAATTTGGGCCCCTGTGATGGACTGAGCCAATGGCAAAGATTCTGGATGTTCAGGTTTCTTTGGAATCTCAGGACCTGCTGGTGTTAAATGGAGATGCTCTGTACAGCCCAGTACAGGAGCTGGAGGATTACTTCCTCATAACTGCTGCTGCTACAGCTCAGGACAGTTACTGGCTTCCATTTCATTTGTTAAAAATTGCTCTGTATCTTCAGTGCCAGCTACAGTCCAGGGTCATCCTGGAGGTAGTAGGTACTGGACGGGCTTCTGGCAACATAAGGAACGTGGCCTCATGACTACTTCTCCCTCTCTCTCCCACTCTGCCTCCTGGCCTTCGCCTTCTCCCAGCACTGCACCGCTCACTCACCACCCCTAAGCAGTCCCTGAAGCCTTGGTTAACCACTCATCCCCACTGGGCTATCTAGAGAGACTGGTTAGTCTCCCAGCCCCAGGCTGCACACAGACTGGTCAAGGAGAAGAGACAAGCATAGGAAACAACTAATGGTCAAGTAGAGGAAGTGAGGCCCTGACCGTGAGAGGTAGGTCTGTCCTGAGGTTACCAGGAAAGTTCATGGAGGAAGAAGGTATCTCTTATGTTGCCCACCCTTACTTGCAAATGTCCTTTCCTCACAGCTCTGTCCCTGGCCCTGTGTCTCCTCTCTGTCTGTGTACACTGTCCCCTGGTGGTCAAGGCCATTCCCAGAGACCACTCCCATATGCTTGACCTCTAGATCTCTATCTGTAGCTCAGACTAATGTAGTCAACTGCTCCATCTGCACCCCAAATGTCCCACAAGAACCTCGTTCTCAAGTAAGTACATCTTCTCGCACCACCTTCTACCCCTTTCTGTCTTCCATTTTCTCTTGGTGACACCACCATCTCTCCAGTAACTGAAACTAGTAGCCTGGGAGCCATCCTCCAATCCTCTCTGTCCCTCACATCGCACTTTCAGTTTTCATTCACACACCCATCCACCCATCCATCCATCATCCATTCAATAAGTATTTACTGTTCAGTCTTCCTCTGAGACCTGACAGACCTTCCTCTTGTCTCTTGTCAATGCCTGAGTCCAGACCTTTGTTAACTCTGGCCTGTTCCAGAACTGGGTTCCCTGCCTCCACCTTGGCCCTCCTCATGGCCATGCCTAGTACAGCTGTCAAGGTGATCTGCCACTGCACTCTCTTGCTTTGAACCCAAGCCTTAGTAATATGGGGAAGGGAAATCAGGATTGCTCCCAAATTATGTCCCGCTTGCCCCTGGTGTCCCAGGGGATTATTTGAAGGTGATATAGAGAAAATTTTTGTTACCTTTCAGAGTTCTGCCTATATTTTAATGTATATTAGAAAAAGTGTAGCTAGTAAATTCAACCCATGGTTTCTCATATATTTGTAATTAGGGTAAGATTAAATGTTTTAAAGGTGAGTCTTTGTAAATAAAATGGTCAAGTAAATAATAGTACAGGTGGTACATGGAAATGAAAAAAGCTGAGGATGTGAGACATGATCGCCTGAGCTTTGGGAAGCACCAGTTTCTAGGGTAAAGTGTATGTTCCTTAGCACAACTTAGAGACCTTCCAGGATCAGACCCCACCTACTTCTCCAAACTTACCTCCTGGCACTTCTTATTGAACTTAATGATCCAGCCATCTAGGATGACATCAGGTTTTCTAAATACACCATGCCCTTTCAGGACTTCTGTGCTTTCACAAATGCACTTTCCTCTGCCTGGAATGCACCTCCAACTGTAACCCCTATTTTCTTTTGGCAATTTCCTATTCATCCTTCAAATCCCTGATTACGTGTCATGTCTTCTCTAAAGCCTTCCCCGACTGACCTCTGTCCTCCATAAAATATTTACAGATTTCATCCTTCCCTCTTCTGTACTCATTTAGTAACTTGTACAGAGTTTTATCATTGCTTACATTGCCTTTTTTATTAAGACTCTAATTTTATACAGAAGCCTTAGATTCACAGCAAAATTGAATGGAGGGCACACAGAGTTCCCATACACCCCCTCCACCCCCACGCACACACAGCCTCCCCCACCATCAACATCCCCCACTAGATGACACATTTGTTATAAGCAATGAACCTACATGGACACATCGTCCTCACCCAAAGTCCCTGGTTGACATCAGGGTTCCCGCTTGGTGGTGTACATTCTGGACCAATGTGTAATGATGTGTGTCCACCATCACAGTGTCAGATCGATTCGTTCCACTGCCCTGCAAACCCTCTGTGTTCCCCATCTTCCTCCCTCCCTCTCCTCTGACCCCTGACAGCCACGGATCCTCTCACTGTTTCCATAGTTTTGTCTTTTCCTGAATGTCATAGAGTTGGGATCATACAGTATGTACCCTTTTCAGATTGTCTTCTTTCAGGCATTGTCATTTTTATGATTGTTGTTGCATGCTTATCTCTGCTAGTAAAATGTGAGCTTTTTGAGGGTAAAACTTGTTTACCAAAGGGTGGAAAAGAGCCATTGACCATACCTTAGAAGGCTTGGATTCTGATCTGTCTTGCCTGTGAAATCTTAGGCGAGTCATTCACCTCCACTACCTCCATCCTTCAGCTATAAAAAACTACGAATCTTAAGGGGGTATCTTTAGCACACACCCCCAGGGTGGTTGAGAAGATGTGATGTGAGATAGCTAGGAAAGCTTATAGAAAGTCGAAATTGATTTTCAAGTGAAACAAGAATAATTATGATTGCAGTTGCAGAAACACCATGGGTTTTGCCATGAGAATGCAACCAGAAGTGAGCCCAGCATATTTGGGGGACCGCAGGAAGCAGCCAGGCTGAGTTGCTCCCAGCAGCCAATGCAGCTGCCAAGTGGGCGTGGGTGGGTGGAGTGGGGTAGCAGTAGGGTTGTCACAGCATGTGGTAGCCCAGCATGACTTAGAACATAGGTTGCTTTGATGCTAGACAGCCTTGTCTGCCAGGCTCATGAGTTGGAATTGATTTCTCCCTAACTTTCACACCCGCTTTTACCTCTTAGGTAAGTGTAGCCCTATGACCTTGTTAGTCTGTATGGGGAAGATATGTGCTCACACCACCGTGACTGCATAGCATGTGCGTACCTGTGCATACATGCACCATCTATTTGAACTAGTGTCCCACAGAGGAGGGAAAGAGAACCAACACAACACACCTATTGTCTGCCAGCACGTTCCATCCACAACTTTACTTAACCCTCAAAAACACCTCCACTCAGGGATAGTTGATGCCATTTTACAGATGAGAAAACTGAGGCTCAGGGGGAGAGCTTCCCCATGCTCTGATAACCAGGGAGCTTCAGAGTCCAGATGTGAGCCCCAGTCTGTCTGTCAAGTTTGTGCCTATTACACCATGACATGTGCTTCTCAGTATCTTTGTATCTGTGGCAGGAGTTAGTAACCCTGGAAACCGGGTATGGTGAAAGAAGGGTTCTGTGGCAACCAGGACTGTGATTCCCCACCTTGTAGAAGCCCCACCATATGTCTCTTTGATGGTGTGTTTGTGTTGTTGGGATAACAACTCATTGGAGGCTCTGTGTTGGGTCTAGAAGCTAGAGCTGAGGATTCCTGAGGTAGCAAGAAAGTAGAGGGATTCTTGAATTTAAGCCTAAACAAGGTGTTGAGAGGGGCTTCAGATGGAAGAACTGGTATCATGCTACTTTCCACTGCCCCTAAGCAGCCACGCCAGCAGTGTGAGCAAGGTAACCTGTGTTTGAAGATGAAAACGCGTCTACTGTTCTCTTCTCTGTGCCTAAACAAAATGAAGAAGTCATCTCATTGTATTTCATAGTTGACCTAGCCTTATCATATTCACAAACTTATTGATTTCTCACAATCCTTGATTTCCATATGACAGACACTAAAGTGGCAGAGGCTTACAAGGGAGTGAAGTGGTCCCTATTGCCTAGGGGGCTTCCTCCCAAAGACATATTTCATAACCTAACTTAATGAGCCCATGAGACCATATGGAAGAAATTGAAACTCTAGACCACCAAGCAAAAGATTTCCTGGTCTCCTCTGTCCCATACTGAGAGATGTGTTGGAGGTAGATACATGAGCCCTGGAGCTTGAGGCCAGTCACAATACTCCCACATTCCCTGGGCCAGAACTAGAAAGAAGCAAAAAGTGGGTATAAAAAAGCACAATGGCCATCCTGATGTTAAATAACAGGGAAATGGCTAAATAAATGTGATATGTCCAACCTTACTGAAGTATGGTGGAGCCACTAAAGAGCCGATTATAAAGACTGTAGAGTAACGTGTACAAAGCATAACATACAAAAGGCACAATACAAAAGTGTATCTATGCAGAGCTTTAGAAACTCTGTTGAAACTATGTCTGCGCATGAGCAAGGACTGGAAGGGAATTGTGGAAAAAGCAAAAGTTGATTTATCGTGGGTGGCAGTCTCATTGGTGATTTTTTTTCTTTCCCTTAGACTTCCATTAATGTTGTTATAATGTTGTTTGTGCAATGAAAAATAAAAATCATTAACACATAGAACAATTACACTGGCAAATCATTCCGTTGAGCTGAGAGACCAAATCATATCAATTCCCTGAGCTAGCAAACACACTTGAAAGACAGAAATGCCAAAATAGAGGCAGCCACAGGGAATGGGGAGATGTGTGGCTTTTGTGTGGGCAGCCTCAAGTTTGAATCTAAGCTCTGAGCCTTACTTTAGTTCTTTGGGGGAAGTTATTTCACCCTTGTCTCCTTGGTTTCTTCATCTGCAATGTGAAAATAATATCACCTGCCACCTCCTTAAAGGGCTGAGGTGAGCAGCAAATGATGTGAGAGGTTTGTGAGGGCGTAACAGGTGTAAAGTGTTGCACACTGGAATGCCTTGTGGGATATATACAAATACTTTGAAACAAAAATATTAGGTACTGTTTGACGCTGCCCCATCTCAGTTGACAACAAAGCCAAGCTGTGCCTGTACTGCTGGGTGGCTTCAGGTGGCAGCCACTTTATCTGCTCTGAGTGCTGGGTGCCATTGAAAGTTGATTAAGCAAGTAAAGCTTTCTGGTTTTAGCCATGGTTGAGGAATAATTGGGGAAATGTGGGGTTTTCTGCTCCTCGAAAATGCTTAAGCTTTGTGGTGAGAAGATTAGAATAATTGATAAAGAACATGCGGAAGACTTCCACAGCTGCTTGGGTTCTCAGACACACTTGACCACTTACCAGCTTTAGGCAAGTGAATTAAGCTGTGGGAGCCTCTGATATCTCCTTGGTCTGCTGGGATTCATAGTGCCTACCTCATAGGGTGGTTGTGAAGATTCAATGAGGTACTGCATGTGAAGCGTGAGCAAAGAGTATGGTGTGCTGTCATTATTACTGCTTCGAACTGTCAGGGTACCAGGGTCTCTAGGGATTACTGATCTAGAGCTTCTCAGCAGGTGCCGAGAAGAATGTGGACAGTCTTGGGGAAACACAGTGAGTAGTAGTATTATTTTAGCATGTCTACATTGAACAGAAAACTTTTTGTCTATCATGGTGGGATCCAGGTATTTCACCAAAGATGAGATGTGCACTTGGAAACCATGAGTCTCCTACAAACCTTTCATTTTGTAGACCCACAGAAGTGAGGTGATGTCTCCAAGGTAACCCAGCCTCAGAGATCGATGTGGGCCACAGTCCAGCTGTTCCACACCCCCCCATACACACATTGCCATCACCACTGCTCAAGAGTTGTCCTCATGCCCTCTGGGATTTCCTCATCACCATGGTGGAGACATCCTGTACCACATGGCCATGTACATATAGCCATTATCAAGCTGGGAGAAACCAGGCAAGGCTCAGACATTGAGAAGAGGCAAAAAATGCTTGAGATGACAAGGGAAGATGTCCCTGACTGGGAGTCCTGTATGCTGACAGTCAGCTCTGCATCACCCCCATGCAGTACTTCCAAACAGTTGAGCTGATGCGGCCTCCTAAATGTCATCTGCATCCCTGTTAAGTAAATGGTCTTTGATGAAAGCTTCATCTGTCTCAACAGCAAATTTTTGATTTAAAAAGTCAATCTCCTGTCAAATTCTCCAAGAGTATAGATGGAGGGGTGTGGGGTCCTGGGAACAGGATGAGGCTCCCAACTGCTCCCTGCCATCTGGGTAGAGTGTGTTCTCGGAGTCGTTTTTGGCATCGGAAAGGGAGGCACGGAGCCACCTCCATGAGTTTCTTTTGTGGAAACTGTAGACCTAGAGGTGGGGGAGTGCTGTTTAGGCCTTTTAAGTTGGCCTCAGAGAAGAAGTCCTCCTGTGCCACACACGATGCAAAAGGTGCATGTCACCACTACTACTTTGAAATATTCTGTCCTGGCCCAGGACCTTGCTCCTGCTTCGGGGACCTGTCTTCTGAGATTTCTAGCTTCCGTCCTGGCTTTAACCGCTGAACACTGCTGTGCTTCCACCTTCTCCCTTCCCAGAGTCTCTGGATGCTGCAGGGCTTGGCTTGGGGAATGGGAACTGTCTGCTCAGGGGAGAGAGCAAAGTTGGATAATAGTAAATTATGCAGTTGATCTCTTTGGGTGGCTACCCAAGCCAGAGTCCTAATCCACAGAACCTGGTACACTGCTGGTCCTAAGGATGAAGCCAGCCCCCACCCCAACCAGGCTCCCAACCCCCAAACATGAAATCTGTATTATGGAAACTGACATACACAAACAATTTTCCCACCCAGTGACAATAATTCACGCTGACTCCAACCAAAAGAACTCAAAAAGTTGAGTTGGGGGAACAAAAGACAAAGATCCACTGAGAATCTAATTTGTGGAGTCTTCCCATCCCAAACAACATGGCTCCTATCACAGGAACGGCAGCCAGCTGCAGCCCAGGGGGACCCTGGTGAGAAGTGGCTTTCCAGGGAATGACAGACTCAGGCCTGTCGGAGGCAGGCTGGGGATGATGGCTGATGAGACATCAAGTTGAGGGCAGGACCAATAATGTTTTTGAAGGGAGGCATTCATGAGCTTTAGGTGGAGATTCAGGAAGGTTTCCCAAAGACTTAGGCAGGTTCTATAGAGCCAGGCAGCACTTTGTAGGTATTAATTCATTTGATCCGCACAACAACCTTATGGTATAGGTACTTTTATTATCTCCTAAGGAGGGTATATAGATTAGAAATGGTAAATTATGCAATTGATCTACAGATTAGAAACTGAGGCTCAGAAACGTTAAGTAGCTCACCCAAGGGCACATGGATTCCACTCCAGGCAATAAGGATCCCAAGTCTATCTTAGTCATCATGCTAATCTGTGAACATGAAAGAACTGAGACAGTCCGGCCAGCTTTGCTGTCACCCATCAGCTGGGCTAAGAGTGGGCCTCAGTGTCTACCAAGAATTACTGCCATGATTCTCAACTCAGGGAGATTAAAAATGCTGTCAATGCCTGGGCTCCACCCCTGAGAAATTCTGGTTTAATTGGTCTGAGATGAAGTCCAGCCAGCAGGGAGTGCATAGGATAGGGTGAGTAGCACGTTTTATGGAAGCATCTCTCTCATCCTGACAGACATGTAACTCCCAGCTGAAGGTCTGACTCTCCCTCTAGCATCGGCTCTTATCTCTTTCCTCTCTAACCACAGCCAAACTTCCTGAGAGGTGTTCCCCCTCCCCTCCCACTTCCCTCCTTAACCTGCTGTGGTCTGGCCTTTGGGCAGGCGGCCTGGCCAAAGCTCTGCTCTTGATGTTGCCACAGAGAAAATTCACTACGTGGGCCTCGTGGAGGCGCAGCACATCCTCCTTGTCTGGAACTTTCATCTCAGCCTTTGTTGATGGCCTGTGTGGCCTCCAGAGACCCCCAGCTGAGGCCCTGCATCCCAGGAGCTGGATTCTGTCAGTACAGGAGGTGCTTGGAGCCCTCAAGGTAGCAAAGTGGTTCCTCAAGCTGCTTCTCGGTCTCTCTGCATCTCTGGCAAAAAAAGAAAAAAAGGAAAAGAGAAGGCCCTTCACTGTGTGAGCAAGGACCTGTTGCGCCTCTCTTCCAACTAGTGGCTAGTCACAGAGGCCCTCTGCCTCTGCCCATTTTGCCTGTATGGTCATGAAGTCCCTTTGTAAGAAGCTGCTGGCACATGTGACTTGTTTCCTGGTCTCTTGTCCTTCTAAACACACAGAAACAAATTTGAAGAAGATATGTTTTAAAAGTTTTAAAGCCAACAATTCTCTTGTGCTTTGTGCCCTGGGAAATGGCCTTTGCCAGAATCTGCTCTGTGCTGGGCCTGAGGTGGGAGAGCAAGGCTGTTCTTACTGTTCTCACAGTTTTGGATCTTGGGAAGCCCTTTTTCTTCTCTGAGCCTTGGTTTCCTCCTGTTACACAGAGTTGTCATCATCGAGTCTACTGTTTGTAGTGAGGATGCTGCATGCACCCACTAGGAGTTCGGGAAACAATTGAATAATATCCAGCAGTAGTGCACCAATTCGTTGCAGGCCAAGAGAGAAAGTGTGTGTGTGCAAGAGAGACTCACAAAAAACAAGGCCTATCTCTGTACACGTCTCTCCTCTGGGAAGGAAGGGGCCCACGCAGTGACAATAGACCAGGGGCGCTGACTCAGACGGCCAGTTCCTGCTCATTTCCCCTTGCTGCAGGACAGCCGCTGAGCGAGCGGGAGCACAGCCCTCCGCCGGCTCTGACTCGGGCTTTTGGCTGAGAACCCTACCCAGAGAAAGACAAGAGCAACTCAGCTCCCCACTGGTCTGCCATTAACGGGACTGAAGGGACCAATGTGGGTGTGGGCAGCTGGTGGGGGTGGAGGGGAGTGAGAAAATAGAGAAAGGAAAGTCACTTTTTGAATCCTGCATCACTTTCCCTGGGCCAGGCAGCCCAGGGACAACTTCACGGGGCAACGGATCATGTGACCTATGGGGCTAAAGTGACCCAGCCAGGGCGCTGGGAAACAGGATCAGGAAGAGTCCCTGAGTAGCCACTGAGGAACCTGGGGACGGGCTTTAGAAGAGCATAGAGCCCATTAGTCCCTTGCCCCCTGTGTGTGCCCACCACACATATCCCCCTTGCACGAGGATTTGCTGGATGCAGAGTCTCAGATGGAGAGAGCCCAGGCTATCACCCTCTTCTGGAGCCGGGGAGGTGAGTGGAGGGTAGGGTCGCTTTCCCAGCAGAGGGTCATGGGAAGGAATTGGGGAGGGGTTTCTGTAGTCAGAGCTCTTCTGAGGCAGCCTGGCCATGTGGAGGGGGGATATCCCAGCACTAGAGGTCTACAGGGAGGGGCAGGCTGGCCGCTTGGCAGAGGTGCTATGAAAGGAATTCAAAATTGGGTGGCTCTGGGGAGGAGAGGGTGGATGTGATCACATCCAAATCTTGATAAGGTAGGATTCCAAAGGGATAAGAAGAGTGATCAAGGAATTGTGAGTGTGGGTGTGTGTGTGTGTGTGTGTGTGTGTGTGT
>CM053505.1:100526936-100542913 GCA_028627145.1 Eidolon dupreanum
CCTTTTTTTGCAGATGAGGAAACTGAGGCTCAAACAGTTCACAGGCCCTTCTGGAGCCCACCATGTTGTTTAATGGCACCCAGGACATCAGAGAGATCTCATGCTATAGTTCACTGAGAACTTCTCTCCCAAACTCCAGTATAAATCCTTGGAGTAGATTGCTTGGGTAGCATTATGATTCATAGCTTCCAGGCCCAAGAAAGTGACCACCAAATTTTTGCTATCATTACCCTAATGCTGGAGCCTGCCTGCCCATCTGGGTTTTCTGAATATATAAGAACCGAGCATGATGAGTGCTTGAGGCAAATGTTAGATCTGATCCTGGGTTCGGCAACAGCCTTTCCCTTTGTTGCAACAAAGATGCAGTGAAGCAACAGCCCTGCAAAGTTCTTTCTGGAACTGAGATTTTGTCTTGATGTCTCCTGAAAGCAGCATTGCCCTGATTTGGTGACAGAATGGGGGCCATCAGGCATTATCTGCAGCACTTGATCTAAAACAGAAACTAGGAAGGGCTATCCTCAATGTTTGGCCCGGTTTCCGTTGCCTCTGTTGCCATGGTCCCCATGAACTTTTGCTTATTGTTCCTTTCGACCTTTCATGGCATCCATCAGCAAGCAAGACCTGGAAGCTCTTTGAGGAAGACCAGGGAGAAAATGGTTAACCAAAAAAATAAGAGAGGGTAGGGAAGTAATTAAAGAAACAAAAAGAGTGGGTGGGAAGAATTTGGTGTATAGAAACACGAGGCCCAAAACACAGGGCTTTTTAAAGGAATCTTCTTGAGATGACTAGGTAAGAATTAACTGAGAAGTGCCCATTATGTAGTTGTCATGTGTTACGAGTACAGCAACTCCGTGCCCTGGATTTTCCAGAGAAGTCCCAGTTTCAACTATTTGGTTCTGTTTATCAGACCAAGAATCCTGATTTAAGATTCAGAAAATAAGGTTATGTAGTTATAGTAGCTCTCTAAGTCATCCAGGAAAGGCTGACTGAGAATTCACTCTGCTTTCACTCCACATGACCTGCCCCTGGGTGCCAAAAGCCTGAGCAAAGTGGCCCCTTACACAGCCAAGAAATGTCAAAGTGTCTCTGGATGCGGTGCCCCTACACAGTGAGGTGTAGCTCTCTGGGAGGTGTAGCCAGAAGGCATAGACTTTGACCCACATTGACCTGAATTTCGATATCCTCTACATTAACTGTCAATTTGGGCAATTTTCTCACCTGTAAGATGAGAACAGTAATACCTATGACACAGGTTTATCCAGCATCAAACAAAATGTTTACATTAAAAGCTTGCACAAATGTTAGTTAAGTTCATTCCTTCATTCAACAAATAAGTGTCCACTACATGCCAGGCATGAGGCCAGGCCCAGGGATATAGAGGTGAGCAAAACAGAAAGGGTCCCTGCTGGCAAGAAGCTTTCAGTTTGGGGGCGGGGAGAGTCAACCATCAAGGTCTATGCCGAGGAGAGACAGGAGAGAGGTGCTCTTTTTAAAAAGCTGACTCCAGCTGCTGTGCAGTGTGAGAAGGCAGGAGAGGGAGCTGGAACCTATTAGAAGGCTTCTGCCAGCGATAAAAGCTTGGACTAGGGTGGTAGCAGTGCCAGTGAGAAATGGTCAGATTTTGGATCTATTTTGGAGGTAGAAGCAACAGAAGTTGACGGTGGACTGATGTTTGGGAGTGCGGAAGAGGTAACACATGACAACTAAATAAGCATCTAATATTTACAGTTTGGCTTCGTGTAAATAATAAAGCCAAATATCTGGCATTCTGGCTTAATTTCCATTAACTTAGTATGCTGAAAAAAATTCTTCTATCTAGGTGGTCCCCTCAGGGGCCAGTATATGTTCTTTAAATTGGATGCCTTTCAAACCTTTCATTCAGCTTTGTTCTGAGATACTGGAAGAGGGTCTGAAAGGGGAATGGGGAGACAGGAAGGACCAAAGACAAGGTCGAGTTCCGTAACAATAGTTAACTATACTTTGTAGTTTTCAAAGGAAACTCACACCAATTATTTGTCATAATATTTTGCAAATTCAGGACCAGAGCCCTGTTCTGACTCCCAGGTATAGTACTTTTGCTACTTATTGTGCTGCCAAGTTCTTAACTTTTTTGGGTGGGGGTGGGGGATGGGCAGGTCTTTCCATGAAAAACAAAAATGTTCCAATAGACATTCGAGGCCTTTTTTTAATTGAAGCAATTTATTCCATTTGCTTTGAGAATGATTGTTAAAAGAAAATTTGGTATTTTCCCACACCACTTGTCCCCTCCACACACTTCAGCAGGGCTTTCATCTCCTGGTCCTTGAGTCCTGCCCTTCAGAAGTTATTGTCTGCCTGACAATTGGCTGGCACTCTAAGGACTGAGATTCCCATCTTCCCTGGAGCAAACAAATCTTTTCTTCTACCTGTTTCCCAAAAGCTTTCCTCCCCTCTCCAATTTCTATAGTTGTCTTTTCAAACCACTTGACCCTCTTAGTGATTTTTAACTGCAGAGCCAAATTAAATTGGTTTCCCAAACTTGGACCAAGCCTTCTCTCCAAAGCCCACTGCTTTTACCCTGCCTCCACCCATTCCTGAGCTAGGAAAGAAAAAATTACATGTGCATTTTCCTAAGTTGTACTTTTTCTCTTTCTTATCTTAAGCTGTCTTATCTGAATGTGAATGTCGCACAATTGCTCGGGAGAAATGGTACAGTGCATTTCCACTAAGTAGGCTTTCTCTTAGATAATGGTATCTGTGTGCTGAACATTAATCGAGCATGGTACCTTCCTCTTTCATAGGAAGACAGTGTTAGCAGGAGATGCCCAAGCTTCAAGTTCAAGCTGAACAGGAGCCAACACAAGTGGAATGGCTCCCCATTTACAGATCCTCGTGGGTTTTGAAGGGGAGAGGGAACAGAAGGTGAGGAAATAAGAGGGCAGAAATGGAGGAAGAAGAAAAGAGGAAGGTCAGAGAGGTGGTTGCAAGTAGAAATAAAGCTATGAAAAGAATAAAAGAAACACCGATGTTTTATTGAAAAATATTAATACTTTTATACTATTATATAAACTATTGTAATAAATTCTATTCCAATATATAAAATATAAATGTATGTAATAGCTTTACTATTGTAAAAGTATCACATTTCTTGTTAAAGCTTCAAATAGTATTGAAGGGTTTAGAATGAAAAGTACTGCTCAGAGCCCTTCCCACTCCCTCTCTAAGCCCTCATCACACCCCAGAAGCCGTCAATGGTAGCAGTTACTTGTGTGTTTTTGCAGACTTGTTCTGTGCATATATAAACTTACGTGTGCTTTCTGTACACACAAATGAGATTGTGCTATACATGTTGGCTCATTTATTGTCATTTTTTTTCTTAAACTTAACAATCACTCTCCGAAGTTTTCCCGTTTCTACTCATAGAAACCTGCTTCATTCTTCTTAATGGTTGCATGGCATCCCATCATATGGATGCCCTGTGCTATGTGGAACCCATCCCTATTGATGGAAATTTAAGTTAAATCGAAAGTCCAGCACAGGACTATTTAATAGGAATAAAATGCAAACCACAAATGCAAAGGCCTATGGAAATTTGAATATTCTAGTAATAGCCACATTTCCCCCTTACTCATTTGAAATGCCACCTTTATTATACTCTAAATGCCCACGTACACATAAGTTTGTTTTGGATTATTTTATTTCATTCACTCATTTGCCAATTTCTGTACCAGTGTCCCTCATTTCCATTGGCCATATTTAAAAGTTAAAAAAAAGTGAAATTAATTTTAATAACATTTGATTTCATCTAATATTTCAAAAATATTATTTCAACATAGAATCAACATTAAAAATGATTGAAACATTTTACATTTTTTTTCATATTGTCTTTAAAATTCAGTGTGCACTTTCCTCTTATAACACATTTAAATTAAGACTAGCTGATTTTGAATTGCTTAAGAGCCACACACAGCTGGCGGCTACTCTATTGAGTTTTAGCAGGCAGAGGTCCACAATGTCACCTGAGCTGTGTGTCTCTGTGGGGTAGGAAGAGATTAGGACAAAAAACTCAACTTCAACAATTGGGGTAAATCCTGGGGCCCCTCGGGACCTTCATACCTGGACCCCTGCAAACTCACTGCATGCTGGCCCAGCACAAAAGGCCCTACTCCTCTACCCTCGTGAGCTCCAGCTCTGCTGGCCACAGAGGCAAGAGCCCTGGGTGCTCAGGAAGCGAGTATCTCGGGCCTGTCCCTGGTTCCTTATTTTTTGCCTCTGGAGGTGCCTCTGTCCACAGCCTCTGGCTGCACCTCTGGTTGTACTCAAAACCCAATGCTCGCTTCCTTTTTTTTCAAAAACAGAGTGCTGTGGCAATGTGGCTCTGGGGAAAGCCCTGGGGAGGGTGTGGTGGGAGGAACCCACATTGTGGTTTACTCAACTGTGAGATCTTAGCCCAGTGGCCCCAGAGCTGCTCTAGTCCCTGGCGGCAGTGGTGACAAGCATGGCAGCAGCACAGCATGGAGCCTGGAATGGTGAGCTCGGGCACAATTGCATACTGTATAGGGATTCGCACTGGGATTTGATGTTGGGAGCTGGGACCAGGATGGGTGCTGGCAGTGCAGAGGACGAAGGTGGCTGGGGAGCAATAGGGACAGGAAAACCAGACCAGGTTTGGGAAGCATTTAGATTCCACAGGCTTGAGGGCTTCCCCCTGGGTAGGCAGAATGCTGAGAAATGTGATTATACTGTGCAGGGCAGCATGCTGTCCCTGGGCAAAGGTGGTGGCCCCGTGCCCACTGCCAGACTGATTTCCAAACCACTCCTACCCTAGCCTACCTTTCCCCCACTGGCCAGCCACAACTACCAAGCCCAGGGTGGTGGGCCAGGGCAAGGTCTCAGAGTAGACTCAGGTACAAAAGAAAGAAATTCCCTCCTGTGGCGGCCTGGGAGGGAGCTCTTCCTCATCAGCTCCACTTCCCGGTTTCCTGTTGCATTCCTCTTTTACTGTCACTGTAGCTGGCCTTGAAATTCTCGGGGGTATCTGACTCCTGAAGCACCATGCAAAAGCCAGCTGCTTTCTGCCTGGTCACATAAGCTAGAGCTTCCCAACAAGTCAGGCCTGGGCCAGAGGAAAAGGATCAGGAATACTCCACAGCTCCACAGCAAATCAAAATCCCTTATGTACACAGAGGTCTCACCCCAGCTTCCACCACTCCAGCCTCCTCCCCGAGCTGGCCAAAAGGTGGAAGCCCTGCTGAGTAAGATTCTTCTTTGAATGTTAGTAACTTACCACCTAGTGCAGAGCTTGGCACATACATGGGGGCAACTCAATAGAGTTCTCTTAGATGGATGAGTGGGTGGATGGATGGGTGGATGGATGGATGGGTGGGCGGATGGATGGATGGACAGGAGGATGGATGGATGGATGGATGGATGGATGGACGGATGGATGGACAGATGGATAATGAGTATATTAACATGCTTTAATGTTGTCTTTGCTGTACCACTTGCTCTGAAAGTCATAACACTAAAATTTGCCACATCACTCCCAGTGCCTGCTACTCCAGGCACCTAGGCTCTTACCAGTCTCCACTAAGAAAATGTGATGAGTACAGCCAACATAGGGGTTCTTGAGAATAGGCTGGGAGAATGTTCTCATTGCCTCCCCTCCCCTCACATTATTGTGTTTATGGTCTTCTGGGCTGAATTATCCTACGTTAAGAATCAAGAGCATGGCGGTTGGGTTAAGGTCTCAACCTTGCTATTTCTTATCTATTGTAACCTTAGTCACAAGTCATTTTTCCCCTCTGAGATTTAGTACTCTATGTGTAAAACGTAGCTAAAAATACGTATCTGGAATCGTGCTAAGGAATAAATGAGAAAATATATTAGGTTCGACCCTATGAAATTGCCCCCAAACAGTTGAATGCCACAAGTTGTGTGTGGTCCAACCTAATATGTAAAGTGCTTTATAATGTGTGAAGTGCTATAATAAGTAGCTCTATGTAAGTATTCATTATTCTTAAGAGATATAATTTCAAAGTCAGAATATTACTTTTGCAATAAGTAACTGACTGATCCCTTTCATCAGAACACAGAATACTAACAGAAGCAGCCACCTCTCCACCAATCACGACTGCAGGCATTTCTTGGAGCAGTTTTGCCTGGGAAATGGGGACCAGGTGTTTTTTTGGAAACTAGACTGATTCATGGAAAGCAGAGGAGGCGAGAAGCAGGATGCCTTGTGGCAGCCCCTACCCAGAAATGATTTACCCACATAAGCTCTAGTTCCAAGGCAGAGAGGCCTGGGATGGGCCTTCCTTACTGTTGCTGCAGACACCCTGAAATATCATTAATACTCATGACCATTCCAAATTATGGTAGTTACTGGACCCGCCACTAGATCATGCAACTTAATGTGCTAATAATGAAACTTATGTTACTCTATCACAAATCTTAAAACATATATTTTGACAACTGTCTTTAAATATCATTGACTTCCTTTGAAATCCTATGTATCTTATTTTATGTTTATAGAAGCATTTTAAGAAGGGGCCCAAGGTGTCATCAGACTGCCAAAGGAGTCCAAGCCATAAATATGTTAAAAATTCCTGGATTAGAGAGTTGAGATCAATCAGGAATGGCTGAAGTTCAAGGACAGGCAGCATGGACTTGTGCTCTGTAGGTATCGAGGGGGTGCTAAAGGCTTTTAGGCAGGAGGTTTCCGGAAATGATCCTGAGGTTTCCAGCCTAGGATTCCAATGATAGTGTTGGCATCAATAGAAATAGAGAAGTAAGGAGGAAAGGCTGATTAGGGTAGTGGGAGAGAGTTCTGTTTAAAATATCTTAATTTTTGGACTAAAAAAAATGGACATCCAGGTGAAGTTGTTCATCCAGCTCTGGGAAGTGCAAGTGGGCAGACTGGGAGAGCGGCAATGGCAAGGAAAGATTTTGGGGTCATCCTTTGAGACGGCCATGGAAGTGTTTGAAGTAATTGCAGTCATCAAGGGAGAAAGGGTTGTGAGACAAAACAGGCAGAGGCAAGGGACTGTCTTATGCTGGCTTCTCTGGGAGACTGATCTACAACAGAGATTTGCATGCAGGTTTGTTAGAGAACTTCCTTCTAGAACAGCACCTGTGATGGAGTAAGGGAAGCAGGATTGGTCAAAAGCAAGAGTTGAACTTCAACATAGTTGCTCTGGAGACCTCAGCCAGTCCCACGGGGAGCTCTGAGCCAGGATACTCCTTCAGATGGTCCCAACTGAGGCTGGACCTTTCTTCCTCAGTCACCCTGGCCCCCCATCTATTGACTAATCTTTGGATGCAGGCCACCCCTCAGGGAAAGCATATTACTTTGGAGAGGAACTCAACTGTCAGTCATCAGCAACATTCCTGGCAGCTGGGAGAAAGAGTGCCTTGGTCCCAAATGGGAGGATAAGGCAGCTCATGTGCAACTAGCCACCTACCTGGAGGACTTGGAGCAAGTCCCACCCTGCAGTCCACAGTGTAGGATTCCTGTGGATAGGGAGCCAGGGCCTGAGAGGAATTTCAGTCCTTGATGCCTGCAATTCAGAGTCCTCAGTATAGTCCATGCTCTCTCATTTGGGGCTAAGCTGGGTGGGACGGGGTGAGGGAGTTTGGAGGGAGCTGAGCTGTTGCCATCCTCTGCAGTTTGTTTTCAAGAGGTTACCAAGCTAATAAAGCAACCACTGCAGAAACAGCCTTTGTGGCTGCTGTGTACCTTCCTTCCTTCTGGGGTGACCCACATCTCAAAGAAGGGATGTCACAATTGAGGTTAGTGCCCTCCTCACGAGGCCTGTGGGCTGCCCAGGAAATGATAGTGTTCAAGCTGCCAAGTAAAGGCGATTAGGCTTCATTTTTAAAGAGAGAAATGTAAAAACTTGAGTTTCGATTTTGACTTTTGTGTCTATATCAAAAAAGCAAACCAAATAGCAGCAGAACTAATTAAGCATAAATTCTCCCCAAACTTTGAAATTTAGAGTAGCTGAAAACCAAAAAAATCATTCATTCATTCATTCCACAAATAACAGGTACAGAGTTTGCAAAATGATAGGCCAAAGGACCAAGAGTGGCCTGAAGGCCAGTGTTTTGTTGTTGTTGTTGTACATAGTTTTAAAAAAATTATTTGTTAGTTGCCAGTTTGCTTTTTAAAATTTTATTAAATTTATTGGTGATATTGTTTAATAAATAAAGTTTATGTACACCAAAAAAACCATCAAGACAACGAAGAGGGAACCATCTGGATGGGAGAATATATTTTCAAGTAATGCCTCCAATAAGGGCCTATAGCGAAAATATACAAAGAACTCATACAACTCAACAATAAAAATATCCAATTTAAAAAATGAGCAGAGGACCTGAACAGACACTTCTCCCTAGAGGGCATACAAATGGCCAACAGGCATATGAAAAGATGCTCAGCTTCACTAGCTATTATGGAAATACAAATCAAAACCACAATGAGATATCATCTCACACCTGTTAAAATAGCTATTATCAGCAAGACAAGTAATAACAAGTGTTGGAGAGGTTGTGGGAAAAAGGTACCCTCGTGCACTGCCGATGAGAATGTAAATCAGCACAGCTACTATGGAAAACAGTTCACTTAAAAAAATCCTAATGTCTGAGCACAATGAACACATCAGCTAAAACCGAGGAGTGCTGACCCCTTGTGGGTGGGCACGAGGCTCCCCGGTTCACCTCAGGCCCATGAAGCCTGCTTCTTTCCTTAGTCTGGGCTGTGTGATGTCATGAACACTTGACTCGGTGAAGCTGGATGGTGTCATGACTCTGTTCCTAATGTGGGACTTGGACCCGCCAACCAAAACACGCCAGAGCCATGTCCACCAACAGACAGAAAAGACAGAGTCCTATGGGGCAACAAGTGTAGTCAGGAAAAGTTGGGGAAGCTCTACTGACATTGTAGTTGGACAGATAGACTTCTCTAGGGTGGAAAGTAGGGCAGGGATGAGGGAGAGAGGCCCATTGGCACAGACACAGTAAGCGCTGAAGAGTGGCGCTTCTGAAGGCAGTAGCATGCGTGAAGCAGAGAGGGGTCAAGGCCAGATTGAGGAAGCATCGTGAACCAGGCTTGAAGAACTTTTATCTTGGAGGTTTTGAAGCAGAGGCATGAGCCGATTTGACTTCTGTGACTAGAAGGAGACTCTAGTGGCCCCATGGAGGGCAAGATCTGAGGCAGAAAGGTCAGGGAGGAGGTTCTTGCAATTGTTGAAGTGAGAAGCACTGGGGCTTTGATTTGAGTGGAGGAAGAAATGGGTTCAAAGAGGATTAAGGAGGTCAGATTGCCAGGTTCTGGAGACTCCTCAAAGTAGGAGGAAACAACTACACAGCACAGAACACATGAGCTTTGTCTGGGATTTTGCGACATTTGCACTTGCTCATTCATTAACACAGTCCAATGTCAAAGCCAAAGGCAGCCAAACTACTGTCTGTCCACAAGACAGCCAGCTCCCTGAGGGGTCCCCAGCTTTCATGCTGACACACACAGTACAGTTAGGGTGACCTTAGCCATGAGGATGACTAAGCTCTAGGGCGTACCCGCTCTGTGCCAGGCAGAGGCTTTTCCCACAGTCAGTCACTGGATTGTCAAAGTGCTCAAGGAAGTAGATAGTGCTCCTACACCTTTTTACAGATGAGGACACTGAGGCTCATGGAGATGACATGACTCTCCTGGGTCACACAGCTGGTAAGTGACAGAGCAAGGCTTGACTTTATGCAGTCTGCTCCAGAGCCATGTAAGCCAGAGGAGCAATTGCCAAGCACACGGACCTCAGACTGGGCCACCCACACATTAACTAGGCCTTCAGGTCCTGAAAACTTGGGGAGATGAAGGCCAGGTGGGGAAGAGGCAAACACTGAGCCCAAGTGGCCAGCATTGCATGAGAGCAGTCCTGCCATACCACACCCTGTCACCACCCCAAACCATTAACCCTCCAGTAACTTTCTTTTGTGATGGCAATCAAATTCAAATTCCTGACTGCCACCTGCAAGAGCCTAAAGTAATCTGTCTCTCACCCACCCTCAGACATTTTCTCTTACCGCCCTTCCCCATCCCCCACTGTCCTCCAGAGCCGTTGGTTCCTTTCAGCTGGTCTTTCCTACCCCAGGGCCTTTGCATTGGCCATTTCTCCTGCCAGGCATGCTCTCGGCCCCACCCTCCACTCTCAAGGATGATTCCTTCTCACCATTCAGGTGTCCTCTGCTTCAATGCAAAATCCATGAGGGCAAGGACTGTGACTGCCCTGGTCACCACTGAACCCCCAACGCTTTTGTGCCTTGTACTCAGAAAGGACCCAATAAATATGTGTTGAATGAATGAGCTAAGTTTTTGGCACCTACTGTGCATCTGGTACTTTGCAAATATTAATTCATTCAATCTTCAAAACATCCCTATGAGTTAGGTACAATTATTATCCCCATTTTGCAGATGAGGAAAATGAGACCCACAGAGGTAAAGGGACTTGACCAAGGTCACAGGACTTAGGAATAGGCAGAGCTCAGATTGGATTCCTGACTCCTCCAAGGTGTGCATTCAAACAGGATCTTAGTCAAGGAGGTCCAGGCCTCCGTCCTTCCACAGACTCTTTTAGCTAGTTGACTCAGGCTTCCTCAGGAAAGAATTGAAGCAATCTGGATGGCTTTTCAGCTAGGATTGTTCACTTTTTCATTCTTGTTTATTAAAACCCTACAGATTTAGAGAAGTACCTGAGAAAGCAGGGCTCCCACTCAATGAGAAAGCCATCCCCTGCCCAGTGGGAGATGCAGCTGAAATCCACAGGGCTGAGTGTCTCCCAGAGGATGCCAGGAACAGAGGGGCCAGGTGCTTCATTTGGTCCTGGTGTGTTTCCTTCATCAACTACTGATGCGAGGGCCAGCAGCAAAAGCAGTGCCTGGCGGCCAGTCAGGAATACAGAATCCTGGCTCATGTACCTCCTCTCCACCTACTGATTCAAGCCTGCATTTCAACTAGACCCTTAGGTGACTATGTGACAAAAAATTTACAGAAGGGCAGCCAGCCTCGGTCTCTGAGAGCATCCTGGCTCATCACTGGACTGGTGCTCTCTGGGAAGTGGAGGGCTACGTATTGTGGGTGTAACTCCAGGGCCCTTGCGCAGCACCAGGCACCTAGCTGGTGCTCGGTTATGTTTGTCAAATAAGGGAAGTTGTAAAGGGATATTGTCACAAACAGCTAGCTTAGGCATAGGTAGAATCATTTGCTAGACACATTGTCCAGCTTGGCCTGCTACTAACACATGTTCCTGTGAGCTGCCCTGCACAGAGGCCCAGCCCTGGGACTCCCTCCAGGCCTGTGGTCCCATGAGGAAGGCCCAGCAACAGGGAGTTTATGTATATCGGGCCTGAGACTTTGCACAAGAAGCTGAACAGGCTTGTCCCCTTCATCCTCCCACCCTAGAAATCTCAAGGAGGAACTTCTGAGGTACCCATGCTCCGTTTGTTGCTCCCCTCACTGAAGGCATGGCCTCCTCAGCACACGTAGCCTCCACAATTCCCATGTCATCTCTCAAATGGCCCCCTGGAAATCCAAGTTCCTTCCAAGGTGCAGAAGCTGCTGCCAGGTGCTGGCTACTAAGCCCTTGCTGAGTGTGGAACCAAAATAAACCTCTGTTCATATGGAAACGGGTCGAATTATTTTAAGAAAAAAAATAGCTCCTTCATTAAGTCACGTTGTTATGGCAACCAGGATTAGGAAAATAACTTGGCCGAGGAGGTTATGTGCAATGTTTTGGGACTGAGAGTTTTCAGTTGTGAGATCTTGTTCCCAGTCCCTGGCTCTGCCCAGAGAAGGATGATGAGGGTCAGCTGAGGACTGGCCTGTCCTGCCTGGGTGGGCTCGTGCAGGGTGGCTGCAGGCTGCTCTCAGGGGACCTGCCCGTGGTGATGCACGCTGAGGTCATAAAGGAAACATGGGAAAGGAAGCTTGCTGGGCAGAGACTGCTCTGGCCAGAGGTCTGGCCCTGTCCACCAGAGGAACCAGGGCAAGGTGGAAGAGCTGAGGAGAAATAACAGTAGCCACTCTTGATGGGGTCTTTACTCTGTGCTGGACACTAAGCTAAGTCCTTGACACACCTGCATTCAATCCTCCCAACAATTCTGCCAGGCATGACAATCATCTCAAATTTGCAAATCACGAGACTGAGTCTTAGGACGGTGGAGCGACTTCTCCAAGATCACACAAGAAGGGCACAGCTGGGGTGGGAATCTTAGGCTCTACTTGTGGCCTTTCCTGCAAAGTCAAAGGACTATAAAGCTGACACATGAAACCAGGCTATTGTATTATGTGCTTTCATTCATTGATTCATTCATTCATTCAACTTAAAATGCTTTATTGAGCACATGGTCTGTGCCAAGCTCTAAGAGCATAGACATATGACACTTGCTTTTGGCTGTCAAGCGGTCCAAGGAGGAGTGGTGGAGAAATCTTGCAGCAAGGTGGGTACCGATACAGACTGACCCAGGCAAGATGCGGGGCAGCTGGTGGAGGGGTGCCAAGTGCTGCAGACAGAACAAGCTGGCCCTTGAAGTGGGAAGCAGAGGAGTTCAGGGACTGCAGATAGCAGAGGAAGGGGTGGGAATACCTCCTACTCCAAGGATCAGAAAGGAAGGGACCAGCCCCAGCAGAGTTTTCTGCTTCCTACCCTTCAAATGTGGGCAATACACTGAACCTTGGCAGTCACAGGCTGCTGTGAGGTATCTCAAGCCCATTAGGAAAAGCAGGCTTCATCCCCCTAAGCTTAGCCACTGTGTGCCAAGTTCTGGGCTTTTCTTAATATATAGCAAAATCCATTGCTTCTTTTGACATTGCCAGTTACTATTAAATAAGTAGCACTGAAACCCTTTGCCCTCTTTTCTTTCTAACCTCAAATACACTACTGTTATCATCACCCTGTTACAGGCCAGTGTGCTGGTGTTACACAGCTGGCGGCATTGGCCGAGGCCCTGCTAAACAAGAGCCTAAGAAAGAGCCCCTCACTCGCCCTGATACAAGGCCTCCTGAGCCTGCCTTGAGGAACGCCAGTGGGATGCACCCCAGTTACCATGAAGCACAGAGGACACTACGCCATCCGCCCCCTGCAACACACACACATGCGAAGGCTTGTGCAGATTTCAGTAATGGAGTAAAATTTGCCATCAATTGGATATCTCCATTCTTATTCAATGCTCACTGTGAGACAGATGCTCTTTCCCATTTCATAGAAGCGAAAACAGAGACTCTGAGAAGGATTAAGGACCACAAAGGTTCTCATTCCTCATGGCTTACTGGGCCAGAAGAAGCACCCAGAAAACTGCTTTATGACTCTCTCAACTGGCTCAGTGTTAGAAACCCACTGCCCCCTGGGGATATGTGATTAAGAAATCATATCTGTTTCTGCAGACTGGGTTGGAGAGATTGTCAGAGACTGGAATTTAAGTGCAAGAGTATTGTTTACTAGCTGTGGGGCTGGGAAATTTATAGAGCCTCTCACATTTTTTAAATGGAAGTTTGTTGTAGGAATTAGAGATAATGTATGTACAGGGCTTACCTAATGTCTGGCACATAATGGGAACTCAATGAAAGGTTTTAAGAAAGAATCATCTGGAGAGCTTTTGAAAACAGTGCATGCTGGAGTCCTACTTCAGAGCATGTAAATAAAAATCCTTGTTGATAGAGCCCAGGTATTAGTATTTTAAGTCCCCCAGATGGTTCTAAAGTGCAGGCTTGGTTGAGAAGCCCTGTCTACCCTCAGGCGCATGCCCATTTCAGAAGACAGGCAGACACGCTTGTGGAGGAAGTGGTGTTGTGTCCTCAAGCATTCAGCCTTAATACCAGGAATGATGCCCATGGCCCCCCCCCTCAAGGGGCTACTGACCAGTGGAAAAGATGGAAGTCAGCAGGCAACCATAGCCCACTGAAGCTAGGGTGCTGGGACTACGGTAGCAGCTGACAGCAGGTGGTAAGCTCCATCAAGAGCTCAGTTAAAGAATTGCAGCTGTTCCAAGAGAGCAAGTTAGCACTGGGGCAGGGCTGTGCCAACCCTCTGCACACTCACACTCAGCCCTCCTCCAAATCAGGAGTGGATATTTGCAAAGACAGTTGGCTGAAGTGAGATTCAGTTGTTTATTCACTTAACATGCATCTACTGAGCACCTACTGTGTTCTAGGCTCTGTGCGTATGCTGGTGACTAAGACAAAGCCCCTGGCCTCAGTTCAGTCTAGGGCAAATAAACAGTAAGCAGTGAAATCAACCAGAAAAGTTTCAAATGGTGGTAAGCACTGGGAGGAAAAGCAAGCAGAGCTGTGTGTGTGGCCAGGGCAACTAGGATCAGTGTAGGTCTACCTGAGGAGATGATACGTGAGCAGAGACCCAAATGGGAGAAGGAAGCAAAACATGACCATTTGGTGTGACATGGCTCCCGGCAGAGCAAATAACCAGTGCAAAGGTCTTCAAGTGGGAATGGGCCTGGTATGTTTAAGAAGCAGCAAGAAGGCTGCTGTGACCGGAGCAGAGCACGTGAGGAGACTGGTAGGCCATCAGACCAGAGGGCCTGGAGGCCAGCTCACAGAGAGGACACGTTTTAGTCTAGTATGATGATGGGTGATGGGAAGATGTACTGGGAAGCAACACGATGAGATGTACTGTATTCTTCAATAACAGATTTATTGAGATAGAATTCACACGCCATACAATTCACCCATTTAAAGCATGCAGTTTGATGGTTCATAGTATATTCCCAAATATGTGCAACCATCAGCACTATCTAATTCTATAATGTTCACATTATGTCCA
Source organism: Eidolon dupreanum (assembly GCA_028627145.1). Lineage (NCBI taxonomy): Eukaryota > Metazoa > Chordata > Mammalia > Chiroptera > Pteropodidae > Eidolon > Eidolon dupreanum. The sequence goes on from CM053505.1 coordinate 100,541,741, forward strand.
GAGGAATCCCTTTACCCATCAGCAGTCACTTCCTACTCCCATCAACTCCCAACCCCCAGCCATTGGTAACCACTAGTTTATTTTCCATCTCTATGGATTTGCCTACTCTGGACATGTCCTATAAATAGAGTCCTATGATGTGTGATATTTTGTGTCTGGCTTCTTTTCCTTAGCATAAGCTTTTCAAGGTTCCTCCATGTTATAACTTATATTAGACCTTCATTCTTTTTTATTGCCAAATAATGTTCCATTCTGTATATATCACATTTTATTTATCCATTCATCTGTTGAAGGACATTTGGATTGTTTCTACCTTTTGCCTACTGTGCATAATATTGCTATAAGTGTTCATGTACGAGCTTTTGTGTACACATATGTTTTCAATTTTCTTGGATACATAACTATGCATGGGGTTGCTGGTCATGTGGTAACTCTACGTTTAAACTCCATGTTTAATGGATCAAGGAACTGCAGGTTGTTTTCCATCATGGCCACACCATTTTACATTCCCTCCAGCAGTGTGTAAGAGTTCTAATTCCTCCACATTCTTGCAAAAACTTGTTATTATCTGATTCTAGCCTTCCTCGTGAGTGTGGACTGGTATGTCATTGTGGTTTTCGTTTGCATTTCCCTGATAAGTAAAAATGTCGAGCATCTTTTCATGTACTTATTGATCGTTTGCATATCTTCTTTGTAAAAATGTCTATCCAGATTCTTTGCCCAATTCTGAATTTCCTTGTCTTTTTATTATTGAGTTGTAAGAGTTCTTTATTCTACATACAAGTTCCTTATCAGGTATAACTGGCAAATATTTTCTGCAGTTCTGTGAATTGTCTTTTCATTTTCTTTCTGGTATCCTTCAAAGTACAAAACTTTTTTAATTTTCGTGAAGCCCAACTTTCTTTTTCTCTCTTTCTTTCTTTCTTTCTTTCTTTCTTTCTTTCTTTCTTTCTTTCTTTCTCTCTCTCTCTCTCTCTCTCTCTCTCTCTCTCTCTTTCTTTTTCTTTCTTTCTTTCTCTCTTTCTCTCTCTTTCTTTTTCTTTCTTTCTCTTTCTTTCTTTCTTTCTTTCTCTTTCTTTCTCTTTCTTTCTCTTTCTTTCTCTTTCTTTCTTTCTTTCTCTCTCTCTCTCTCTTTCTTTCTTTCTTTCTTTCACTTTCTTTCTTTCTTTCTCT
>CM053505.1:100543413-100577081 GCA_028627145.1 Eidolon dupreanum
GGGGTGCATCCCAGAAAGGGCTTCAATCTCTTCTGCCCCCCCGCCCCAGGCGGTAGGAGCAGTGAGATCCTGCGGGGACCGTCCTCGCGAGGACGCCTCCGGCCGTGCGCGGGGAACTTCACGGGCGGGCGGCTCGCGTCCCACAGCGCCACCTGGTGCCCGGCAGTGGAAGGGCCCCCCCGCCTCCCCCTCCCTCCCAAGCCTGGGCGTGGGCGCGCGCGTGCGTGTTCCCCGCCGGCAGGGGGCGCTGGTAGAGGACGGTGCGGCTGGGCCACCCAAAGCTGTATATCCCAGTAATGCTGCTTTTCAAGGTGTCTAATCCCTCCGACACCACTGCCACCACCACCGTGTAGGACTCTTAAGTAGGTCCCTTGAGCCTCCCCGGGCCTTAAGTTTCCTCATCTGAGGATGGCTAGGCTTCAGGCTAGGTGCCTGGGAAGGACCCGATGCCCCCCGGGGTGCCCAGTGACGCAGGCAGACACAGTTCTTACACACCCTTTGCATTTTTATTGAGGAGAAAGCTTTAGCAGACAGAAGGATTTCTTATCTTCACAGCACAGGAACACAATGACAACACCACATTTATTTCCAGCAGCTTTCCTCCCGAGTCTCTGGGAATCCTTGGGCTGCCTTCCTACCCTGCATGCACCCCCCACCCCTCCTTCAACCCAAGAAAGCACCCAAAGCCCACAGTTCCTCTTTCATAGAGCTCTTGTGGCTGTTACATCACAACAAGTACGGAAGATCTGGGAAGCGGGACAGGGTCAAAGGGAAGCCCAGGCCCCCAGAGGGGTCTTTCCCGGGCTGAGGCTACAAGGGCTCAAAGTAAGAAGCACCAGGGGGACAGTCAGGGCCTGTGCTGACGACGGGTCCCTGGAGCTGTCCTTGGCGCTTCTCCGGCAGGGACATGGGCAGCAGGGCCAGCACGTTGACCATCAGCAAAGCGGGTCCACAGCCTCAGAGAACAGCAGTTCCCTTCTGGAACTCCCTCCTGAAGAAATAGCTGAAAGAGACAAATTTTCTTTATGGTGCTGTTCACTCCTGCCATAGTGGGGAAGAGGAAAAGCAGGCAACTGAAATGTGCAACAAACAAGGAGACACTTCAATTATTCAGCGCGCGTGACTGCACAGGTGGCAGCCATTTTAAAGCTCGCTGAACAAGGGCTTTGAAAAGACGCACCAAGAACACACCGGAAAGGCAGCAAAGTGTTAACAGTACTTGCGTCTGTGTGGCGGGTGGCTGAATGTGGGGGGGGGCTCTTTATAGAGTTCTCTATTTTCCAAATTTCCTATAATTATTATGCACGACTTCTGTCTTTGGAGGAGGGGAAGCCTTTTTAAAAGGTAGCAACAGGTGACGCGAACAGGGCCGGCCCCACTGATCAGGCTGAGAGACGCGTGACAGACGGAAGGGCTTCTTACCTCTCACTGACGCAGGCACCACGCCAGAAACCAGGCAGAGGACTGGGCTTCTCCGACTCCTCTGCTTCCGGCCTGTTCCTTTTGCTTCGGGCTCAAAATCCCAAAGCTGGGCTGAAGTCATCTGACTCCAGCGAGGAACGGGGGGCTCAGTGGACTCTGCCTTCTTCCCACTGGCGACAGGCACTCTGGCTGCCCCAGAGGCTGGGCACTGAGGACGCTCAGCATCCAGGGCAGTGCAGGCCATGGCTCGACCCCATGTGGGAGATGTGAGGTCACCCTGCCTGTGAGGCTGCAGTGGGTGCAGTCTCTAGAGAGCACCTTCCTCTCTCCTGGGAGAAGCTGAAGTTACAAAGCAGGCCCAGGGCCCTCTCTCTGTGGCGGTCTGGGAAGGAAAGGCCGATGAGGCCCCCTGTGGACCCCCAAGGATGGTGACAGTCACGTGAAGACCTTTGGCTGGGAGCCGCAGGCCAAGACCTGGCTGGGGAAGGAGACAGCCTCAGGATGTCAATCAAAGTCCGGCTGCTTCCTCCTCCTCCTCCTCCCCCACCCTCCAGGCAACACCAAGGAGCAGGGAACGCCTGGAACTCTGGGTGCCGGCCACCGGGGAAGCCCGGGTGGGCTGTGTGGTAAGAGGAGAGGGCTGCACATGCGGTGAGGCGATCCAGGGACAAACGTCAGCCAAGCTGTCCATCTGACACGTGGCTTCGCACACCCTCACCGGGCCAGATGTCTGTCCTCCTTGGGGCCCTTCTGCTGGAGGTGTGGCTTGGAGAAGGGGTAGGCTTCAGGCCCATGTCTGGATACCCGCCTGCTGTCCTGGGTTATGTCTAGCAAGTGGCCTCAGTGGCTTTAGGAGTTCAGTGAGGCTTGTCTTTGCGTTCACTGGGGAGGAGCAGTGAGGCGCTGCGCCAAGCCCTGGTGAGCCAGTCAGAGGAGGGAACCTCAGGATACAGGATTAGGAACAACTAGAGGGGAAATGCGAGGGTGACCAGTTTGTTTGTGGGAAAAGGCCCAGGATGCTGCCTGTGGCGGGGCTGAGGGGAGGGCACGGCAAGAGGACAGCCGCCCCTCCCCTCCAGGGGCACCCTGGCCGGGCACTGTCCCTCCCCGGCCGTGGCTGCAGGCCGGTGTGAGCCCTACAGGTCTTGTTCAGTTTCCGCAGGTCTGGACCTCCCTTAAGCACTGGTCAGCAAGCGGGGCAGGTGTGGCGGCGACAGCAGGGGCGGGGACTCAGAAGAAGGGTGTGTTCCGGGCGGCCATGTCGCCCCACGCTCACACGCGGATGCGACCACGTGCAGCGCGGTGGCCCCCCTGCCTGGGCGTGAGGCGGAACAGCACAGGGGGGCGCCTTCGAGTGTGGCGCTGCCCCAGGCGGCCTGCCCGGCGAATCAGCGGCGGCGAGCTGTAGAAGGGGGAATTGGTACCTGGAAGGCCCTCCAGCAGGGGGACGCGGTTCTGGTTCCTCCGTCTGCTGGGCTGCGTTACAGGAGGCGCCGCATCCAGGAAATTCTCATGGTAGTAGCCAGAAGTCTGGGACGAAGCGTTGGCAAAGGTGGGCGCCACCTCCATCAGCTCATCGAGGTCGTCGTCTTGGGCCTCATCCTCCGTCTCTTCCTCCGGCTCTGGCTCCTCGGGGTCCGGCACCGGCACCGGGCACTGGCCCCTCGCCGCCCCCTCCTCCTTCCTCACCTCATCGTCGTCGTCGTCCACCACCACGATCTCGTCCTCGTCGTCGTCCTCGTCCCATTTCGGTTTCATCTCCTCCTCTTTCTTCTTCTTCGCCTCTTCCTCCTTCTTCTTCTTGTCCTCCTCCTCCTGCTCCCGCATCTCTGGCTGAGCGTCCCGCCCCCGCCTGCGCGGGTCCTGGTCGGAGAGCCCGCGCCTGCGCGCCTCCGCATCTTCATCCTCGCTGTGGCGCTCATCCTCGCGGCCGTCGGCGGCAGGGTCTGCGGCGAAGGCGAAGAAGGTGCTGCGTACCCCAGGGAGCGGGATGGGCTTGGGGACGCGCACTTTCCTCTCGATCTCCACACACTCGAGGATCAGCTCGTCCAGGTCGGCCATCTCGGTGGACCACAGGAGCTCCTTGCGGAAGAATTCCGACAGGCCTTTGAGGAACTGGTTTTGAAGGCGGCGGTCGTCCCAGGACAAGAACTGGGCCAGGAACTGGAAAGCATCTGCGTAGCTGCCGAGGGTGCAGTCACCCTGCCTGAGCTTGCGGATGGCCTTCTTCGCCACGCTGGGGGGGATGGGGCCACAGAATTTCTTACGGATCTCATCCAGGAAGCGCGAGAAGTTGGCGCGCAGGGGGCTGCCTTCCTGGGTGACCGAGACGGCCCAGTCCTTGGCGTCGCCAGTGAAAAAGGAGATCAGAAAGGCCACCCGCTCGGCGCCCCCGGGGAAGTGGTCCTCGTGGTCGGCTATGAAGGTCTCCAGCCGCATCAGGAACTCGGGCAGGTAGACCGCGTCGCCTGCAAAGGGCTGCAGCACGGGCCGCTCCAGGGGCTGCACCGCCGGCTGAGCGGGCAGCTCCTTGGGGGCGGCCGGGGGTGGCGCGGGCACCGGGGCCGGCGCCGGCGGGGGCGCGGGCGCGCCGGGCTGGCCCTCGGAGGCGCTGCGCTCCTGGATCGCGCCCACCAACTGCTCGTCCGGGGCACACTCCGGCTCCGCGCGCGGGGGCGGCCACCCCAGGAAGGGCAGCTCGCCCTCGGGCACGGCGTCCGCCTCGCTGAGCGGGAACTCGCGGTTCTCCTCGGCCAGCACGGGCGCCACGGGCGCTGGCCAGCGCATGTAGCTGGAGACGTTGCCCCGCAAGGAGTTCACCTCGGCCAGGGCCCTTCCCAGCTGGAGGCCCAAGTTGGCATTCTCCCCGCGGAGGGCATTTAATTCTTCTCGCAGGGCCACGTTCGCCATCCGGAGGCTGTTGAGATGTCCCGACGCCTCGGACATCTGGACTCGCCCCGGTCCCTGGGTCCGCGGGCGGGCGGGCGGGCGGGGAGCTAGGGGCTGCGGAAAGAGGCCGAAACGCTGCAAGGGGCACGGGAGGGGACCCCAACGCCGCGGCGGGCGAGGCCGGGCCACACCCACCGGGCCGAGCACCGAGGGCGGGCGCTCCGGGCGCGGGGCCCGGCGGCGGCGGGGCCCGGGGCGCGTTACCTCGTCCCGAGGGCCGGAGAGGGCGGGCGGCGGCGGGCGGTCAGGCGGAGCGGTGGGGAGCGGACTGCGGCAGGATCTGTCGAGGGAAAATCTGGCAGCGGCCGGATCCCCGCCTTTTAAGCGTAGCCTCGCCCCGCCCCCCACCCCGGAGGGGGCGGGGCCTCGGGCACCGCGGGCGCCTAGTGGCTGCCGCGGCCCCCTCGGCTGCGCGTCTCACTGACTCTCTCCTTCCCTAGCTGCAGCTAACTCGGGTCGGGAAAATGCGACAGCGACTGCCCACTCGAGGTCGTCATGGCGACAGCCAGTGAACGTGTTCCTCTCCTCGGGCAGGCCCCCGAGTGTAGAGGAGCTGCTTCGCGAGGCGCAGTTCAATCTCCAGAGCCTGTTGCAAGGTACCGAGAGGGAGGGGGGCCGCGGCCAGACCCCACAGGCCACATGCGCAGCGGCTGGAGGGAGGCACCGGACAGAGGACAGACAGGGAGCAGAGAGACAGACAGAGCGAGCCGCTGAAACCTACCGAGAAACAAAACACACACTTCTCATCTTTCCCCTCCTAGACTAACGCTCCTAAAAGGCCCTGCTTCTAAGGCAGTTTACCACCAGCCTCTTTTTTTTTTTTTTTTTGGCATTCAGTAGTTCCTGGGGAGGAAAGGACAGAGACTGTGGCAGGGCAACGGCTCAGACGATTTCCAGAGACAGCTGGCTGAGAGCCTCCCGCAGAGTGCTCTTGCCACAGCACCCACGCCTTTGGAATCCTGGCACCCAAAGCCAAAGGAGCCACCTGCAGGGTCTCCCACTGGGGGCCTCACTCCCTCCGCTCTGCACTAACCCCGTCCGCGTGTCTCCTCCTAGCTACTGCCTCGTCACAGCAAGCCCGGTACAAAGTGCCCGGAGCTCACCACACCCCCAGTGGCGGTCCCCGTGTCTGTGGAGTAGACTCAAGAGCACGTGCTGCGCAAAGCTGGGTCCCCCGGACCCACGCAAGCAGCCCGGTCAGAGTGCCTGAGCAGTTGGACTGCAGCCACCTGGCACACGGACAAAACCCAGACTTGGCTGTGTGACATATGCAGATTATCCACCCTCTCTGAGCTTCAGATGAATCAGTCATCTTTACAATGGGGATTCCACACATGGCACCATTTTGTGAGAACTGAAAATAAGGCATATGTAAATTGATTAGCAAGACTATCTTGCAGCTGGAGAGACCCTGATGAGATGTGACAGCAACCCCTAGTACCTGTCCATTGGGACAGGGGCTTTGCTAAGCGCAATATTAAAGTGAATATAAAAGAAAAACCAAGGTGATGCCTGATAGGACCTTACAGTATGAAAAGGATATGCTTTGAGCAGAGGGACTTAACCAATGTAAGTGGCAAAAGTCTGACAGCTCAGCGCTATGAGTGGCGAGCCGCAAATTACCGGATGGGAGGTCGCGGGGGCGTGCATGTGTCCACATGCGCTGGACTGTACGCTTAAGATTTGTGCACTTTACATAATTTCCATCTCAATAAAATAATACAAATAAAACCTCAGTGCTAAGTCACAAGCTCCACTCGCCCTCCGGTCCAAGAAGCCCTCCGTCCATCCCTCTTCCCCGCTCCAATCCTTACAGTTTCTTAAAGTTCCATTCTTGCCCCATGAGTTCTGCGCTTTCCATCGGCCCCTCCTAGGACGCACTTTGCAACATCCGGTTCGAGGGGACTCGTATAGTTCTGAACTCCTTTTTCTTTTATTCGTTCATTCATTTCCTCATTCATCTACTAGTCCTGGGTATATATTTTGTCCACCTAAGCAAACTGAGTTTCTCAGCATAAAAAACCATGTCTCGGGCTTCCAGAAGCACCCGGCACACGGCTGGATCCCCAAGAAGTGCTGAGTAGACATTTGTTGAGTGAACATTAAATGTGAAGAGATGTCTTATCAGCGCTTGTTTATCCATGCCAACTAAAAGAAAAATGACAGGTGGCCACCAAACTGGACTATGACCATAACGCCCACCTCCCCGCTAGGACACTGGTGACCTTAGAAAAACAACATTCCAAGGGACACCCTGAGCCTCCGTGCATACAGATAACAGAGAGCTACCATGCAAACAAAGAGTCAGTGTGTTTTGTGTTGCTGTCCTGGGCAGAATTGGGACTTGGGGCGGGGGGGATGGGGGAACCTAGAGGGAGGAAAATTTCACCTCGAGATAAGGAAGAGCTTTCTTGACACAAGTGACAGCCCTAGGTGTCCTTGGACTACATGAACAGCCTTGGGGGAAGGGCACTCCCCTCCTGTGCAGGTGTGTGCAGAGGCCAAAGAGGCACCTTGGAGGGCTGCCGAGGGGGGTAGTCTGAGCCCAGAATGGGCTGTTGGACCAGAGACCCTCTGGGACCCCAGCCGACTCCAAGTTTCTATGATTCTTAAAGTCTGTCTGTGTTCAAACGGGCATAGAGCCCCGCTCGTGGATTCTTCGCTCTTACTTCCTTCATTTACTCATCGAATCCATCACTTACAAAAGACCATCCAAATCATATTCATCCTTCTTATTTCCTGATGTTGCCTCGGACGTCTCATTTCTTCTGCACCACCATTTAGCCTTCCCTCTCCTTCACCTTAGCTCCCTCACCCTTATCCCAGACCTGGCCCTACTAACAGTGGGACTAAGGCGCCAGAAGCCAGATCCTCAGAGGCTTCAGTAAGACGTCTCGACCTCCAGGGGAGCACGCCACGTTGGGCTTCCTCATGCAGATCCCTCTGCGCCTCACGCAGTTCCCTTCCTGGGTAGGGTTGCGGAAACTGGACAGAGAACCTTACAGCAAAAACTAGCAAAAGGGCTCCGCACTCTGCACCCTGAGCCCCTGCTCTGAGTTCGGCACTTCAGATGGGGTTCTAGAGACAAGGTCCTGGTCCCAGAACCAGCACAACTCAAATTTCTCGACTTCCTTTTCTCTCGGCTCTCAGAGTCCCAGGGAGTAGGCATTTTTCCATTTCCAAATCCAGAGGCTCAGACGCCAGGAAGTCCCGTAAAGAAGCCTTGCAGGTCAGGCCTGGCAGCTAGAGCGGGAACCCCAGCCCGGTCCCTCCCCGCCCAGCGCTTGGCCTTGGCCATGGCCCCCTAGAGTGTGTACCCGCTGTGCTGTTTTTCAGAGGAATATGAGGAACAGTACTCGGAGGCCAGACTGCTGGGGCAGACCTTCCGCTCTGCCGATGAGGCCCCTGAGCCCACCCCCAGCTCAAGGCCCCAGTCGGCCAGGCGTCTGGAGTTTGTACTGATGGTGAGTCGCCTCTTCCCCTGCCTGGGAGAGCCAGCATGGGGAGCTCGCCCTGCACCCAGCGACAGGGGACCTCGAGCTGCTTCCATTATCCACTAGAAGCTGCTGCCCACCTCTGCCCACCAGCACAGCAACCCTGAGGCCCGCCGACACGGGCCCTGCACGGGAGGTGTCTGGCCTGGCAGCCTGCGCACACTTTCCTGCCTCCCAGACGGCAGCTGGCCCGTGGGCGTGGTTCATCCCCAGTCAGGAGCGCACCCTTCCCATCGCCTTCTCTCCCAACAGCCTAGAAAACAGCAGCTGAGCGAGGATGAGACCACCACGCAGGGCGTGAGGGCCCCCGAGGCCTCCCTGAGCCTGTCTACCACAGCCGACAAGCAAGCTGCCTGGGATAGCCCCTCCCCTCTGGCCACCCTAGATGAGAAGCGGTGGCTTCAGCCTTGTTCCACGCGCTCTGACATTGTGCCCATCAACATCTCTGGTAGAGTCGCTTAGCACGCCCTCTGTCTGCTTCCCTCCATGCCAACCGCAGACCATCCTCCCCAAACACAGCGGGTGCTCGGGGAGGGAGCGAGACATCATTTGCTTCTGGCTCACGCTGCACTGTCAAGGTCACTCTACACTGAGACCGTCCGATCACAAACAAAACATTCTTAGCAGGAAACTCTAAAACTCGATCGACATGTGTGCTCTTTAGAATGTGTAAGGAAATTGGAAGTGTGTGAGTTATGTGTGGGCTGAGGACAGAAAACTTCTTGTGCCAGAAGCTGGGGAAACATGGTGTTCAGGATACTGGTGGTAAAAGTGGGGTCACAGCCAGGACACAGACCACGGGCCCAATGGCACTTTACGTAGACACTCGCTCTTCCAGTAAAGTGGGGCTCCTCAACCTGTGTGGCAAGCGTTCAAAAAGGGAAGTAATGGGAGGCGCCAAGGTCTTTATGGTGGGACCCAGGACTGCCTTGACAGTGGGGAAAGTGATGTATGTCACTCAGCTGGCTGTGACTTTGCGGACGTGTGACACCTTATACCGTACGCGTTATGAAGTCGTGCTCCACACTCCAGCGGCTCTAAGTAGAAGAGGGGGAGGGTTGGTCATTTGAGGAGACTGGGCTAGCGACCTGATGAAATCAAGACCTCATAACCCAAAGGGGCCAGAGGCACCCTGTCAGCCAGCGCTGGCCTGTGCTGTGCTGGGAGAAGTTGACAAAGGTGATGAGGACAGCTTTGGGCACATGTGGTACTGCTCCCTGGACATGGGGTCACCCAGTGCCACCGGTATTGTCCCAGGAAATCAGAGGCAGGAGACAGGGCCCACAGCCTAGATAGATAGAACAAGAGGAGCGAGGGCTTGGAGGGGAGACTCACTCGGTGATGGCAGGCACTTTGTTTCTAAACTTCTGTCTTATTCTTAGTGAGGCTGGCCCTGACCTTTGCCCATAGAGTCCCTTGGGTGGGGGGTCACATGCAGCCAGTTGTTGAATGGGAGAGGTCACCTCCCAGTCCCAGAGGAGCAGAAACTGACCCAGTGCTTCCAGAAAATACATCTGTATCCCCAGGCAGGGCTGAACCCTGACAAATATGATCAGGTGGCTGCTGGAGGACAGACTGCGAGGCTGCTTCCGGGATGGGGGGGGGGGAGCTGGGGCAGCTCCCTGGGGACATTGTGCTCTAGCTCACATAAAGACTTTCTCCAAGAAAAGATTACAATCAAGCAACATCCAGTCTCAACCTGTCTCTCTACCTCAGTGGTTCTTGCCACAGGCTCTACATCTGAATAACTGATATCCTGGGGAGTTTGAGAAAAACCTTCTACCTGAGCTCTCCTCCCCGAGATGTAAAAGTTCTGGGTATTGAAGTTTCAAAAGCTACCCATATGTAGGCAGGGTAGAAAGCCATGGCTCTTGTCCACATAAGACTCACAGGTGACCCTGGGTGAGACCTATGAAAGCCAGCATGTGCGCCTTGGGGTTCTGGGTATCTGGAGCCAACTTGGGAGGGATGCAGAAGAAGGGTCACCTGCCTGGATGCTATTCATGCTCATCGCTATCGCCATCATCCTCTCTGCACCTCAGGCCAATTTCCACTGCACTGAAAACAGAAACCAGGATGCACCCAAGTGTCTTTATTTTGGCTACAGGGCAGCAGTTTGATAAGCACGCAAGTTTGCGACACTCGCTGTTTAATACAGAGACAGCCGTGAACCCCAAGTCCACCCTGAGGCGGAGGAGGACCATTATTGGATTCTCTAACTTTTCCCAGCGAGACCAAGGTGACCCCACCACAGCTGATTCCCCAGAGCCTCCCCCTTGCTCACTCCCACAAATCCCAACCCCCAGGAATAACTGTGTTTTTGTTTGTTTGTTTGTTTGTTTTCTTTTGCCGGGGGTGGGTGGAGTGTTGAATGCCTAAGAAAGCCAATGTGGTAATGAAGGACAACCACGGGCCTTTGGTCAACTTTAGCACAATGATCGCTGCTGTTTAGTGGATGCTGTTCAAACACACAGACCAGACAGGTGTGGATGCAAATCCTGCCTGTCCGCTTGCTAACCATGAGGCTTTGGCCAGATTACATAACCTCTGTGAGCTTCAGTTTCTTTATCTGTAAATTAAGAATAATGACACCAACCTGGTAGAGTTCTCGTGAGGATTAAAGTTATTGTATGTCATTTGCATACTATGTGCCTGATACATAGTTCATGTTCAACAAATGGTGGCTGTTCTTATAAATCAACATAGGGGCAGGAGGAGCCATAATAATGATGATGATAGGATCGTAATAATGGTTGTGCGTATGAGAGGTCTCTGGGGATTTTGAACATCTGAAACGTTCCTTCACATCCATAGGTTATCTTAAGTCTCTCATGCTTCAAAGGTAAATAGTGACAGGTCCCAAAAATGCGCCCACACTCTGCGCTTTCCAGCTGTGACATACTCCAGATTCTTTGCTGGAGCGGCAAGTCACAGAGTACTGTCCTTTATCAGTTCAAAGCCTCCGCTCTCATGTCAGGGGAGGTGAATGCTAAGGTTTGTGATGGTTTAATGAGCATGGAATGTAAGCCTGGACAAAACCTAAGGCAGTCCCACCTGCCTCCTCACTCTGAAAGGAATCATCAAAGCTGGATAGTCTTTGCCAGCCATCTGGACACTTCCAGGGCACCCTGTGACTCACTGCGTGGTGATGAGCAAGGACCCAACTTCCCCTGCATCTTCATCTACGGAAAGAAAGAACCAAGGAATTCTGACCAAGCAGTTGGCAAATACTTCTTGGCAAAAATGAGCTGCTGCCGTCTTGGGAGCTGCTGGGGAAGCCCTGGCCGCGCCACTAATGATCTCTATTTCCCTCTTCCAGGTCACAGCGACAGCCCCACCGACAGGGTGGCCCGCTCTGCCAGCTCAGACATCAGGCCCAGTCATTCCATCCCAGAAGGTGTTTATGGAAGAGTAGCAGTCGGTCAGGAAGCTCGGCTCCCAAATCTCACCTCACCAGTCCTGAGAGGCCCTTCTGGTGATCCCGGCAAGCCCGTGCAGGCGTGTGCTGGCCCCCAGCCTCCGGGCATGGAGAGCGTGGGAGTGGTGTATAGTGTCCCCAGTTCTTGCAACGGACCAACAGAATCAACTTTCTCTGCTTCCTGGAAGGGAGACGCTTTTACCTACATGACTCCAAGTGCCACCAGTCAGAGTGACCAAGTCAATGAAAATGGGAAAAATCCTTCCTCTGGGAATGCGTGGGTCTCGGCACACACACTGCCACCGCTGGTTCCTGAGGAAGCCGCTACCCTCTTCGTCACTCGTGATAACCCAGCAGGCTGCAGTGGCCCAACTGGCTACTCTGAGCACCCTGTGCAACGAAGGCGAGCATCGGAGCGGCCCTTCAAGACTGGCTTTCTCACTGCTGCTGCCTCCAGGCTGGAGACGGGCCCCGGTGGGGCCGGCAGGTTCCGAGAGCGGTCACTGTCTGTGCCCACAGACGCGGGCACCACGGATGTGGACTACGGCGAGGAGCAGAAGGCCAGCGAAGCCTGCGCCCTGCCTTATGCAAGTTCCGAGGGCAGTAACAGTGCTGACAACAGTGTGTCCCTTAGTGCCCAGTGGGAGGCGCAGCACAGAAGGCAGAGATCCAAGAGCATCTCACTCAAGAAGGCCAAAAAGAAGCCTTCCCCGCCAACGCGCAGTGTCTCGCTGGTCAAAGATGAACCAAGCGTCTTGCCAGAAGGTGGCTCACCACTACCCAAGGACCAGAGGCCCCGGAGCCTCTGCCTGTCTTTGGAACACCAAGGACACCGCTCACCCCAGGGTCACCCAGCTGTGCCAACCTTCAAAGATCCAGAAGGTACGCAATTCTCTCACCACTGGTATCTTACTGACTGGAAGTCTGGTGACACCTACCAATCCTTGTCCAGCTCCAGCACTGCCACTGGCACCACAGTCATTGAGTGTGCCCAAGTTCAGGGCAGCTCGGAGTCTCTCGCCTCCCCTTCCACCTCCAGAGCCACCACGCCTTCCCAGCTGTCCATCGAGGTAGAGGCCAGGGAGGTGCCCTCCCCGGGGAGGCTCACTGGGCTGATGTCACCCTCCAGTGGCTACTCCAGCCAGTCGGAGACTCCGACACCTACTGTCTCCATGTCCTTAACCTTGGGCCACTTGCCCCCTCCAAGCGGCAGTGTCCGGGTGCGTCCAGTGGTACCCGAGAGGAAGTCATCGTTACCCCCAACATCACCAATGGAGAAAATTTCCAAGTCGCGACTATCATTTGACCTACCATTGACCTCTTCGACCCACCTGGATCTGTCTGGGATGAGTATCTCCATCAGAAGCAAAACCAAGGTGAGCCGGCATCACTCAGATACAAATTTTGGGGCCAAGCTGGCCCAGAAAACCAGCCCCAATCAGCCAGTCATGCCCATGGTTACTCAGTCTGACCTACGTTCTGTTCGCCTGCGGTCAGTCAGTAAGTCTGAGCCAGAAGATGATGTGGAGAGCCCTGACTACGCTGAGGAATTGGGAGCAGAGGGCTTTGCCTTGCCAGAAAGAAAGATGAAACCTCCCGTAGCTGAGAAACCGTTGCTGGCCCGGAAGCCTCCAGGCGTGCTCCACAAGCCACCATCTGTCCCTGAGGAGGACCCACTCACTGCACCTACATTGGCTACGACCCCTAAGAGCTCGAGTCAGCATGCGAGGCCACTGCCTGCGGACACGTGCACGGCGGCGTGGAAACCGAAGGGAACGCAGCAGGGACGTCTGCAGGGACGGCTGCAGGACGAGGGCCCCAGGCAGAGAGCCCTGCCTGAAAGAATGAGCCTGCAGAGCCAAGACGAAGCCAGGAAGAAGAAGGGCAAGATTCCCCCTCCCGTCCCCAAAAAGCCCAGCCTGCTGCACCTGCCTCTCACCTCGGCCACCGCTCCCGTGGAGGCCTATGTGGCCGAACCAAGGCTGCCTCTCGGTCCCATCGTCAGCCTGGAGGAAGTTGCCAAGGGTCCCCGCACTGGCGGGCAGCTGCCATCACCTGGTACGAGGATGACTTCGACGCCACAGGCTGACAGCGAAAGGGAGGCCAGCCCTACAGGTTAGTCACCTGTCTGCCAGCTTTGCCTTTCGATCCCAGAGCAGATGAGGGCCCTTGGGGTTGGGAATGCCCCAGGGGCTGATCTCCAAGGCCCAGACTGAGCCGGGCTACCCTGGAACCCCCAGTGCTGAGATAATGAACTCCAACTTGCTCTTAGCACCTTGGCCCGTAGGAGCCCTCTACCTAGTCAGGCCCACATCCCTGCCCCAGGATCCCTGTCCCCACCTCGCTGTGCAGGGCCTTTCACTAGGCACAGTGAACTTAGTGTCACACACAAGATGCACACCTCCTGAGACTGAGCGCAAGCACCGTGGCGGGCTTGCAGGCTTCCAGGGCAATGGCATACGTTACCAGCAGCAGCCTTTCTTAGTACTTGCGACACCAAAGGGAGCTCGCTTTCTTAAATGGTTTGATGCCAGCTCTTCCTGGAACAGTAAGACTAGGCTACATAATGATTCCCATCCTTTTTCTTGCTTCCCTGTCTGTTTTTGTTTTAATTGTGGCAAAATACACATAACGTCAAATTCAGCATCTTGATGATTTTCAAGTGTTAGGGCAAGTCACAGAGTTGAGCAGCCAGCACCACCATCCACCTCCAGAGTTCTCTTCGTCTTGCAAAACTGAAGTCTGTTCCCACTAAACACTAACTCCCCTTTGCCCACCCCTCAGACCTGATTTCCACCCTTCTGCTTTCTGTCTACGCGTTTCACTACTCTGGGGCCTTCACACGACTGTACTCACACAGGATTTGTCTTTTTCTGACTGGCTTCTTTCACTCAGCATAACATCTTCAACATTCATCCATGTTTCTTATCCTTTTTTGAATCCCTAACACCAAATGTCAAAGTCTTATTATGTTCTTCCTTAAGCTGCTTGGGACTTCCATCGTACATTAAATCATTGTGGCTAAAACACGTCAACAAATGAAAACCATAGGTAATTTTAGAACATTCTTCCTCAGGCTCCACAGACCCACTCTGAGATTCAGATAGGTCCCACTCTCACTCACTGGCTGAGTCATTGTTTTAGTTTGATTTTTTCAAATGACACATTTAAAATGAGAAAATGCTCAGGCAACACATTGCAACGAAACAGCCATGAGAAAGCTGCTCCGGGCTGATCCTCAGCGCTCAGTCCACCTTGGCCAGGTCACTAACTGTGTTCTTGCGCAAGATGGAGACATCAAAAGATGAAACACAGATGAGGACGTGCTTTGCCCTCTCTGTTGTGCTCAAACTAACTCCTTCTGGTTCTTCTCCCTAGGGCGTTCTGCGGAACCAGGCACCGAAGAAAAAAGTGTCATCAGCGATAAAACAGCCGAATGGATTGCGGAAGAAGATGATGATGTGTTTGTGGCTGCACGTACAACTGAAGATTTATTTACCGTGATCCACAGGTCTGGAACAGTTTCCTTCATTCTTATTGTAATCGCCTGCCCTTTTTATACCAAAAGACAAACGGCTACGTCTCAGCAATCATTAAAATTGAAAGTGGACACTCAAGTTCAGATAGCCACACGTGTGAAGGCAGTCCAGGGCCTCACATGGCTGACTCACTGACATCTTTCGGTGGAGTGGAGGAGGGGTGGGGAAGGGAGGACCAGGTGCCCAGTGAGAGGCCCCTCGTTTCCTAGCAACCGTGAGGCCTATTGTGGCTCCATCTGCTCTCTCACAGCTTTGTCTACAGTCAGAGACATTTAACCCTTCACAGAATTCCTTGTAGCAAAAAATCTTATCAAGAAGTGATACTCGCCACCAGGCCAAGTATCAGAGCAGGAACTTGGGCAGACGAGGACCAGATGGGGATGTAGTTATTGGACATGGGCACGAAGCAGGGCCTCAGTGAGGAGGTCACTGGAAAGAGCCCAGTGACTGCAGCTGGAGCATCGAGTCACAGCAGGAGCGGCTCCTGTCTTGATTCAGAATCACTGAGCTACTTGCCTCAACTCCTTACATTCTTTAGTCAAAAACAAATTCTTTGGTCCCAGGACTGGGGCATGACTGAGCCTGCAGGTACAGGCCAGGTGACTCCAGCTGCAGGTACTGAAAGGAGTGCAGGGACAGGGGGCCGGACAAGAGGGTCTGAGGACTTAGTGGAGGGAGAGAAAGCTGGTGTGACCGCACGGATCACGCCACCGGCATTCATGCAGTTCCATGATGCATTAGGAAACGTCCGCTGCACAGATTCGCTCACGGCTAACTTTCTCTCCTTCAGGTCCAAGAGAAAGCTGCTTGGCTGGAAGGAACCCAGCGAAGCCTTTGCCGGAGGCAGCAGACCAAGCTCCCTCTCACCAATAAGGAACACAGCTGATTCACCAGTCAGTGAGTCGGCGGCCTCTGCAGGGTCAAGTGGCAATGCCAGCCTAGATGCTGGCAGAAACGATGACTTCAAGGCCCTGTTACAGAAGAAAGGCAGTAAGGCAACTCCAAGGTCCCGCCCCTCAGCCGCCGAACTGCTAAAGACCACTAACCCACTGGCTCGGAGAATCATTGCACAGTTTTCAAAAGACTATGATAGCACCGACGGCACCAGTAGCTAAGCCCTGGGTTAAGCACGCACGGTCTAGCTACTCTGCTTGAGTAGAGAAGGCGGAAGGGAAAGGGTTCTCAAAAGAAACCATGGAAATGACAAAGGAGCCTTCATTTCTTGTCCATTAACTCGCACTCCGGACAGCAGGACAGAGGCCACTTTATCTAGAACTGAAATCATCAGGCACTTTAACCATCCTCAGACGTCTTATGTTTTCATACCTAAAATCTTGCCATTACCGACTCTGATTTTCTCCTCATTTCCCCCAGTGGTGTGTGCCAAGAAGAAATTCTCCATCCCTGGCTCCTGTCACCGAGGGGCACGGTGTGAGAACAGATTGGGGACTGCCAAAGCTGGGGGCATAGGGAGCCATTGCTGAAGATTCACTTTCCTGGCGAGGCCTTGATGCCCTGTGTGGAGAAACAGAAAGAGTCTGATGCCTCTTCAACCACGGTGTGTAACTCTCCCCTCAAGAGGTTCGCAGGTGTGCACTTATTTCGGCATGGGGTTGATTGGATGGCTTTTCTCGTGCAAAATGTGAATGTGACTCTGTCCTGAACTTCATGCCTTTCTCAGTTTGATTGTCTACGCGGAGATCAGGGTGATGAGTTTCAATAACATGCAGACCCTCCCCCCCCCACCTCTTAGCTAGAAAAGGTCAGGACTGAGTTGCTTTGGATGAACCATACTCGGCCAACAAACGAGGTGGCCATTGTTGGCTCCAATCTGTCTGAGGTAACTCGCACGCACGAGCGCCTTGAGATCCTTCAAGTGTCTGTCAACAATAATAGCTAGGATCTATGCCCAGCTTATGCTGCATTCTAAGAACTCTCACTTCATTTGCATAGAATATTCATTACAGGAGGTACTTAGCTGAAGGAACCTGCATCATCAAAGGCTCGAGGAGGAGAGAAAGTAAGTGTAACTTGCCCACCACCATTCGATTCACATTGTGGTTTGTGGTTGCTTTTGTTTTGTTCAAAGGAAGTTTTACTTTGGTCCAAAATAGAACATATAGACTAAAAGGATACACATGGAGTCTAAAAGGCAGCCTTGCACATTGCTATGGCCCGTAACACAAAAAAGGGCTACTTTTTGCCATTTAGGGTCTGCTGTTTGAGCGACTTTCAGTTAACCATGTTGGGGGAAAGTGTAAGGACTGGTTAAATGGGATGCTGATGGAGCCCACAACAATCATGGCGACCTCTCCTCTCCCAACCCAAAGTTTATAGTCTCTATTCTTATCAGTTCAATTTTCTAAGCAAAGCAAGAGCAGTGATCCACTTGATTTTCATGCGTCTGGTTTCTGGGAGGTGGGTGGAAAACAGACAAAGTATTGAACAAAGAAAATTGGCCAACCAATAATGGAAGGTAAATCGTCCACCATTCCCAAGAGGACAAAAGAAGTCAAATGATATAGTAGCCTGCTTCACAAAGACACCTTCCTCCTTTACCCCACCCCACCCATCAGATTGACTGGTCACCCTCCCAGAGGATGCAGAACCCCCTATCTTCAACCTATCTTGATTTTGATAGGTTTCATTGCTCACCAATGAGAAACAAGTTCTTAGCTCAACTGCCCACACTCCAGTGGACAGAACAGCTGAAAGACCACACTGAGTGCCAAGAAGACAGGTCTAGGCCCTCGGTTGATACAGCTCTGAATTCTAGATTTCTGAGTACAGGGTGGGCCTACCAACTCCCTTCCAACCAGCACTTACCCCTGATTTAGAGAGAAGCCACTTAAAATACTAAATAATAAAAGCGCAGTTGTTTTTGAAAACATTCAAACTGTTCGCTTGGAAGGTCCTGACCAAATTGCAGGGCCTTTGCATGAAATAAAATAGATTCATTCCAGGCCTTCATTTATATATGAATGCCCACTTGTCTGCCCCAGACTCAGAATTCTAATACATGGAGAGATTTTGCCCTGTAGGGAAACAGAGTGTTTGTGCTTTTGCCTAACGATGGTGAAGGGTGGCCAGGGCTTTCTCCTTGGGAACCATTATGGCTATTTCAACTCTAAAGGCAATTATGAGACTTGCATAGTATAGGACTTGTTACTTCTGCTGGTTTGTCTGGAAGCTTCTTGTTTGCTACTTCTAGTGGGTTTTGCCTCTCCCTTCACCTCGCTACCTCTGGTGGTCTTCCCAAAAGATTCTGAGTTGAATGCCCAGACAGACACCTTTACATTTTCAATTACCTTGAGTCTTGCTTTTCTACTCTGTATGCCTGGAATTTTTAGAATGCCTTCTACATCGTCGGTATGGCCCTCAAATTCCCAGAGGCGTTCCCATTAGCACAAGAGTATTTGGGGCAGAGATTGTATGGTCAGAGGTAACACTGAGGACTAGAAAGATCCAGTTCCTATTTTGTGACAGGTGGACCCAGTTGCAGACAAAAAACCTCCTCTACAATTTGTAACGATCATCGCTGAACATAACGATGAGCATCTTTCATACTCCCAAGTCGCAACCTCTGTCCTCCCCTTATCATAACACCAACTCTCTCTGCCACCCAGGCACATACCACAGTGTTGGCTGCCTTCTGCACCTACTCTGCCGAGACTGGAGAAGAGAGGCTGAAGGCCTCTCCAGGAAGGCTTTCAGAGAACCCACTACTGCCACTATTACTAGTGTGAATAATAATGATAACAATTTTTGAAGGTGGGATACAGAAGGGGTTCAAGGGAAATGAAGTCGGCCCCAGTAGGTCAGCTTCCAATTCAAGGTGTTTCTATCCTTTTGTTGCCTCTGACTCTAACCAATAGCAGCTGGTGGCTCTGCTAGACTGACTTTGGTGCATTTGGGAGTGGAAGGAGTCATCCCCAGGGAGGAAGCTGACTGGTAGCTGAGAGTGCTTTGCTCTTGCTGGGTGTTCATTATGTATTTGTGGTTCAGATGTTGGGGATGGACAGCGAATTATTCTCTGCAAAACCTTAACCTTTGCTGGTGTCTCCTCTCCTTTGCCTGCCTTAGTCTGTCTCCTGGGCCTCCCATCTGGCCCCATCTTGTCCCTTGGCCCCAAATCCCGTGAACTGCATCCCTAGCCGACAACTCACCTTTTAAGGTGGCAAGACCACAGGCAGCAAAAACAGTTTGTATTAGCTTCATGACCACAAATCAACCAGTTGATCTGGATGCATCACCTTGAGTGTGCAAAGACAGAGGAGACTCTATAAGGCTCTTGCAACAAGCATTTTAACTCTCTAGACAGCACAGATTAGAGTGCGATCCCGCTGTACCTACCATTCTGAGCAGATGAGCCCATGCACCTGCCATCTTCCTCATAAACCAGCTCTTCCTCCAAGAGATAAGTTCACGATCAGTGTTCTGTCCCTCAGCAGTGCAGCCTTTCGTTATCACCAAGTCTGTAATATGGTGGTGAGCTTTCACTTTACTATGATTTGCCAGGGCCAGGACTAGAGTGAGGTGAGCGAGGGGCCTGGGGTTCAAAGTTGAAGGAGGCACCCACTCTCAGGACTGTGCAAGTGCCTTCCCCTGGTCGCGGCCCTGCCATTTGTGCCCCGTAAGGTAGTGTCAGTTCATCTTCTTGTGAATGAGTATGGTTCTTCTGATTCGGGGGTAGCTCCCTATCTGTTGTTGCACCAAATGTTTTATTGCTATCTATTTTTCCACCACTATAAATCTTTCTATGCCTATATATCAAAGAATCTTCAACCTGATCAAAAAATCTGGTTGCTATCTGAATAACCTGCTCCACATGGCGACTTAGCACCCATGGATTTCAGTAAGGGATGCTGACAGGAATAACCCCATCAGCAAAACAGTAAATGAGCTGGAGGATTGTCCTTGGAACGCTCAGTCTTCTCTTTCTGTTCTATTCCCCCAGACCTTACTTCCCAGCACCAACTCTCCTGAGTGCCTCCTGGTTTGTTCTCTTCCTAGCTAAGAAAAGCGTGCTCTCAGGAAAGGAATAAAGTCCTTTACTTTGAGGTTATAAGGCTTAATGCTGCCTCTTTTGAGGGTCCTTTGCAGTTGAACAGGGGAAAAGCCTTAAGCCAAAAGAATGAAATTCTACTTGTAGAATTTTAGGCATCACATTAGTTGCAGAAGTATCAAGAATCTAGAAAATACCATAATCTCCATGTTAGCAAATTTCTGACGGTCAATTGAATTGTCCTCACACCCAGTGCTGTTTCATAAGGCTACTAAAAGCCACTAAAAAGCCTAGATCATTCATGTTGTATATTAACATTTTTATGCAAATGGAATTCATACTATTCATCATCTGAGTAAAAACACAAGGATTTAAAGAGTTCGTGAAAATGTGTCCTGCTTGTGAAAGGTGAAAGTGTCCAGTATTGTCTGCTCAGCATCAGTCGTTCGGTGTTTGTGGTGATAATTCAACACCACCCAGTCCCTCCAAAGCCTTTGCGTGTATTTCTGCCATAAGTGACTAAGATATTAGGAATGTAAAAGGACAAGAGAGTGAGAAGGAGGTACAAAGAGCTGCCTTTGTCAAAGGGCAGCGAAAATGATTTCAACAGTGACATGAAATAAAAGTTTTAGAATACTCTGAAACAGATTTATAGAGGAATACAGTAGTCAATGGTTATAGATACACAGTTAAGAGACTTTTAATATCTTTAGCAAAAAGGAATTTGCAGAAGTAAGGGGTTATGTGAAATGGGTATATGCTTTTGTTCGGTATTTCTGCTATCATTACAGTGATCAGCCTCTGGCTAAGTGATGTATATTAGTCAGGTCAGGTACATATTGTTTGGTGTTAAGAAATTATCAGATTGAATCAACTAGCTTAACCTGCAAAATATTTGACTTCACTTACCCAGCACATCTGGCCTGTTTCTGGTTTTAAATATTTTTTTTTTAAGTTCACAAACAGGAAAAAGGAAAAGGTGTTATGTTTGTTCAGTGTTGTCAACCGTTAAATACCTGTCTTCACCATGGTGAATACATTTCTGCCAGAGCCCTTCTAGAAGGGCTATTCAATTTTAAGATGTTGCCTAAGTACTGGATTTTGATATCAACGAATCCACACACACACAAAAAAAATATGAACTGGAACAACCAGTTAACCCCTCTCAGCCTCTCTTTAATGCCAAGCTTTATAGAAATTTATTCCTTACATGGTGTTGAGTTTTTAACATCTAATTTTATAAAATTGCATGCTCATTTCCTCCTCTGTATGTATGATGGTGAAGAAATATCAATGTATATGTTCTTACCTCCCCTGATCAATTGTAAATTGCAAATCTTTTCATTGATTTTTAAATGAGATATATTTACTCTGGCTAGTAGTTACAATTTATTCTTTTTATTATATTTCATTGCTACTCTTTTCTACTGCCTCCAAAGCTTACTTTGGCGGAATATTTCTTATTTCTAGATTGTTATATTTATCTTATTTCTATATTTATCTGTAGTCACGGAATGTTAGAGCTGAAAGGGACCAACTTCTCACTTTACACATGGGGCCCTGAGGCCCAGAAAAGTCAAGTAACTTACACGAGGTCACACAGTGGCAGGGCCTGGCCTCGATCTCAGGTCCCCTGCCTCTGGGTCATATTCTTTCATTTAAAGCACTACATTTACGGAAGACCCACAGCTGTCTTCTACTCTTATGACACATGAATTTCCCAGGTATTTCAATAAACCAATATTGATGCTTTAAGGAAAAATGCCGAAGAATTCTTTAGTTCATGAATCCAAAGACATATGTGATTTTCAGTCTAGAAATATTCATTGCCCTCCAAACTCAATATGTGCTCTAGTTTGTACAATGGATGTTTTCCTTTCAAGATGTTTGAAAAATGAAATTTTGAGGATCAAATTCCATTTCGCTAGTAGAGAACGTTCCTATGTAGGGGACTTTCCTGATGATTTCTTTTGAAAAACGAAGGACCCTCTTGTCAATGTCGCCTAATGCCTCTTTTTTTTTAGTGTGAACTTTTTAAATTGGTGTTTATTTAAAGTAGGGCAAGCCAATATAGACTTTCCTAGAATCTACTTTATCCTTCCCTTCTTAAACTTTGTATTTTCAGACTATTCGATGCTCATGAGATGTTTAGTTGTGTTCTAGAAACTTCACCTAGCTTGATACTTTGTCAATCCCTGGGCTCAAACTCTATCTCCATCTAATGAAACAATAATAGAATTCCCTAAGCAGTACTGAGCTCTGCAGTCCATCTCTTTTCCACAACATCCTTTGCGTGATGCTCTTTAGCATGACCCTCTCTTTAGCTATTCTTGGGTTCCCTTCCATAGTTCGTGCATACCTCACTACTCTGTGGAGTTGCGGGCACTGCACCTTTAGGGCTGTGTTAGCCCTATGGAGTGGTATTTCCAGTCATTTCCATTGTCTCCTTGTTTCTCCTGGACCTCTTCTGGTTCTCTGAGATCGGTAGGATTTTCCCTATCATTGAGACCAAGGGGTGATTTTTTCTGCAAAGAGCCAGATAGCAACAATTCAATTTTAAGCTGTGTAGACCACAAAGGGCCTCCCTCAGTAGCAAATTCGACTTCTTTGTTGTTTGTTTGACCTTTAAAAGGTTCTTTTTACACCTTAAAATTATAAATACCGTTCTTAGCTCTTGGGCCATACAAAGCTGCAGGCTGGATTTGGCCTGCTTTTCATAGTTTGCCAACCCCTGGTCGAGACCATTTCTAAGACTAGCATTTCTGTGATCCTATCTAATAAGTGGGTTGTGTACTGAATAATGTGGCTCCCTGACCCCCTCCCCATCTACTGCACTGGGTGGAGGGAGGCTGCAGATGCCATCACTCTGATACAGTGTCTTTTATGGCCAGCATGTCCGTCTCTGTCCGTTTCTCTCCCTTTCCCTCCCCTCCCTCCCGTCGTCTCTCATTTTCACTGACTACCTCAGTGTAGGAACCCTCATTGTCTTCCTCAGACCCCATGTCCTGCTTATCCAATGTGCCTCTGCTTCCTTGAGTTTGGGGTAAGCTGACAGGGAAGAATGGATTTCTGAGCTTTCTTATTTCTTTTGTGTCATCGTTACTCCCCTAAAGTACGGTTGAGGACCCTGCCCTGGGTCATTTGTCCCACCCGGTCCCATTTTGCCATCATTAGTTTAGGGCTGTCTCCAGAAAGTCTTATGACCAGGCCATCAGATTCCAGTCCCAGCAAGAAAACCAGTGAGTTATGAAAGGTGTTCTGTGCCCCCCAGTTTTCCTTGAGAGGCCCCGGGCGGCACCACAAGCAGCGGCACACTGCCACCACCTGCTCTTTGTGGATTCCGTAAAGCGTCTTCACATCTCTCTCCATTCTCCTCCATCTCTACCCCTCATGCTACGTGGGAGTCTAACACTCAGAGTTACATTTTCACGTTTGCTCATATAAACATGGGGGGATATGAGTGAATGAGAAGGGGTGTGGCTGTGTGTGCAAGCTTGGTTTCTCCACCTGGACTGTGAGTCCCCATCCCCCAGTGTAGCTCTGTCACACATGTGCACACACACATACACACACAGATACACACACGCCCCATCCAGTGCTCACAGCAGTTCTCTGGCCCCGGTCAAGGTCTGATGGGGTGGTCAAGGGGAAGGGGATGGTCGGGGCTCCTGTGCTGGCTTCTCCCAGGACACCATTCGAAGACGCTCCTCTGTGGTGGATCTGGACTTTTCATTCACTAAGGACTTGGTCACTCAGATATGTCTC
This sequence comes from Eidolon dupreanum, assembly GCA_028627145.1. Lineage (NCBI taxonomy): Eukaryota > Metazoa > Chordata > Mammalia > Chiroptera > Pteropodidae > Eidolon > Eidolon dupreanum. The sequence goes on from CM053505.1 coordinate 100,567,006, forward strand.
TCAGGGTGCACGTTTCCCATCGCTTCTTGGGGCCTTTAGCTTGCTTTCTGTCATTTGAGCCCAGGGATGTACCCACTTACTGAAATTTAACTTTTAAAAAGTTAGAGCCACGAGTTACTTTCAGGATGTCCCAGTTTGAAAGCATCCATGAAACAGTTTCTTTCCGCCTTTCGTTTTGGATTTCCAGATCAGGAAGGGAACCAGGCTTGTGCCTTGGAATCGAAGGCAGCGAAAGTACTACACTTGCCAAAGGCAAAATGAGGAAGGAGGATTGGCTGGTCCTACTATGCATAGTCAGGAGACGGACTTTTGTGAAGTTAGCACTTACGATTCAATGCTTAGTGTGCGCCAACAATGCACTTAAGAAGAATCAGGGAGACAGGCACTTACAGACCAATACCCTAAACTGGAAGGCAGAGATAAGTCAATCCGCCCAGTGTTGAGAATGTGTCCCTAGATAGAAAGTTTGAGAAGCAGCAGAAACTAGGAGAGATCAGAAACCCAGTCTTCCGAGAATTCCAGCACAAAATGGAAAAGAGCCCTCTCTGGGGTGATACTACAAAGGGTTTTTCTTGTCTTTCTTTCTCTTTTTTTTTTTTAAACAAAAGCATTCCTTACTGGCTTGCTACCAGCAATTGAACTGTATTCTTTATATAGCTAGTGCTGTTTGTGTCTTCCTAAAATAAACAACTTCTGTTAAAATCGTTTTGTTTCACACTCTGGTTTTCATTGTCGCAACGACGCCTTTATCCAGACACTGGCCCAGTTCGTGAGCATGTTTGACCAACCACACAAGTGTGGGGCCCACACACAGAATCCGATTCTCACCAGCCCCTGAGAGACCAAAACAGATAAGCGGGAGCCGCGTCTCGCAGAAACCTGGCGCACCGAGCCAGGAAGCTGCGCCACGCGGGCAGGTTATCATGCTCTTGGACGCCTGGCTCTGCTGAAGTGGGCAGCAGTTGCCAGGCTCCTGAGGGGAGGAGGTTGCCGTGGCAACTGCTCAGGGCTGCACTCTCTCTTTGTTCTCTGGCTCCGGTGAAGCCACCCAGCAGGGCAGTCCAGAGAGAGTCTGGGCTGGGAGCAAAAAGCGCAGACCGGATGTGGCCCAGATTGCTTCCATCCCTCAAAAAGGGGCGGGCCCAGCGTGCAGGTGGTGGCGGCGGCTATATTCAAGGGTCGACTCCCATCCAAAAGGCCTTGCAGCCAGCATCCTTGTCTCCCCGGCCCCGTGCTAGCTCAATGTCCCCAGACACCGCCACGCCGCTCTTCCAAAGAGCCACAACAGAGCTGGAAACAACCTAGAAAGCGTCCAAGGGAAGGGAGAGGCCGCGGCGCCTCTCAGCCAGCAGCAGATGTGAGGCATGAAAGTAAAGCTCAGACCAGGAGGCCGGCTCACAGTGGGGCCCTGCAGGGTCAGAGCCTCCTCGTGCGACCACGCCATGAGCTGGGGATGTTTTAGGGTCCCACTCACAGTGACCAAACTCACCAGGCACATCAATCTGGTACATTAATTAACCAGAGAGAACACCTTTAAAGCACAGGTCATAAACAGGAGGACCATGGGCTGAACTAAGCTTACACACACCATCCAGAGTACACAATGTTGTTTTTCAATTGTTAAAAATGTGGCTGGGGCACAGCCTCTCCGATTCACCGAGCTCTCCACCAATCCCTCTTGTATGAAACTCAACCAGCTTCAGTCACGTATATGCCAGCCAGGCCCCTACAGCATTTGAACCCAGAACCCCTGCTTCATGATGTCACTGCTGGTTGCGTTCCCAGGAAGTAAACTCTGGGGTGGAGTTTTGTGTGCAGGCTGCTTCTTAAGGAATGCCTCAGGGGTCAACATCTGTGGGATGGAAGGTAAGGAAACAGGCTTACGTGGGAGTAAAGAGCAGTGATGCGGGCCACTCCTCCTTTGAGCATCGTGTGCTCAGACCTGCCCCAGTGGCGTCATCCACATCTCCTGCTCTTCTCCCCACGTTTCCTACCTGGGTGAGTTGTATCGCCATCCACTCACCTGCACAAGCCAGAGGCCTGGGCATCTCCCTAGCTGTCTCTTCTGTCCTATATCCAATAAGCTTTGCAAGTTCTACCATGTAAATTTCTCTTGCATCTCTTTGCTCCTTGTTTTATTTGTTGCCATAGGGGTTCACTAAATATTGAGAAGCCTATCATTCTATTGTATTTATTTCACATGCTAAAAAAAAATTAGCTTCATACCATACTATGAAATCAGTTCCAGGTAGATGAAAACCTAAATATAAGCAGCAAAAATATAAAACTTTTGGAAGATTAGGTACGAGAATATCTTCACAACCTCTGAATAGAAAAGAATTTCTAATACAAGATCCAAAACTACTAACCACAAGAGAAATGACAAAATCCAACTACCTTAAAATCAGAAAACCATTTAAAGAGTGAAAAGGCAAGCCACAGAAAAGTAAAAGATATTTGCAAAACATATAACCAACAAAGGACTAGTATTCAGAATACACAAAGAACTCCTACAAATTAGTCATAAAAAAGACAGAAAACTCAATAGAAAAAATGGCAAGAGACTTGTATTGGCTCATGATAAAAGAAGAAATCCGAATATCCAATGAGCAGGTGAAGGTGATTCACCTCATCAGAGAAATGAGGAGTGAGGGGGATATATGTTCGTTATCTCGATTGTGGCTCTGGTTGCACAGATGGTTACTCATAAGATTGTCACTTTAAATATGTGGTTTGTCGTACATCAATTATACCTCAATAAAGCTGTAAAACACACACAATCACACACACACATACACACTGAAATACCATTTCGCATCTACCAGACAGGCAAAATAGTTTAAAGTCTGACATTAACTAGTGTTAAGTAAAGAAGGTGTGTAGGAATGGAAACTCTGATGCACTCACTGCTGGTAGGAACCTAAATTGGTTTAGTTACTTGGGAAAACAATTGCTCTTTATCTACTAAAGTTGAAGAAACACATCCCCCGGAAAAAGGGTACATATCTTTCCTGCAAGACATACAGAAGACATAGCAGCATTGCACATAACAGCCCAAACTGGGAACATCCCAACAGTCCATCAAGAGGAAAATGAATAAACCGTGGAATACTGTATAGCAATGACAAACCAAGGCACATGCAACAACATGTATGGAGCACGCAAGTAAAGGTTGAGCAAAAGAAGCAAGACACAAAGGAATGCGTACAGTATGATTCCGTTTACATAAAGTACAAAAAGGAACAAGATTAAATTCTTGTTTAGGGAGGTACAGATAGACGGTAAAACTAAAGAGAAGCAAGGAAATCGTTGTCATAAAAGTTAAGGGCGTGGCTCCTTAGAAGAGGAAGGGTAAACTGTCATTGATGAGGACATGGGGAGGCTTCTAGGGGGCTGGCAAGGTTCTATTTGGGGACTGGGTAGTGGTCCCACGTGTTCGCTTATAACTATTTTTACGAGTGTACAAACAAACTGTACATTTGCTTTAAACACATATCTGTAGGTATGTATGTGTCCTATCTTACATAAGAACATCTGTCTAAAGACCAATATACAATTCTGAGTTACACCAAATTTTAGGGAGGGGCTGCAGAAAAAGGAATCTAGGAAGGAGACACGGCAGATGGTGAACCAAGAGAGAAGTCTCAAATTTCCAAAATGGAGTGGACCACAGCACTAGCCCCTATGTGCCCCAGCTCTGCACGACACGTCAGCCTGTGTCCTTGCAGCTGCGACAGGAAAACACTTGCCTAAGAGAAAAATGAGTGAGGGCACAAACAGATGAGAAGAAATACTATTAGGAGGCAAACATATGGGAAAATGTCTACTCCTCCCTAATGAGCAAAGACATACAAAATTTGAAAAACTGAATGGCCCTTTTTTGCCTATTATAGTAGTAAAAATTGAGGGGAAGTGGAAGAAATTGCAATATGTCAGGCTGGAAAGAATACCAAATGGAGGCTTGGTTACTGGCTGCTAACACTGTGAATAAACACCATCCCTTTAAAATAAAATCTGGCAGTATGCAGCAGGAGATTTTTAAATGCTCATACCATTTTACTCAGTAATCCTCCTTCTGGGATCTATGCTAGGAAAATGAGACAAAGGAAGGAACAGGGTGTATGAATGAGTCTGGAAGTGACTCAAGTACTGTTCAAGAAGGAAGCCACGGAATAAACTTTGTTAAGCACAGCTAAAGTCGAAATCATACAACGAGTGATACTTTTTGACATATATTAATCTAAGTGTATTACTTTTATCTAGTTGAATGCAACCACCTCCAACGTCTTTTATCGTTACTTCCATTTGAATATGGAGAAACTGAAGCTCAGAGAAGCCAATTAACCTGCCAAAGATCACACAGCTAGTGATGGGCAGAACCAAGATGTGAGGACACAGCTGCTGAATGTGAAACCTCTGTTGTTTTCACTCCAACAGGAAAACAAAATACTTCTGCTAGCATTTCTTGAAGTATTTTTCCCAAAAACACAGCACATTACTAATAGGTTTTTTAAATATGAAGTTTAAGAGGCTTCTTTCCTACGGATCTCCTCGGAGCTTTTCTTGCACATTCATTCACTCAACAAGTATTTACTGGGTGTGTCAGCTACTCGGGTGTTGGGGACACAGCGGTGAACCAGAGACAAGACCCCTGCCCTCCTGAAGCCTCTATTCCAGTCAGCAGAGGCAGAATACAAATAAATACCACGGATCATTCCACATCGCAACGAATGCTGTGCTGGAAGTTAACAAGGTGGCGTGACGGATGGGAACTGGGAGAGGGGCTGCTCCAGAGGGGCAACAAATGTAAAGACCCGAGGAGGGAGAGAGTTTGTTCCTTTCAAGGACTAGAAAGAAGCCCGGCCCGGCCCGGGGACCGTGAGGGAGGCACAGTGACCATGGTAGGGATCTGGTTTCTGCTCTAAGAGCAAAGGGAAGACATTAGAGTGTTTTAGTGGGGGTCACTGACATGATCTGACTTTTTAAATCCTATGCTGGCTGCTCTGCACGGGGCAGATTGGAGCGAAGCAAGAACGAAGGCATGGATGGTGGTGCCATTTATTAGGATGGTGAAGAGTCGAGAAAGAGCAGGTTTCGGAGGGACAGAGGAATGAGTGCTTATGTTGTATATATATTAAATCCGAGCGGTGATGCCCAGCCAATCTCTGGAGATATAGATTGGCAGTTCAAGGCAGTGGGCAAGGCTGGAGAGAAAGCTGGGAGTCCTTAGAACATCAATGATTTAAAGCAGGGGTTCCCAACCCCCAGGCCATGGACCGGTACCGGTCCGTGACCTGTGAGGAACTGGGCTGCACAGAAGGAGGTGAGCAGCAGGCAAGCAGCAAAGCTGCATCTGTGTCTGCAGCCGCTCCCCAGCGCCAGCATCACCGCCTCAGCTCCGCCTCAGTTCATAGGATGTTAGATTCTCAGAGGAGCACCGGTCCCTGGTGCCACAAAGGTTGAGGACCACTGGTTTAAAGACTTCAGACTGGATGAGTTCCCCAAGGGAGCAAAAGGAAATAGAGGAGAAAACAGTAGAAAAGGGGCAACGAAGAAAGGAAATTGAGCTGTGAACTCCCAAGCCTGCTTGATCATGGAACCTTTTTGACATGGCGTCGCTTGCCCTCAGTAAAACACACAGAGGGAAATGCTGGCTTATGCCACAGTAAATGGGAAGGCAGGCTACAAAATGGTTGGCCAACTCTGATTGCAGCCATGGACAAGCACGCACAGAACATGTCTGGCACGTGCATATTCACCAATGATACATCTGACAATGGTTTGCTATCCAAAATTCATAACAAACTCATACAACTTAACGGCAAAAAACTAACACTCTAATAAAAAATGGGCAGAAGACCTGAGCAGGAACTTCTCCAAAGAGGAAATGCAGATGGCTGACAGACATATGAAAAGACGCTCAAGGTCACTTTGCATCAGAAAAATGCAAAGTAAAACCACAATGAGTTCTCAGTACACATCTATCCAAATGCCTAGGATAAAAATTGTAACACAAGAAAATGCTGTTGATTAGCTGGAGAAACTGAATCACTCACATGTCGCTCTTAGGAATGTGAAATAGCACAGTCATTCTGGAAAAGAGTATGGCAGTTTCTTACAAAACTAAACATGCAATTACCATACAACTCAACAATTACTCTCTTGGAAATAATCCTAGGGAAATGGAAACTTGTTTTCACACACAAAAACCTGTTGACAAACATTTATAGCTGCTTAATCTGTCATAGCCCCAAACTGGAAATAACCCAAATGTTTTCAGCATTTGAGTGGATGGTTAAACACACCGTGGCCCATCAATGGCATGGCCTACTACTGACCATCACACAAACGTTAGAGACAAGGCAAGCTCATTTTGGGAGCCCCGAGGGGCGCCTGGCCCAGCCTGGGAGAAGGCAGAGAAGGTCAGGGAAGGCTTCCAGGAGGAAGCAGCACCTGAACTTCGTCTTGAAAAGTAAGTAAGGCTTAGCTAGATCGAAAACGCACGAAGAGAATTCCAGACAGGGAGAAGAAGAACATGTGCAAAGGCATGGGTTTTACGTGAGCACTATCCGTCAGAGGGCCTGTAACTGCTAACTCGACATGGCTGGAGCCCAGTGGGGACTAGCACGAGATGAGCCTGCAGACGTCATCGGAACAGCCCTCGGGCCTCCGGGCTAAGGAGCCTCTGAGATATTATCGGGGAGCCACTGAAGGGCCCTCGCTGGGGAAGTGAGTGTCAAATCTGTTTCTGCGAGTTCTCTGTCAGACGCTGGGGACAGTAGGTGGGAGGGGAGTGGGACTTCTGACTAAGAAGTGTTCCTCGTTCCCCATAAAATGTCGAGGGGCGGGGGGAAGAGCTGCTTAGGAGGCAGAATCCTCTAGACACAGAGACCGGTTCCTGAGGGTGAGGACGCCCTCTTCCCCACTGTTCCCTCTCTGCCTTGGAATGCTCTGTCCGCCGTCCCCACCCACGCCATGTTCCTGCTCCTCGCCTCTGTGCCTCTCGGCTTACGAGGTCTGGCGCAGTAAGTAGGCAGAGGCGATCACCTTCCAGATCACTCAAAACCAGTGCCCCGATGCATAAGCCAGAGGTGCATTTATTTCTGCCCCCTCGTGAGGCCTCAGGTCCCTGGGAAGCTGACTTGGAGAATATGCACTCAGAACAACGGGAGCTGAGGTTCTCTGATTCCGTTCAGACGGCAAAGCGTCACCGTGCAGAGGGTGACAGCTTGGAAGTCAGGCCGACCTGCGTCCAGGCCCATCCCCATCCCAGTCCCCGGCTCTGCACCTTGCAGGCGTTTCTTCTCCGGGCCTGTTTCTTAGCCTCGGAAATGGCAATGGCGATTCTCTCCAGTAAGAGTGCCATGCGAATGAAGACGGATCGTGACAGAAAGCTCCAGGCTCATGCTACACATGCCATTTGCGTTGGTTGTTTCCCATTGTCGCAAATGAACACTGCCCCCCCCCCTAAAATCCCCCTCTCTGGATGCCAGAATATGAACATCTCCCAGACATTAATGTCCCTCAGCTCTCTTGCTTGGATGATGCTGGAAGGACATAGATCGAATGTTCTTCTCTGAAGCCCTTTCTAAAAGCCAGTTGTTCAAAGCTTCGCCGTCTCAGGCTCAGCACGTCACAACAGCATGAAGAGACAAAAAGTTCTTCGGCCAGTGACAAGGCCCCAGAGACATATCTGTACCATCAACAATATACCCGCATCCATTTGCTACTTTTGCAGGTGGCTGATCCCATCCACCATGCGCTGATTTTTCCTGGTTTCGATTTCCCAGCGTGACCTCTTCCTACCCTTGTTCCCAGAGGCTGGGGCCCAGAGCTCCCCATGCACTGACGTCTGTGAGTGGGATCAGCTGGACCCGCTTTGTTGCTCCAAGCTGCCCATTTAGGGGACACTGCGCTGGGGTCTCAAACGGGAAAGAAACTGCACCCCCTTTGTTGTAGAGCAGGTTGGGAAGAGGCTGCCAGCCTCCCTTCCTGCTTTTCCTCATTTAAGGAATGCAAGGAAGAATCGGACTGAGGGGATAATTGATACAGGACCAGTGGCCATTCCTGGCTCCGACCCACTCTGTACACTCCAGCAGCTGCTACCATGGCTTCGAGGCTGAAGTTTTCTCTTCTCTGGCCCCCACCTGCTCTTCTGTTCACTCATCACTCTGCTCCATGCTCCTCCACAGTCGGCTCCACAGACGGGGGAAGACTTAACGCTGTGTAGAATGAATAATGTTTACTGCCTTTTTTTTTTGAGAAATAAATACATGCCAGTTGATATGAACAGAAAAAAAAAGAAAATTAGCCATTAACTCATATTCCAGAACACTTAAGATTGTATCATGCTTCCCTCCCCATTTTTTTTGTGATGCATAGTGCATACTTGAGATCAAAAATGATATTATATCTGTCTTCACAGCGCTTTTGACTTTGAAAGCCCCTGAAGACTTATGCCTATCTTTTCTCTTTTGAGCTGCTGGTCTTCAGGCACTACTTTGGGGAAATCCAACCTCTTGCAGAGGCTTGCTTATTATTGTTGCTGTTATCTGCTGGAATGCACAAAGCTCTCAGTGTTCCAGGCCTTAAGCATTTTCCAGGCTCATTAGCGATTTAATGCTGGCTCTTCACCCGGATCTGAACTCTGTGTCATCCCCGCTCTGAGATGGCCACAGCCAGTGATCACAGGAAAGGCTGCTCCCTATGAAAACGCAAAAGTAAAGGTGCCTCCTGAACCTCCTGGCTGTGGATGAGCTGATGAACATGAGACCACAGTGTCATTATCAAAGGCCAACCCCCATATCCCAGCTGGACTTGCAGAGGGACAATGGGATCCACCTCAGAAGTGGGGGACCAGTGATTCCCTCGATGCTGGGTATATTCTCCACAGCTTATCACTCGCAATCTGAAACAAGGCATGCCCAAGATGTGCTGTGTTCAGAAGTCACAGCAGCACTACGTGGAGGGGCTTCTTTTTATGTCTGAGTTGCAGGTGGGCATGGGCCCAGAAGTGCATGACCCCCTGGTCTGAGCACTACTAGCTCCAAAAAGTCAACTCTGTGCTGGACCACCTGTAGGTTGTGGCTGGCAGTGTGAGCTTGAACAGCCATCTGTGAAGCGGAGGAAAAGCCGTGCCCTTACGTATAAATTGCGGGGAGAGGGGTTGCAGGTAAGGGGAGACAGCGGGGAGCACAAATTCAAAACCCATTCATCTTAAGCTAACACTCTAGGAACTCGTGACTGTTCTATGTGCTTTACAAATATGAACTTGTTTAACTCTCTTAACACCCTATAAGTAGGTACTATTAATCATCAACTGCATTTTACACATGATGAAACTAAGCCAAAGAGAGATGACGTTACTTCCTGAAGGTCACAAGCTAGCGGCCAGATGGTGGAGCAGGGATTTGAAGCCAAGCGATCTGGCCCCAGGATTCCATGTTTTCAACTACTGTATTATGCTGCACCATTATAGAAATTTTGGAAATACACAGAAACGTACATAACGTGTACTAGTACCACTGGTCACACTTTGCTGGGCAGCCTTCCTGTCCTTTATGTGCACATATCGTATAGTACACTATGTACTTTTTAAAAGGAATCGTGTTCTACAGCTGTTAGTAACCTTAAGGCCATTTCTCGTGTCTGTCCAGACAGCTTAAATACGTTAAACGGCATATATACTCTTCTGTGGTTGAAACATTATTTATTTAAGCAATGCCCTACTGAAGGATATTCAGACTGCTTCCGATTTTTCTCCAGGACAAAGTTCTACAAGAGGCCGAGGGGCGACAGCTTTTTTTTTTTTAAACTACCATTTGAATCGAACCAGGTACAGCTGCAAAGTAAAATTAAACATGAAAAGCCGCAAGGGCGGGCTTGGGTGGAGGAGGGGGCAGCCGTCGCGGCTCTTCCCTTTGTCTGGCGGCCCCGCGGGATCTGCAGAGCGGGCGCCCAGGGACTGCGGAGGCCCGCGGCTGCCACTACGCACGCGTACAGGGGAGGGCGGTGGCGGGAGCGCGGGAGCAGGGGAGCGGGCGCAATTCAGGGCTGTGCCAGAAGTAACAAAAAGC
>CM053505.1:100577581-100657101 GCA_028627145.1 Eidolon dupreanum
GCGCGGGCGCGCGGCGGCCCCGGACGCTCAGGCCCCACGCGGTTTAGGAAACACCCCCAGGTTAAATCGACGCGAAGAAGGGATGCGATCGAGGGATGCGGTCATCGCGTGTGCGAGGAATTTTTTGGCTCCTTCATAATCCTGCAGGGCCACGTCATAGTCACTGTGTCCCCTAGAGGAGCGGTGACCTGGGCCGAGATGCAGAATATGAATTGCTGAATCAGTGTTACCACCAAGACTTTTTTAATGCTATATATATATTCAAGCACATCACCCTCCTTAAAATATCAGTAATAATTTTTTGGTAAGAGCAAAATTTTGTACTGTCGATAAGTAACCTATCAAGCTTCAGCTCACCTCTTTGAAACTTCATTTTGCAATACACATAATATACGAGAATGGTAGTAACGTAGGGAGGCGGCGACAGAACTAAGTGCTAAATCGGCCACATTCAGAGACTACAACATACTGATCACCCTGCCACTGGGCCACGTGCAGGACAAAGGAGGATTCCTGCTGGGGTGACTAAAGGCCCACTTCCCAAACTGGTGAAGGGAAGACAGGAAAGTCTTAAATAAATCCATTGATCGTCTGTGGCTGAGACCCCCGGGGAACCTACTGGAAACGCCAGCAGGCCGTTCATGCTGCATGCTCGCCTTCCCCTCCTCACTGCACCCAGAGCAAAGCGCTCAGGTAAACAGTCTAAACTAATGCACGGGGACTGAAGGACATTCGCTGACTTCTGTGAACACTAGGGGTTGCTCTTTCTCTCTGTCCTTCTGTCTCCCTCAGGCTCTGTCACTCACTCCCTGCCTCTGAGAGGAGACCACGTGCCATGTGGAGTGTTGCCCCTTTTCTAACAAACTTTCCTTTCCTTTTGACCCTGACTTTGGCGTGTGTGTGGAATTCTTTCCACATTCACCGCCAAGAACTCTTTTCTCAGTGCAGGGCCTGGTCTGCCCCCTCGGGGGAATCTGCCCAGTCCTGCCTCAGTAGTGTGACTTGTTAGAGAAAAACCACAGGCCCAAAGTGGCATCACTTGTGCTAAAGCCTATGATACCAAACCCAGATTTGGTACGTGACTGAACTGAAGTCTCGACCTTCACCAGAAATGTAACCTTAAATCAACTAGTCTGGAATTTTCTGGACAGCACCAATGAAGTCATCTGTCACCTGGGCATCCTCCATCCCCCACAGGAAAAAGAGACAATGGACAAAATAACACCCTTGCCTTCCCCTCCCCCTCCCAAAAGATGATGTCCTGGTGAGGGTAGGGGAGACCTAGACAGTTTCAGGATGGGGGCTGGTCACCAAAAAGATGGATATAATGAGGGTTGGAACTCCTGGCCACAGCCCCTGGCCTCAGTCGTGGGAGAGGAGCTGAGACTGGATTCATCCCCCGTGGCCAGCCATTTCAATAACCACGGCTCAGTAATGAGCCATGCACAAAACCCCCAAAGCTGGTAACACATGGTTAAAAATACATTTTGCCCCTTACCATGGGATCTTAGGCAGGGCCCTGGCCACCGGCGGTTACCCTTCTCCCAAGGCCAAGTGCAGTGCGCTGTCCTGTGCTGTTTCCAGTGGAACCACACTCCTTTCCCATCTACAGCCCGAAGACACAGCGTGCTAGCGTCCCTCAGATGGCAGCTGGTGCCGAGGGAAGGACAGCCGAGTGGTGGCCAAGCGACACCTGGGCAAGGCACCGGTGACAGATGGCACAGCGCCCAGCCTTCTGCTGGGACCTGGATGCTAATGGCCTGCTCCCGAAAGCGAGGACTGTCGCAGGCATTTGCCAGCGTCAGCTCAGCGAAAGAAACCGGAAGGAAGGCACTTGAGAAAAGTAACTTTAATAATCTCATCTGCACTGTGATACACAAAAGCGCTTTCTCAAAATAAAACCAGGAATGGCCAGAATCATTTTATGAAAAGTTCTCTAGAAATAACACAGTAGTATTAAGCTGACAGAGCACGCCTGTAAGAAAAATTTAAGAAATTTGAGTCAAGTAATAGTCACGTAGCACTCAGAATACTGGAATCCCAGAATCCATGTATCGGGGTGTGGTGGGGGGACAGGAGCAGGGGGTCAGGGCAGAATTTCCAGAAAAGCTGCAAACAGAAAGTTGCCTTCTGAGTGCGCTCTGGCTTTAAGCCCGTAGAGCATCCGACGAGAGCAGACGACCTTGTACTCAGTGTCACCGTAGCTGCAGCCAACGGGCGACATCCTCAAGTAGTGTTAAGTTGCTTATACAGACTTAAGGTCATGAGCATGACTTCAGGGTCTGCGCTTTTGATGTCGAGGGCCTGGACGAAGCAGCTCAAGGCCTCCTGCAGCCTCCCTGCCTCTCTCAACGCTCTCCCGCGCGCTACGAGGCTCTCGTAGTCGCTGGCGGCCCGCGGCGCCTCGCCCTGGGGACCGCTGACCGCTCGTGCGGCAGCGGGGGGCTCGGGGCCCCCAGGACCGCCAGGGGAGGCCTCCGCAACCGCGGCAGCGGGCTGAGGCGCGGTCGGCCAGCTGGACTTGTTTTCCGGAGACAGGGTTTCTCTGGAAGCTTCCTCTCCTGCGGGGCTGCCCTCGAGCCCATCCTCCATGTCCTCCACGTGGTCCAGCACCAAGTTGACGACAGACCGCCGGGAAGCCAGGGACCTTCGAGGCTTCGCAGACTTTTTGACGCTGTCGGTCAGCAGAGGGGAAAAGAACCTTCCAGGTGGAGTGCCGTCAGTTTTGGGAGTCGAAGCATTGAACGGTTTCACGGGTGAGCGGAAGGGCGACGTGCTGAGTGAATGCGTGCCCGAAGCACCTCGGAAGCTGTCACCGTCGTCTTCATCGTCAGAGACGATCCTCCTGGCTTTCCGCCCGCTCTTCACGGTCACCACTTCTTCAGGCTCCTCATCGTCCCCGGAGAGCCCCTTGTTGTCCCCGGAGAGCCCCTCGTTGTCCCCGGAGAGCCCCACGCTCAGCCGGGCGCGGCTGTGTACACACTCTGCTCCCAGACGGGCTGCCGAGCCGCCTGCTCTGTCACCAAGCCCCAAGGACCGACTGGACAGATCCTGTGCACTGTCCGCAGAGTCTTCCAAGAAAAGGTTGAAGTCACACGCGTACTGCAGTGAGGATGCTGCGGACTGTCCTCCGGCCGCGGTGGCGTCGGCTAGCGCACTGCGGAGCACCAAGTCGCTGGTGGCGGCGATGCCAATGCCAGCGGCATCAGGGCCCGTGCTTTGCTGCTCTTGTGTCATGGGGACAGCGGCCCAGGGATCCGAGCGCTGTGAGACCGCGGCGTCCTGCACTTCTTCTACACTTGGCGCAAGATCGGCTGTGGCGGACGTGCTAAGTGACAGATGAGAGCTCCGCACGGGGCTGTCTGGTGGCACGGCCACTCCCAGCGAGAAGTCAGGCCAGATTTCCTCCACACTGCCGGAGCCCGCGGGCGGAGCCTCTGCAAAGTCGGCCCCAAGCTCAGTCCCTCGCGGGGGCCTTGCGTCTTGCAGGACAACGACGCTCATGTCTACACTGGGCAGACCCACCTCGTCACCCGCCTCGTCGCCCGCTTCGGGCAGATCAGCAAGGGCGACACCGGCCATTTGGGAGCTGATTTCTTCTTCCCACGTGAGCCGGGCGCTTGGAAGGGGTGCGGGCTCGGCCTGCGGCTGCTTGGCCTCCGGGCACCTCCCCTTGGTCTGGGAAGGAAACTCCGCCTCTCTGCGCCACAGCCCCTGGTGGGCGGCTCTCTGTCTTTGCAGTAAGAGCTCTGTGTTCTGAGACTCGAATTCAACGAGGAATTGAGCTTTCTGGACCCTCTCTTGAATATACTGAGACTCTTCGACGACGTCCAGCTCTTCTTTGGCAGACAGGTCCTGCGTGTACATCAGGTCGTGGTCCGAGACGCCGGCGATGCCCAGCGAGTGCAGGTAGGCGATGTGCTCGTCCAGCCTGCGGTCGGACCTGCGCTGCGCCGCGTGCAGACACTGCAGCTGCAGCTGCGTCGCCGACTTCTGGAAATCCTCGATCGCGAACAGCTCTCTTAATTCCTGCTTGCTGAAATAGCGGAACGGGTTCTTCTTGTCACCAGTGGTTTGTCTTATTAACGAGTCCTTGAAAACCTGTCTTCTGTATATCTTCTCCTCCACGGTGCCGCAAGTGATGAGCCTATAAACCACAACATTTTCTCTCTGCCCGATTCGGTGAGCTCGGTCCACAGCCTGAGCGTCGGTTGCAGGATTCCAGCTAGGGTCAAAAATGACCACTCTGGTCGCTGCGGTTAGCGTTAAGCCAACGCCACCTACTTGAGTGGTAAGCAGGAAAACAGAGTAATCTTTATTTTGCTGGAATAAGTTAATTCTTTTTTCTCGTTCCACGAGATGAGTAATCGTTCCATCGATCCGCAGGATCTTAAAGTGCCGGTTCTTTAAGAGGCGTTCGATGATGTTTAGGATTTGTCTGGACTGAGAAAACACGAGCGTCTGCTCGCCTTCATCTCGCAGTCTCTCAAGCAGGGACATCAGGAAGATCATTTTCCCAGACTCTTTCATCAGCGTGTCATCACTTACTTGGTTAATATGGTCCGCATCTGAAGCCTCTTTGTCCTCACCCTCATCTTCAACAGGGAATGCGACATCCCCCAGATTCAGCAAGTGACAAGCCCGCGCAGACAGCAGCCTCGGATGATCACACAGCTTCTTTAAGACGCCTAGCTCGGCCAGAGGTGAGCGCGTCTCCATTAACAACTCCTTGATGTGATCTAGAGACACGAATTTCCTGTATATTTCTTCTTGTAAGGGCACAAGACGGATCCAAATGATTAAATCATTTTTCCTGGAAAGCGAAGGCATTTCATAAAGGGCATCGACACCTGGATTCTTTTCACCGAGTCTGACCTCCGGGTCGCCTGGCTGTTTCTTCTGTACCTCTTCTTTAGTCCTCCTGAGAAAATAGGGTTTTATGATTGCCATTAAGTTTTCCGATATTTTTAATCCCAAGGCTTTTTCCCCTGGGGTGGCATCCTTCTCTCGTGCTCTAGTAATAGGATTTTCATACTCCATTTTAAAAGTTTTCAATGTTCCTAGCAGGGACCCCTGACAAGCGAAATCAAACAGGGACCACAGTTCTTGTAAGTTGTTCTGGATTGGGGTCCCCGTGAGGAGGATGCGGTTGCTGGCGGGCACGGCCCGGGCACACAGCGCCGACTTGGTAGATGAGCTTTTGATCTTATGCGCTTCATCAAGGATGACGTAGTCCCACACAAAGTCTTGGCCGTCCAAGCTTGAGAGTTGCTGCCAATTATTGATCAGCATTTGGTAGGTCGTAATAACGACGCCATTCCTGTGCTGAATCCGACGGAGGTTTCGGGTACGTTCGTCCTTGCTAGGACCGTGGAAGGTTTTGACTCTCATCCCTGGGGTCCACTTGACAAATTCTTTGACCCACGTGCTGATGAGACTGGTCGGCATGATCAGCAGCACGTGCTTCACAAGCGAAGCGTCAAACATACCGGAAAGGAAAGCGATGATCTGAACGGTCTTCCCTAATCCCATATCGTCGGCCAAGATGCCGCCTTTCCTTCCATCCCTGTAGAGGCTGTAGAGGAAGGCTACTCCTTCCTTCTGGTGCTCAAACAGCTGGCTGTGCAGTTCTCGATAGAGCAGCAGGCCGGAGCTGCACACGTCCGTGAACTCGTCATCCCCGGGCTCTGCCAACTCCTCCAAGGCTTCCTGGATTTTTTGGATTCTGCTCATCACCTTTTCATTAGGAAAAATGTCCTTTGCCAAATTGAACAGTTTAAATGCTTCTTCCAGATCTCCATTCTTAGTTGCTTCTTTGGCCTCTTTCACGTACCTGGCGGGAAAAAAGGGTTTAAAAAAGACATATGCATACATGCATGCATACATACATACATATACATATACACACACATATACATACACACATGCATATACATATATATACATACATATACATGTATACATATATATACATATATCATATATACATACACACACAGACACATGATTAGAAAGAAAGGAAACAGATTGAACATCCAGTCTAAGAACATTTTAGAGTCCATTTTGGAATGCAAACAGCAGTTGGGCTTTTAATATCCTCCGTTCGGGATGGGAAAGATTAGCACAGAAGATGCCAATGAAAGCCGGCACCGCTTAAGACACAAATACCCACCAGACACTGCCAGCAACACCTTCAGGCACTAGTTGTGCGAAATGTATCTGCAAAGGTTATTGCTTCTGCGGCATTAAAAGCACCGGCAACCGTAAGACCTACAGACTGAGTGAGATGTCTTGTAAAATCGACCAGCCAGCCTCCTCTGTGGGAGTGTGGAGACAAGGACGATCCGGGGCCCGGCCCAGGCCTTGCTCCTCGTGCCTCTGTGACGCATCTGACAGCACGGACCACTCCCTCATCCCACCGGATTCCTACGGCTTCCTCCTGGTTTCCTCCCCCATCACTGGCCACTTCTTCTGGGTCCTTCTTGGGCTCCTATCCTTCCTCCCAAGGGTTCCGTCCTGGGCCCTCTTCTCTCTCCTCGGGCTGTCCCAGA
The DNA here is from genome assembly GCA_028627145.1 of Eidolon dupreanum. Taxonomy (NCBI): domain Eukaryota; kingdom Metazoa; phylum Chordata; class Mammalia; order Chiroptera; family Pteropodidae; genus Eidolon; species Eidolon dupreanum. Next base: position 100,584,133 of record CM053505.1, read on the forward strand.
GCTCCCAACCCCATCCGGTGCTCGAGACTCCCTAAGCTCTAGTCGACACCCATAATCCAACTTCCTTCTAAACATCTGGACAGTCTCACAGCACCTCAGATTCAACTCACCGCAAATTAAAATCATTATTTTAGAAGGTCTAAAAACGTGCCTCCCCATTTGTGTGGCAGTAAGTGACACTACCACCCACTTAGCCATGCAAGGTATGGATCTGAACATCATCCTTGACTCTGACCCAAATGGGAGTCATCTTTGACCTCTTCCCTCTCTTGACTCAGCAAGACAGTCCCAAGTCCTATGCACTTTATTTCCCAAGTGGAAGCTGTGTCTCTCTCTCCACCCCCACTACCGCAACCATGGTCCAAGTCGCCATCATGCCTGGCCCGCGGAACTACCACTTCCTACTCCCCGGCCTCCCTACATGGACTCCTGGCCCGTCCAAGACACTGTCTACATAGCTGCCAGCAATATTATCCTAAAACATAAATAACAGGGAGTCCTCTGCTTAAAATTCTTCAGTGAGTTACAGTCAACTGATTCCGAAAGGATGCCAAAACAATTCAGTGAGGAAAAGTTAGTCTTTTCAACTGGATACCAATGTGCAAATGAATGAAACTAGTCCCATACCTCACATCATACACAAAAATTAACTCAAAATGAATCAAAGACCTAAATATAAGAATTAAACCTACAAGACTCGTAGAAGAAAATACAGATATTGATCTTCACAACCTCGGATTTGGCAATGCTTTCCGAGCTATGATGCCGAACACACAAGCAACCAAAGAAAAAAAAAATAAATCGGACTTCATCAAAATTAAAAGCTGTTGAGCTTCAAAGGATACCATCAAGTAAGTGGAAAGACAGCCCAAGACATGGGAGAAAATGTTTGCAGATCATGTACCTGATACAGTGTTTGTACCTAGAATGTCTAAAGTAGCCTTACAACTCAATAATTAAGAGAACCTAATTAATAAATGAACAAATGATCCGAATACACATTTCTCCAAAGACATACAAATGGCCAACGAGCATCTGTTGCTCGCTGGGCGTCAAGAGTTCAGTTCCATTCGCTGTCCCTGCGCTGAAGCCGCAGCGGCGACCACTGGGCTCATACGGCCGAGTGCCAGGCCCTGAAGCCGTTCTCTGCCCTCCCCTTCCTCCTGGCCCTTGTCACCCCAGGGTGCCCCTGTCCAGATAACCAGCGTCCGCACATTTCTGAACTGGTGACCTAGCTGGCCTCCGAACCCCGGCGAAGCCCAGGCTTCTCACTGCGGCCGGGCCTCCGCTGCAGACAGCGAAGTGCTGTCCCTGCACCCCAGCTCCGGCGGGGTCCCCATAATCACACGCCGACCTTTGAAATGGCAACGAGACTTCTTAGCACCAGCCTCAGACTCATATCGCTGGGTCCTACCTGTCCCCTAGAACGCGAGTTTACAGTATTCCGCACACACCGCCACTCTCTGGCTGGCCCGAGGCCCTGCAGTCAGCCGAGCTGCCATCCCGGTCCCCGGTCCACCCTCGTCCCTGGTCCAGCCTCGTCTCGGCGCTTCCCTCCCCCATCCACCCCACCCACGAAGCCGGGCCTAGGCCGGACTCCTTCCCTATAACGGAGCCCAGGACAAATGAAGTCTGCTCCTTACAGCGCCGGCGGGTCACTGCGTGTGCGACCCCTTTGTCAAGGTGGATGTGCGTGTTTCAGACACAGCTGGCAAGCCTTCTGATTCTCAGTCACTACCAGCAAAACGTGTGTGGCTGACGTAAAAACTGCAGGTGACCTGAATGCTGGAAGCCTGTCCACCCAAGCCCGGGTCACGGAAGAAGCAGCCTGGTTCTTCTGGGGCTCACTTCCAGGGAGGATCATTTTAATCAAAGTGGAAAACAATTTGTCATAATCACTTGTAAGTAGGAACTTAATATTATTAAACAGCAACTTCTGGGATAGATTAGAGACTATGGTTCACAGTTGAGTCAAGCAGCAAGCACTACTGATTATTCAATGAGTAGCTCTTCCCTGCTTTGCCCCATTTGTCAGATGCACATCTAAACATCAAAACAAGATTTAAAGAACAAAATGAAGAAAGCAGAAACAGACTCAGAGATACAGAGAACAAACTGAGGGACTGGGTGACGGGATTAAGTCACACGATAGTCACGGAGATGTGAAGCACAGCATAAGGAATGTGGTCAATGCCGCAGTAATAACCAGGTGTGGGGTGGGCAGGAAAGAGACGCATCGGGGGATCACTTCGGAAGTTACATAAAGGTCTCACCACTCTGCTCTCCGCCGGAAGCTAATATACTGTATGTGACCTGTAGTTGAAAAATATATTATTTTTAAAAACTAAAAAACAAAACAAAAACAAAAACTACATTGCTTTACTCTTAACAGCCCCAAACTGGAGACAACCCAAGTATGTAGCTTAACGCCCTGTGGCACAGCAGGAATTCATACATGCACGAATGTCAAAAATATGTGGGGCCAAAACGGCCAGGCATAAGAGTACAAGCAGTGTGATTTCACTTAAAGAAAGTTCTGGAATAGGCAAGACTCATCTGGGGTGGAAAACATTAGCGCGGCGGCTGCTTCTGGAGGTGGACTGGGAGTGGCGACTGCCTGGAAAGAGGCGCAAGGGAACTTTCTAGAGTGATGACCATGTTCTATATCTTGACGGGGGTCTGGCTTACACAGGTGTATGCATTTGTCACAACTCAGCAAATGTACACTTAAGATTTGTGCATTTCTTCGTATGTAAATTTTACTTCAGAAGGAAAAACAACCTGAAATACTGAAATCCCGTGACTGGTCTGTACACTGAGCTTGCAGGAAGTGTCCTGATGTCTGTAATTTTCTCTGAAATGCGTCCAAAAACTCAGACGGATTAGGAGAACAGATGCGTGAGAAAACGAGTATACTGAGATGTTAATAACAGAATCTGGCGGGGTGGATCCAAACAAAACAAAAAGAGAACCGCTTTGCCCAGAGACTGTGGCCTGTTTGGGGGCACACAGAACAGCCTGGGAGTCCTAAGTCTACAGACCACAACTGTTGTCACCGAGGGTGCCAGTGACCTTCATATGCCAAATCCAGTGGCCACCTCTTGAGCCTCGCTGCCTGCCACGCAAGCTGTCCGCTCCTTGTCCCGCGACTCACACCACTGCCCTGGATTTCTTCCTGAGTCTCTAACCGTTTCTTCTCGGCCTGCACCCTGAATTCCTGTCCCTCTACCTGTCCCCGTATAAACACTGGCATTTCCGAGTACCTCTGTATTGTCACTGCCCTTCTGGCTCCATGTACTCCCCCCACTCCCAGATTTTATCCACGGCAGGGGCTTCGTACTGGGTTGAACGGTATCCCCGCAAATTTCCTGCCGACCTGGATGGACCCTGTGAAGCTGACCTTACTTGGAACGAGTCTTCGCAGATGGCATCACATCAGAATGAGGTCATATTGGATTAGGGTGGCCCCTCAAGAGACATGACCGGTGCCCTTATAAGAAGCACAGCTGGACACAGGCAGAAAGACAGAGAGACAGAGTGGAGAATGTGAAGAGACAGAGACAGGTACTGGAGCGATGCAGCTGTAAGCCAAGGAACTCCACGGACTGCAGATTCCATCTCCAAAAAGAAACCAACCCCGATGACATGATGATTTCAGACTTCTGGCCTCCAGAACTATGAGAGAGTCAATATCTGGGGAATTTTTATGGTGGTGAAATGTATGTAAGATAAAGTTTGCTACTTAAACCATTTTTAATTATGTGCCAATGATATGAGTGATATTTACCATGTGATGCCACCATCACTACTGTCTAGTCCTAAACCTTTTTCGTCACCCCAAAAACAAACACTGTTCCCCATTCCCCCTGTCCCAGTCCCTGGGGACTACTGTCCTACTTTCTGTGTCTTTGTGAGTTTGCCTATTCTAGATATCTAAGTGGAACCATCCAATATCTGTCCTTTTGCGTCACTGAGCCTTATCCATATTGCAGCATATGTCACAATTTCTCTTTTCAAGTCTAATATCCCATTGCATGTAAACACCACATTTTGTTTACGCAGTCATCTATTGACGAACACGTGGGTTGTTCCACTTTGTGGCTATTCTGAATACTGTTGCGACGAACAGCTGTGTGGATCCGTTTTCGATTCCTTTGGTACATACCTAAGAGTGGCATCGTTGAATCACATGGTGATCATGTTTAACTTTTTGAGGATCTGCCATTTGTTTAAGTGGATGGAGGGGACGGATTTCGCAGAACCAGAATTTTAACTGACGTCTGAAAAAGCCAAAGCCACTGCTCTATCCAGCATTCCATCTTGCCTCCATGGCCTCTTTTCCCCATCGAGGTCCCACTCTGCCCTCAAGGGGCCACGCATTGGCTTCTTCTCCGCTGCTTAGCTGACTACCCCTCGTCCTTCGAAAATCAGTAAAGGTACTATTTTTTCCAAACAGCCTCCTCTGGCAACTGCCCCCATTAAGCGCGCACGTGCACACACACACACACACACCCCAAATCCCAGAATTCGGGATTAGGGCTATGTCCTCTGTATTTATACGTAGCGGATGGAAACTTTCCGTTGTGTTTCTTCCCCACCAGCGCACCTTCGGCAAGCAGCAGTGTGGGCTGTGCCATGGGAGGCATTTAGCAGACGTTTGCTAAATGGTGCCATCCGACCCTCAAAGAATAAAGGGGCGCATGTTCCAGGGACGCTGCACCCCCTTTCGTCTTCCCAGGCCCCTGCGGCCCTCCGTGGGAGCTGCCTTAAAGTCCTCCCACGAACCATGTGCTCGCAGACACCACACCTGACACCCGGAGCGTACGACGCGGCCGTCAACACAGCACACAAAGCAGAAATCCGAGGGGTCGCTAACACGTTCATACAAGTTCGGCGCTTTTAGAAGCCGCCTTGTTTAAAGCAAACCCCGTAGCCCTTTAGCCAGTGTCATATATCTGTTGGGACACAGGGACCTGGAGGGGCTGACCCCGCTCTTTCCTCCACAATCCTAAGGACCGTGAGGCCAGATGACAGATGGCAAACATAGTAAACAGTGGTAAAACCTAATTCATTTTGTTTTGTTTTGTTAGATAAAAAAATAAATAGAAATAGAATAGAGAAAAATAAAAAATAAAATAAACCCAAAATATCGGGCCAATAGAGATCTCGATGGAAGAACCTGAGCTCACTTAAGAGACCCAGAAGCTTCGCTACTGAGGTGTCACTGCTCCTGAATCAGCTCCAATTGTGGGCAGCATGGAGGCACCAGCCCCAAGCGATGCCCCAGAAAACTCTGTCCCACTGTGCATTCTGCGCTGATCCCCTGTGCTTGGAGGACGTCTGAGCAGCCAAAATAAGCTTCAGCTGTCCATCAGACACGCGTCAAACCTTGTGCGACACACTGGGATACGGCCTTCATGCAGCTGGCAGTGCCGGGGACTGTCATTCATCAAAGGATCACGTAAATCACCTAGTTACAAACTGCAATGACAGCCATGAAGGAAAAGTATGGAGGGCTATTAGAGCATACACCGGGGGCCTCCAGCATCACAGAATTCTACAGGACCTCTCCGGGTTTGGTCCTTGCTGAAAACACCCTAAGCGTAGTGGTCACAAAGCGGGGACATGGCAAATAACCAAGCGAGTGAAGATGCTGCATGAAAAGCAACGTTTGCCTCATTGGACAGGGGCCAGCAGCTATTCGCCTCTGGACGGTACCTGCACGCAGCAGGGAGAGTCCAGGATTACCAGAGTCTTCTGATGGTTGGAGGAATGAACTTTCTGACTTTATGCGAATTATCCTGATGTTTAAATGCTAACTCATGTGTATGTTTTAAAAAACTGGACAGGGCGAAGGAAATTTATCTGTGAACGTGGCTCATGAGCTACTGGTCTGTGAGCTCTGACTGATCTCAGCTATGACTTTGCCTGGATCTCCTCTGCAAATGATTTCTTCTTAAAAAACAAACAAACGAGAGGCTGAAGGCTGTCCAGATAGGAGCCTGTACAAGGGTTGGTTTGGGGCTTAACACCGTCCACCTGTGAGACCAATCACTTAAAACAGCGTAAGGCTTTCTATAGTAGTTATTACCTGCGGATTCCACAGCCATGAACTATCTGGACCAAAGCGTATGGCCCCAAAGAGAACCAAAGTTCTTAGAGCTCTTGCAGGTAGGTCCCTTACACCCTGTCCCAAAAAAATACAAGCAGGCAGGAAGAGCAAGGCCCAGAACAAAGTAGGGAGAGGCAGGCAGGGGTCCGGTCCCCTCCGCTGTAACTTTGGTGGAACTGGGCAAACACCCTTCTGCCAGAACAAACAGGAAGACAGCACCGCATGTCAACATGCCCTCAGAAAGCAGCTGAGCCTGCTGGCTAATTACTCTGGAAAAAACAGCAAATTAATAATTATGCCCAAACCAAAATTATCCTTTTTTCTGGCACAGTAGATGTGCTTCGCCATCCAAACAGATCATACCAGCCAATGCTCCTCTGCAGGGAAAATAGTTTTATTATCTGGAGAAGCATTTGCTGCCGACCATCCTGACTGGCCCTTAGAAATAAAGTCTAGCTAAAACTGAAAATCCCCCAAGAACGATCTTAACTTCTTTTATATAGTAACCTTCGTGGCTGGAATAAGAGTTTGAACGAAGCTACGGTTGTTTGGAGAAAAGTCTCGAACCTTCGCGTGTGCCTGCAGTTCACCTTTCCAGCCACTTTGGTGGGCAAGTAGACAAGACCTTCCATTAAGACCAGAATATAAATCTAAAAACAAAACATTGCCTTAGGTTGTGGTTACAATAATAATTCATTACGTTGAATATTTGTTTTATAAATTTTCCTACATATGTCTTATAATTCAGGACATATGTTTCAGAGAACATTACTTGCCCGTTCTAGTGGCTGGAGGATAAGATCTACCACCAGAAGACTGTGGATGTGAAAGCTTACTGAGCAGACAACAAAAATACACAAAACAACAAAACACGAGTAACCGTAATCCCCTATGCATAACTGTGGGTCCTCCAGCTTTGTTTTTGTTCTTTTTTTCCCAGATTGTTTTGGATATTCTAGGTCCTCTGCATTTTCTTAAGGCTTTCATAATAGCTTGTCAATTTCTACAAAAGAAAAAAACACCTGGGATTTGGTTAGCTACGGCATGGGAATGTGTAGATGACTTTGGGAGTATTGCCATCTCACCAACATTAAGTCTTCCAATCCACGAGCACTGTCTGTCCTTCCATCACTGAGGCCTTCTTGAACCTCTTCCAACAATGTTTTGTAGTTTTCAGTGTAAAAGTCTGGCACTTACTTGGATCAATTTATTCCTAAGCATTTTATTCTTTTTGGTGCTACTATAAATGAACTCGCTTTCCTAATTTCATTCACTGCTGTGTCCAGAAATATAACTGAATTTTGAATATTGATCTCGCATTCTGCAACTTTGCTGAACTCGTTTATTACTCTTATACTTCTGTGGAGTCATAGTGTTTTCTATATAACAGATCATGCCACCTGCGAATACAGTTTTACTTCTTCCTTTCCAATATGCCTGCCTTTTCATTCTTTTTCTTGCCTAACTGCCTTTGCTAGAACCTCTCGTACAATGTTACATTATAATGAATTATGATGTTGAATAGAAGTGGCGAGAGCAGACATCCTTGTCTTGTTTTCTGATATAAGGGGGAAGGCTTTCATCTGTCACCATTAAGTATGTTAGCTGTGGGTTTTTTTACATACCCTTGATTATGCTGAGGAAGTTATTTTGTGTTTCTAGCTTGTTGAATGTTTTTATCATTAAAGGGTGCTAGATTTTGTCACTTTTCTTTTCCTGCACCTATTGAGATGAACACATGGTTTTCATCCTTTGGTTTTAAAAAAGTTAAATTTGGGATGTGGTTCCATAGTGTAGCAGTGAGCACATCTGCTTTACACGCAGAAGGTCCTGGGTTCGCTTCCCAGTGAAGCCACGGTCCATGGTCTATGGCCACGCCTCCCTGAACAAGCCCGACGTCTGATCTCGGAAGCTAAGCAGGGTCAGGCCTGGTTAGTACTTGCCTGGGAGACCGCTTAGGAAAACCAGGTGCTGTAGGCAGAAATAATAAATAATAAACAAAGAAAGAAGTTAAATTTGATGTGTCTATTACCAAGTAGAGATGTCAAGTAAGCAGCTGGATGCAGGAGCCTGGACTTCAGAAGGGGTCAGGACTAAAGACAAAAACGAAAAATCTCAGCATAAAGATAGGATTTAAAGCCAGTGACCTGGATAAGATCAATAAAGAAAGGAGTATAATTTAAAAATGAAACTAAACACATGGCACCCGACTTTAAGAACATTTGCAGAATTCCAGCTAACCAATACAGAAAGAATGGGGAAATGAGAAAACCCCACTTTGTAATCCCCAATGAATTAATGGATTTGGGCGGTTGATTATCAATGGATGAAAGGTTGATGGGGAATACCTATTCACATTAGGCTGAAGCATCTCCGACAGACAATTTATCCATCATAAAGGGTAAAACACAGCTGTGCCAAGGAGTGATCGGTCTATGACCACCTGAACCCACTGATCTGTCTTAACATTATTAAAAGTAGGAAAATCGGACATTATATGCTTCTCGATATGAGGTAACATTAAGTACACGGCCTCCACTACAAAGTATTCATGCCAACAATACTGAACCTTAATCTTTTTTTCCCTCTACAATTGCTTTTTAATTTTTTATTGAGGTGTAACTGACACACAATATATTAGCTTCAGGTACACAACACAGTGACCTGATATTCGTATACACTGTGAAAAGATCACCACGCTCAGTCTAGTTACCGCCCCTCACCTTAATAGTTACAAAATTTGTTTCTTGTGATGAACTTTTAAGATTTACTCTTAATAACTTTCAAATATGCAGTATAGTTATGACCATAGCCCTCCTGCCGTACGTCGCAAGCCTATGACTTGTTTACGTTATAACTGGAAGTTGTACCTTTTGACCCTCTACATCCCACCCCCCTCCTCTGGTGACCACCAATTTGTTCTCTGTATCTATGAGTGTGGTGGGTTTTGTTCTCAGATTCCACACATAAGTGAGATCAGAAGGTGTTTGTCTTTCTGTCTAACTTATCTCACTTAGCATAATGCCCTCAAGATCCATCCATGTTGTCACGAATAGCAAGATTTCCTTCTTTTTCATAGCTGAGGAATATTCCATCGTGTACATGTGCCGCATTTTCCTTATTCATTCATTTGTCAATCCTTTAAGTTTAAATCACAGGAGATATGAGAACAAGCTAATGACACTACAAGGAAGACATCGGACTAATCCAAATCTTTGGCATAGAAATGAAAGCAGAAGGTGAGGAGGGATTGTTCTAGATTTAAAAAGGCTTAAGAAATATAATCAAATGCAGAGTGTGGACCTTCTTTGGATCTTAATTCCAACCAACTGATTATAAAAAGACTTAAGGCCATTTGAAAAAATTAAATATAGGCTGTGTATTAGTTGATATCAAAGAATTAGCTTATCTTGTGTGGTAGGCTGGTTTTGTAATATGTTCTTTTTTAGAGATGCATACTAAAGGATTTAAGGATGAAATTCCATGATGTCTGAGAATTTGAACTACATTGGAAGAAAATGCGATTGAGGATATGAGGAGGAATCAGCAGACGGTGAGAAGCAGTGGCCAGTAAGGTAGGAGGGAAATTCAGAATGAGGAGTCCAGGAGGCCGAATGAAGCCATTGTTTCCTGGAGAAGTGACCTGCTTGTGACCAAATATTGCTGGGAGGCCAAGGAAGGTGAGGGCAGCGAACTGCCCATTAGATTTTGTTCTACAAAATCCCTTGGTGACCTTGCCAAAAGCAGCATGAACAGAGTAGTAAGAGAAAGTAGGTGACGTAGAGAATAGAAAAAGAGAGCAGATGGGTGACAAGACAGAGTGGACAACATAGAGTACAAGCAAGTGGGTGATGGAAAGAGACGGTGACATAGTGAGTGACAGAGAGAAAAGGTGGGCAACATAGGAGAGAGGGCGGGTGACTGTGCCAGTCATCATTCGTTGCCTCTCAGGTCCAAATGCAGCGACAGCTGTCCTGTAAGGAACCGAAGTCCTTCCCCGCCAGCGCGCTGTTGGCGCTTTCTCAGCAGAGGGTGCCTGAGGGACATCGCAGGAGGAGGGGGGGTCTCCTGAAGCCGCACAGGCCCGCGAAGTGGCCCGCAGCCACAGCCAGGACACGCAGTCCCTCAGCGACCTTGAAGCCTGTACCTGCCTGGAGATGACCTTGCAGCCCCCACTAAGTAGAAACCAGCTCCCCGGGCCTCCACCTTCTCTGCACACCTCGGCCATGGTGGCCGACAGCCTGCTCCCCACTCACACTCTGGAAGGTCGCTTCCTGTTGGCCCGGGGGACACAGAGCAGCTCCCACCTGGGCCGGCCAGCACACCCTTCTGCCATCCAGCGGGCAGGACTACACATCCTCCACAGATGTCTGAGCCTCGGGCCCTAGACAGAGGGCCCCTTCCAAGTCTGTTTTCCCTTGGGTCCTAGGGTCCAAGAATGCAGCTTCCTTATTTTTTATAGTCAGTCATCAGTTTAATAATTCTTTATACTAAAATGCATGTTTTAATACACTGTTTGGCTTCTACCTCCTGATTGAACCCAGAATGTTACAGGGAGAGAAAAAAGAGGGTAAGTGACAGAATGAGAGAGTGGGTGACAGGGAAAGGCTGGGTGATAGAAAGAGAATGGGCCATAGACAGAGGTAGGGAGTGAGTGACAGAGATCGTGGGTGACAGAGGTACAGAGTGGGGAGAATGACCGAGACAGAAAGAGGGTGGTTTGGCAGAAAAAGAAGGTGAGAGACCATAGGCGACAGTGTGTGCTGGCGAATGACAGTGTGAACAGGTGGATGACAGAGAGGCGGGCAACAGAGAGAAGGGGGTGGTGGGTGACACAGAGAGACAATGGCAGAGAGCGAGAGAGGATTATGAATGCCAGAGAGGGAAAGTGGGTGACACAGGTGGGTGACACAGAGGGAGAGATAATGAGCGACAGAGGGAAGAAGAGATAATGGCAGAGAGAGGGGACAATGGGAGCATCAGAGTGAATGAGAGTGAGCTGGTGGGTGGGCATCCCCAAGGGAGAGTGTGTCACAGTCATCATATGTGACAGAAGATGACGGTGTGTGAAAAAGAAAAGTTAGCAGAGTGTGTGACAGCAAGTTTCAAAGTTTCCTTTCAGCTCTTACGCAGGAGAGGCAGAGAGACAGGTAAGGAGACGGGCAGAAAGGGGAGAGGAGGAAGGAGACAGAGAGATCATCTGGCAGCAAGATTGGGCCAGGGGAGCAGAATTACGAGAGGTAGAGAAGGTACAGAAGGCGAGGCTTTTTGTGCAAGGGGAACCCGGCAGAGGGCTGGACAGACTGAGAAGGATTAGGAGAAACAGAAGAGGACTTACGACAGTTGAGGGGTCGTGAGATGGGGTGTCAGGGGAGAGAGGGACACTGAAAGGAAGGTGGGGACTGTGGGAGCAGAAGATGAGTGTGAGAGAAAGGGGTGACTGCTGAAGGGAATGAGAGAGACGCATGCCAGCTGAGAGGCAGTGTTGGGGAGCAGGTGCAAGTCAGAGGGCCACCTGCCTGAGGGGGAGGGAGGAAAGGGACTGAAGGACTTAAGCTTCATTATCACCATCTTCCAGATGAAAAAAATTGAGGTTCAGAAAAGTCAAGTGACTTGCTTGAAGTCTCCCAGCTAGCAAATGGCAGAGCCAAAATCTGAACCCCAAATGGCCCAACCCCAAAGCCAACACTCTACCGTACCACATGGCCTTCCTCTGCTTTCCCCAAGTCTTCCATAAGGAAGTCATGCGATGGTCCAAAAATGTACTTTTACCCCTCTGTAAGGAGACCTTTTGGCTTTCAACAGCCTTAAACATTTTTTTTGAAAAGGGAGACAATACTATTCACTGCCTCAATTTATTTATTTGTACTACATCAAAAGTTAAAGCTTCTGTGCATTAAAGGATACATCCGAGAGTTAAAAGGCAAGCTACGGAATGGGAGAAAATATCTGCAAATCGTATATCAGATAAGGGGTTAATATTCAGAATATACAAAGAACTACAACTCAATGACAACAAAAACCAACTACCCAACTGAAAAATAGGCAAAGGACTTACTTAAACAGACATTTCTCCAACGAATGGCCAACAAGTACGTGATAAAATGCTCGACATCACTAATCATTAGAGCAATGCAAATCAAAACCCCAATGAGTTACCACCTCACTATCCTCAGGATGGCTAAAAACAACAAAAGAGAAAATGAGAAATGTTGGCGACGATGCGGAGAAACTGGAACCCTCATGCACTGTTGGTGGGAACATGAACTGGTGCAGCAGTCCCCCAAGAAATTAAAAATGTAACTACCACATGACCCCGCAATCCCACTTCTGGATTTTTATTGAAAAGAACTGAAAGCAGGATCCTAAAGAGATATTTGCGCAGCCGCGTTCACAAGAGCACTAAATAGTCAAGAGACGGAAGCAAACAACCCAAGTGTCCATCAATGGATCAACAAAATGTGATGTGTGGATACGATGGAATGTTATTTATTCGGTCTTAAGAAGGAAGGAAATCCTGTCACGTAACACAACATGGATGAACCTTGCTAAGTGAAATAACCCGGTCACAAAAAGACAAATCCTGTGCGATCACACTTACGTGGGGTCCCTAGAGGAGTCAGAATCAGAGTCAGAAAGCAGAACGATGGCTCCCAGGGGTGTGGGAGGGGGAAATGAGCAGCTGTTGTTTAAACAGGTCCAGGGTTTTAGTTCTGCACGATGGATGGTGATGATGGGTGGACGATGTGAATGCGTTTATGGCCACTTAAGAATGGTGACAATGGTACACTTTATGGTGTGTGCATTTTATCACAATTTTAATTCCCACGTCACTCTGCCCCACACCCAGCCATCTGGCGAACGCTTCCTTTCTCATTTCTCAACACAAATACACACATCTCTTCCTCTTGTGAGGCCTTCTCTTAGCTCACCGACCCTGGTAACGGGCCATTCCGTCGTTCGTGCCCACATCGGGCCTTGCACACTACACGTCTTAACGGCGGTTACCCATCACGATGTTTACCTAGCCTAGTCCTTTCCAGCGCTAGATCAAAAGCAATCGGCAATCATAAGCAATGTTTTACTCATCTCCATCCCCTCCCTTGGAAAGACTCAAGAAAGATCTGGCTCTTAAAGAGTTCATAACAGAGTTATGTGACCGTGAAAGGGGGCATCGGGGGCTCCCCCGACTCGAGAGATCTGAGTGGATTCCCAGGGCCTGCGCGGAGAACGCGGGCGCGTGTCTCACAAGGCTCCGCCTCAGCGTTTTGGGCCACTGCGGGGGTCCGGGGGCCCTCGCACCCACTCCCGGCCAGGGCCAGCGGCTGGCCCCGCCCAGCGGCCCAGACATACCTCAGGTAACGGGCAGCCTGCTCTGGGCTTAAGACCTGGGCTTCCGCTAAACCCCGGGACACCTCCATGACCCGCAGCTTGGCCTCCAATTTATCTCGGCGGCGGATTGAATTTCGCTCTCTCCCGCCCTGCGCATGCGCTGTGCGCGTGAAGCGGGACGTGCCAACCGTCGGCCTCCAGGCTGTCCAATCAGCAACAGCGCGCTCCTGCGCCCCCGCCCGGGCCCCGCCCACGAAGGTCGTGCGCCTGCGCTTTTGCGCGCTGGAGCTAAGAGGCGGCCCGGATCCCGCGGCCAAAGGGGAAGTGGGCGTGTCTCTAGTATTTTCAATCCAATCCAAATCATGCACAGGCGAATCCGTGCGTGTGCGTGTGTGATCCTCGTGAGTTAGCAGACTGCGTGATACGATCTCAGTGATTTTTTTTTTACTAGCCACTAGAGACCCCCCTCCACAGCCTGCACCCCAAATAGCCTCCCTTCCTTGCTCGCCAACGCCTGGCACCGAGCAAGCTCTGAATTCAAATACCCTTGGTGGTCATAGTCGCTGTAACTTAAACTCACGTTCAAGAAGGGTCTTTAAGAACCAAAGCCGAAGCTCTCGTTTAAGAAATGAGTAGCACAGTCGTTATGGTCACCATTTCTTCAGAAGCTCCAACTGAGATGCAGTCATATTTTTAAAGGCAGAGCTCAGGGATTTGGGAACGTGTAGATGGAGTTTTCATGGCTTGTTTCGGCGTTGCTAAGGTGGTTGTGAGACACAAATTGTCCTTGTTCGTACACTACTAAGAACATGGACATTAAGATTAATTAAGGCACTAATTAACATTCAGTATTTGAAAAGTCACCTATTGGTCCAGTCATATGCATACCATCTGTCCAGAAGATTTTAATCTTTTGGATATTTCATAGACCATTAGGCATTAGAGACCGTTAGGGAAGATGGGCTGTTTTCCTGGTTTATATGACCTTAAGTCATATGTTCATATGGCTTTAGGCCCTCTCTCAAGAGGCCTTTTAGTATATTGCCATTATCCCCATTTTTCAGACATAGAAACTGAGGCTCAGAGAAATAAAGTGACTTTGCCTAAGGTTCCAGAGCTGGGAACTGGCTGAGCCAGAATTAAATATCAGTTCTATATGGATGCAAATCTGTGCTCATTTATTGTGTGCTACTGCCCATTGCTGGAAAGAAGGGAGAAGCAATGGAGAATAAGGTCAACGAGGTAGCTGGAGACCGCTTTGAAGGTGCTCTCTGACCCCGCTGCAGTCACTTCTCCTGGAGGCAAGTTGAGATTGGGGCAGATCGAGTGCGCAGGTGCCATGGGCGCCCAAAGGATGAGTGTGCTGAGAAGAAGGGCTGGTGGGGAGAATTCCACATTAAAGAAAAGAGAGAGGGGAGCATGGTGACCTTCATCTTGAGTCTGGAGAAGCCCATCTTTAGTTGTGCTTTGGCTCAGGATCCGCCGTCATCACTTACATCCTCGGAACTGTTGAGAACTCAAGATGAAGCAGAGGAGAACCCTGATTGCAGCCCATCGGTGGGCTGTGGAGAAAAGCTGAAAGGGACTCCCTCAAGGGCAGGGCTACCGCCTCCCTGCTCCTGGCTGGCAAAGCCCCTGATCTCTGGGAAGAAAGAACCAACTTCTCGCTTGCCTGCCTTTAGGCGGCTGGATTTTCCTTGGATGCCATTTTCACACAGCCCTCTTCTTTAAACCCACCAACTCCTCCCGCTCTCTTTCTCTTCCCACAGCCCTGTGGTCCTTGCTTCCTCTGGGCCCTTCTCAGAGCCTCCTGGAGTCCCTACCCCACCCCGGGGCACAGTGACCCAGGAAACTCGCCACGCTGGGCTCCTAGTCCCCCTTTGTAAATAAATGGTCATGTGCATCGGCAGACCGGAAATTAGAGAGAAGTTGGGGGAGATTTAGAGTGGATAAATGGAGAGAATGGAAGAGAATCGAAATTAGAGTTACTACTCTATCCCATTTGTGTTGCCGGACCCTGTCCAAAGCACTTTTACTTGGAGTAACTCTCCTGGCTGTTTCTCACTTCACACTGGCCCTGAAGTGAGGCTCCCATCCCCCAGCTTCTGTCAAAGGGATGGGATTTGAAAAGCCTCCCCTAATTACTGTTAATTTTTTAAGTGCAGTAATGGTATTGTATTTTTTAAAGTCCTTATCTGCTAGAGATACATAATGGAGTATTTTCAGATAAAATATGACATCTGAGATTTACATTAAAATACTCCAGTAGGGAGAAAAATGAGGGGGGAACAGATGAACATAGATTGGCAAAATGTTGATAATTGTTGAAGCTCCTAACAGAGGTTCATTATCCTCTTCTCTCTACTTCTCTTCATGTTTGAAATTTTCCATAATAACAAATTTAAAAAACCTTTGCTATCTATTCTGCAAATTACACTGAGTCACCCACACTCATAGACCGGAAATAAGATAATGAGGTCTTACGGGGGAGTTCAGAATGGGTAAATGGAGAGATGGATGAGGCAGAATAAGAATAATAGCTATTACTAATGTAGCGCTTGAATGGCAGGCCTTGTTCTACACACTTTACATATATCCTCACAACGACCTTGTTAAGTACTGTGTATTATTATTACCCTCCATTTATAGATAAAGAGACGCACAGAAGGATTGAATAAGTTACACAAGTTTACACAGCTTGTGAGTTAAAGCTGGGGTCCAAACCCAGGCCGCCTGGCTTTTGACTTTTTGCTTTTAAAGAATCCGCTACTTAGATATAGGAAGCAACTGATGGGTGAAGAGAGGAATTCATTCATCCATTTACTTATTCGTTTATTTAACAAATATCTGTTGAGCCTCTACAAAATGATGGACAGGCAAGGATCTGAGTGTGGGGGTACAGCAGTGAGCCAAGCAGACAGACAAGCCCTTGCTGTCAAGGTGTTTATAGCAGGGCAGGGGTTGACTTTAAATGATAATCACACAAGCATGTGGAAAATCACAAACCGGGATGAGGGTACACAAGGAAAACTCCAGGGAGTTCTGAGAAGGCTTTTAGTAAATTACCCTTATCCCCATTTTTCTGAGAGGTTAGGATGAGGTACCTGACTCAGTCTAGCAGGCCTGGGAAAAGGTTCTCTGAGGAAGTAGCATCTGAGCTGAGAGAGGAAGGATAAGAAAGAGTTAACTAAACAAAAAGGGAAGAGAAGAGTGTTTCAGGCAGGGGGAGAAGCGTGGCCAAAGGCCCTGAGGCAGGAGAGAGGTAGATGTGGAAGAACTGAAAAGGCTAAGGCGATGGTTGGAGCAAAGCCTAGAACCTTAGAATTGGAATGGTTTTTTGGAGTCTAATTCAGTGTCACAAGTGAGGGGATTGGCAGTGGGAAAGAAGGAAGTGAGTGGTCTAAGGTGACACCCTCAATCAGTGGCAGACACAGGACTCAAATGTAGGTTCCTCACCCCCCTGCCCAGCGCTCCTTCCAGCCCCACCCGCAGCCTCCCTGCATCTCTTTTGAGGTGAGAGGGGTCTGTCCCAGAGGAAGCGGGAGGGTAGGGTGCTGCGTCCAGCTCGGCAACCAGCCACGCGTCATCTCCAACTCTGCCAGCAGAGGGAGCTAGAAACCAAATTTCCTAAGAATGGCAGGTGGCCTGGCCGCCAGGCTGGACAAAATCTTACCGGAAACTAATAGTCATCCCAAGATGCTGTGGAGATGACAGGACCTGGGAAGGAGGGAGCCAAGAGTTAGGATTATGTGCAGGGTCTTTGCATTAGATTGCACAGTCTTTGATGACTGCTTCTAAACCTGCCTCCCAAGGTTTAGGCTGAAGCGGCACCCAGGCGTAGGGAGTCCTTTGACAGGACAAAACCATAGACTTGTTCCCTCAACATTCCCCATGTTGGTGAACAGCACTGCCACCCCCCCACACACACAATTATTCAAGTCAGAAACTGGGAGGCATCTTTCCAATCTGCCAGTAAGTCCTATTGAGATAGAGAGAGGGATACATTCACCTATTCACTTATTCCTTTATTTAAGAAATATCTGTTGAGCCTGTACAAGATGATGGACAGGCAAGGGTCTGAGTGTGGGGGTACAGCGGTGAAAAATTACAAGCCGTGATGAGGGCACACAAGGGAAACTCCAGGGAGTTCAGAGAGCATGTAATGAGGTAGCTGGCAGTCTGGCAGGCCCGGGAAACACATCTGAACACGCCCCCAAACCCCAACGCTTCTTTCCATCTCCACTGCTACCGTTCTGGTCTATGTCACCATCATCTCTCGCCTCTCGACTTTCTGCTTTTCTTCGTGCCTGCTTTCCACTGTCTCTGTACGCAGCCACCAGAGTGATCTTTCAAAAACACCCATTTGATCATGTCGTGGCCGTGGCTAAACCCTTCAAAGCCTCCTCCTCTCCCTCAAAATCAAGCCTGGCCCCTGCACAAGTCCTTCCCGCTCTAGCCCCCGACTGCTCCTTCCACTTGCTGTCTCACTTCTTCTTGGCTTTACACACGCGCATGGGCACACACACACCAGTCTCCTCAGTCAGAACCATTTCTTAATCAGATCGTGCCTCTGCTGTTTCCTCTGCGTGGACTTTCTTCCCTTCCTGCGTGTCCCATTCTCTCTCTTGTTCACTCCTCCGCTCTCAGCTCAGGTCTCCCTTCTTCCGGGGGATCTTCTATAAGCCTTCCCAACAGTTGTCCTCTGCGATACAATGTGACACTCCCCGCCATTATCAGCAGACTTTGTCCATGGAATTTGGTTTTCTCTTAACCTATATGCCTCCGCCGTGATTACGTGAGCTCTGTGAAGGAGAGCTGTCTTTTTCACAGTTACAGCTTTACCTACACGTAGTAGCTGATAAGCAACGATTTATCAGATGGATGGATGGATGGATTTGTCAATTTACTAATCCTAAAGGGGAGCAGTGGGCATCATGATGAAATGAGAGAATGAGGGTGTGGGTGGGATGGATACATACAAAGCAGTAATGGGGACCAGGAACAAGAGAAGGGGATGGGTCCAAGCATACCCATCCCAGCAACTCGTCTTACCAGCACTACCCCTGTCTTTCTCTTGGACCTGCCTTAGGACAGACCTGGAAATAGCTCAGAGAAATCTGAGTTACACCCAGCAATGGGACAGTCCCCAATCTTGTGCCGGGACAAAGCCACCTGTGCTTGGCTGTGAGATGGACGGGCTCCAGCCAGTGCCTAGTGTTGATAGACTCTCTGGACGCCATGTAACCCCTGTTCCCCAGGTCAAGGGAATTCCTGGGGGCTCCCTACGAGTCCCTCCTCAGCTTCCTCACCCTCCTCCTGCAGCAGCAGACGAACCCTTCCTACGCCACGTGGGCGCCTCTCCCAAAGAATGGAGTCGAGGCTCCTCCCTGCTGCCAGCCCAGGAAGGGACTCCCAGGGACACCTGATCTTAACCTCTGTGGTCCTTTTCCCTTCCTCTTTAATGCTGAAATAGACGGTAAAGACTCCAAGTTCTCGAGAAAGGATGAGGGTTACATTTTTCACGGCTCTTTGAAGGCCTTGGCCCCCTGCCCAGATCTGAGTCAGGAACTGTGTGTCCTGGAGAATTGGCTTCCCAGCCATCTGCTCTGAGCTTGAAGAACCTAGGGACTCTCGTGGGATGCTCTGTTCAAATTAGCCAAGAAAGGCAGGGTGAGGACAACACAGCAGTAGGGACCGGGGCCAATGCAGGCCGCTGAAGCTGTGGCGGGAAGGGGCAGATATATGACACTGAGGGCAGTGGAGGGAACTGATGGCTTGGCCAACACCTGCTTTCTGCCGTGCGCTTCCTCCCCAAGCAGAGAGGAGGTGCTGTTCTCCTTCGCCAGCGGCAGGAACCAAGGCCCCAGGAGCTTCAGCGCACCACGTGCGGTCACGCAGAGACCACCCCGGGCCATCGACTCCCAGCCTCTTGGCAAATGGTGGCTGAGGCCGCTAGAAAACGATTCTCCCTTTCGGTGAGCACGTAGGCAGCCTGAGGACAATGGCTGGGAGGAGTCACACTCCAGCCGTGCCTAGGGCATAACTTGCTCTATCCAAGAGAAAACAGGTCTTTGTCCCTTTGACACACACCATCTCCAGGTGGTAGGAATGGATCAATAAGGCCAAATCGCACACATGAAAAATTTTAGGGTGGAGACAAGGAAAGAATTACCTAAGGGCTCACATCTGGAAGCATGAGATTGGAGAAGCGAATCAAAAAGCAATGTCCCATTGCTAAGAGAACCTTCCAGATGAAGGGATCTGTCCAAAGCCAGAGAGGTCCACGAGAAGAAGAGTACGTGGCACCCCTCAGCCCTAAAATCCCCACAGCCAGGACATTCGCATGGAGTGAAGAGGCAGCCTTCTGGAGCCCCTGGGACTGCTCTTCAGTAAACCAGGAGTCATGTCGCAGTCACTGGGGATCTTTTAAACAATAATTATATTTGCAATACGTGCAGCTGACAAAGGGTTAGTATCCAGAAGATATACGGAGGCCCTACAAATCAATAAAATGACAACCCAAAAATATGGGCAAAAGACTGAACAGACACCTCACGAGAGAGGATATGTAAGTGGTTGACAATCACATGAAAACATGATCAACAGAATTAGTCATTAGGAAAGTGCAATTTAAAACCATCATGAGATACCACCATGTACCCGTAAGAATGGTGACAATTAAAAAGACAGACAATACAAAGTATTAGCGAGGATGTGGAGCCACTGTGAATCTCGTATGTTGCTGATGGGAGTGCAAATTGGTACAAAAACTTCGAGAAACTGGCAGTTTCAAATGAGCTCATCAGAGATCCAGGAATTCCACCCCAAGAGAAATGAGTGCATGTGCCCACAGAAAGATTGAGAACGACCCAAGTGTCCCCGGATGCGTGGCTGGCTGAGCCAGTGTTGGATGCAGACAAGGGAATCCCACTCAGCGATGAAGGCGCATGAGCTCCGACCAGCGTACCGGTTTGGATGAGTGTCAAAGGCTTTCTGCTGAGTGAAGGAGCTGACCTCAACGTTACACGCTGCTTGATTCCATTTACACGCAGCTGAAGAACAATCAGAACAGCTGTTGCCTCTGGCAGGGGTGGGGGCATTGTGTGGGGTGGTGGAAATGGTCTGTTTTCACTAGGGCAGCGGCTACACAGGTACCCACAATTCTCACACTTCATTGGACTATGTGCTTAAGACCTATGGATTTTCCTGTGTGTAAATGGTACCTCGATTTAAAAAATCATGCCCAGGCCCCGCCCTCACCTAATTAAATCAAAATTTCCAGAGGTGCAGCCTGGGCAAGGGCGTTTTTTAAATCTCCCCACCCAGGTGGCGCTGCCATGCAGCTGCTCTGAGAACCAGTGATTAGCATTTCCACCACCTTGCCCTAGCGACAGCCTCCGGTGTCACTGACACTTGTCAAAGGTGCTCATCAGAAAAAGTCCCTCTGACTTTCAGCCGCAGAGGTAGACAGGCGGGAACAGGTGAGTGAGGGCGAGCATTTACCAATATGCCTCGGAGGACGTTTCATATCAAAACATAAAGACATTAAAATTTCCACTTAAAATGCTTAAAACAGTGAATTTAATGTTAATGCCAATTTCACATCAATTTTTAAAAATCAAGAGCTGCCTTAGTTTTAATGGCTGTGTATAATATATTCCATCGTAAGAGTCTATGTTATTTGACCAGTCCCCTGTTGATGGATATTTTTTTCCAGCCTTTTGTTATTACAAACACCGCAGCCGTAAGTATCCCCGGGACACACATTTCTGTGAGTATATGTGAGCAAATGTGTAGGATAATTTCTTAATGCCACCACCATCCACCCAGCTCCTCATGCCCCCA
This sequence comes from Eidolon dupreanum, assembly GCA_028627145.1. Lineage (NCBI taxonomy): Eukaryota > Metazoa > Chordata > Mammalia > Chiroptera > Pteropodidae > Eidolon > Eidolon dupreanum. The sequence continues at coordinate 100,605,422 of CM053505.1, forward strand.
ACCCAGAAATGCAAAGCGTGGCTTCTTCTCTGTCTGCCAGCCAATGCACCACCAAGCCCTGCGGGATCTAGCTCCAAAATCAATCCTGAGTGTCTCCACCTCTGCCCACCTGACTGCCAGCACCCAAGCCTCAGCCAGCTGGCATTCACCGGTGGCTTTTCTACCTCCATTCTCGTCACCCGGTCCACTTTGCTGATTAGGAAAATCGAATCCATTCTTCAAACAGCAGCCAATAATTTTTTTTTTAAATATGGAAACCAGAATACATCCCACCTTTGCTTAAGACCTTTCAATGTGCTCACAATGCACTTGGAAATACTATCCAAACTCCATGCTGTGACCTACAAGTCCCCAGGGACCCGGCCCGTGCAAATCTCACCCTGTTTGTTCATTTTACCTCAAGCACATTGGCTTTTTTTCTCTTCTGCGGACAACCCGGGCCATTTCTACCACAGGCTCTTTGCATTTGCTCTTCCCTCTGCCGGGAGCACTGTTCTGTGAGATCTTAGCATAGCTGGCTCCTTCTCACTGTTCGGATCTCAGCAATGTCTCCGGGGAGACCTTTCCTGAAGTAGCCACCCACCCCTGTCATCCTGCTTGTATCCTTTAGAGGCCTTACTACAATTTAGAAGCGTGCGCTTCTCCCCTGGAACGCCAGCTGCGTGTCTGCAGCTCCAATGCCCGCAATAATCCTGGTGCTTAATAAGTGCTTTGAAAATATTTGCAATGAATGAATAGTTTGATGGTGCTTTCTTGTTTTCAAAGCCTTCTCTTGGTCAGAATCCGAGATTTAGAAAAAGAGGAGGTGATCGGGGAAGGAAGGGAATGAAACTGATTTTAAGGACTTGAGGTTTGCGTCTATCCAAATAATTAGCAAAAAAAAAAAAAGTCATCTATTCACGACCTAAGCTCTCCTTGGAAACACTCCTTGGAATGATCGCGTGTCACCGCAGGCAATAAAATGGCCTTTCTTTGTCAATATTCTCTGCTTCAAATTTGTCACTAATTCCAGCTGGCCTCGTCCCAGCCGATGTGAATGGCCGAAAAGCAGAGTGAATACAGTAGAATCAGTGGCTTGGCCCCGCGGGATGAGCTGGCGGTGTCTCTGCGGGCCTCGTCGCTGAAAGGTGTTCCCGGGGCCCTGCTTTCTGCACCGCACAAAGGATGCCAGCAGGCGCGGGCTCCTGCGGCGGGGAATGTGGCAGGGGGACGGCAGCAAGGCGGGGGGAAGTGGGAAGAAGACAAAACCGCAGCGCTCGGTTTACCGTTGTGCAAACTGTCGGAGCCATTATCTCATGCCGGCCCCATAACAGCCTGCGTGCGGGCTGTGACCGCCGAGCTGCCGACGGGGGTCCCGGGGCTCCGGGAGGTGGCGGCCGCCAGGCAGCGGCTCCCTGCCGCGTGGTGCCCTCGCCCTGTCCCCCCCCTGCCTTATCTCCCGCCGTCAGGGAGCCCGGCGGCGCCAGGCCCGTTGCCATGGCATTTCTGGAGTGTCACAAGTGCCCAGGAAGCATACAAATCGACCTGTGTGAGACTCAGCCCTGTGCAAAGCCACTTCTAATTTACTCGCAACAATTACCACCCCCAGATATCCATGTTGGGCTTTCCGGTGGCGCTTGGGGACAGCAGAGACGTGCTCCTTCCCAACTGGGTGCTCAGGAGGCTCTGCCCTGTGTCGTTCTGCACACTCGAATGTCCCTCTGGATGGATCACAGCGAGGCAGTTCCTTCGACACGTAGCGGGCACCTTCGCGGGAGGGCACTCTGCCAGGTCCGGGGGTAGAGTGGCACAGAGTCCTGGGAGGCAAAAAACCCCACGACACCCAAACAAGGTACAATTAGAAGGGCCATCATTCATTCGACCTGTATTTACGTACCTACTATACGCCAGGAATGGTGCTTGAGGGTACAGCAGTGAACTTCACGAAGACAGAGATTTTTATTTTAGAAATTGCCACAAGTAGAGTTAGCTGGTACGATTGCCCGGGCTCTCCAGAGAAACAGAACCAACAGGCCGTGCACACATACAGAAAGAGATTTACTCTAAGGAACTGGCTCACGCACCTTTGGATGCAAAGTCCAAAACATGAGGGGACGATCCAGGTACCCTCTGCTTTGCAAAAGTTAGCCTTGCGCCGCTTTGCTTCCAGGAAAGACCCACGTTAGTACTTCTTTTCGCTAACTGGAGGAGATCCAAAAAGGATTTTTGTTTCTGGAAAAAAAGATGAAAAGCGAAAACAACGTTTAGCCTGTTTTACCGAGTGGGAACCTGCCCAGCCCCCTCCCCGGAACCACACTCACGCTCTGTGGGGATGTGTGCATTCCATTCTCTCTTGTCGGCATTTGCTAGCAAGATGCTTCCTAAGGGAATCGCTTCTTCATTCTACGGCCTTCCAGATAGCGGGGCCCAGTATGGCTGATGCTGTAAGTTGTAGCCCGAGTCTGAGGCAGGAGGAGACTGGTCCCCGCCCCACGACAGATGGACAGAGAGATTTCCTTCTCAGCCCACGTTTCATCGTGCTCAGGCCTTCAGCAGACTAGGTGAGGACCACCCACATGGTGGGGAGGTGGGGGGATGGGAGGTGGCGGGGGACGATTTGCTCTCTTCTATCTATGGATTCAAATGTCATTTTCACCCAGAATCACAACCAGAAGGGATGTTTGACCAAATACCTGGCCACCCCGTGGCTCGGTCAAGCTGACACAAAATGAATCATTGCAGTTGGTGATAAGTGCACATAAGAGAGGCGACTCAGGCAGGAAAGTGGGAATAACTGGTGTCAGTGGGACAGGGAGATGGCAAAAGTCTGAATCAAGAGTTGAAAGAAGCGAGGACACAGGAAGGCAAGAGCGTGTCTGACACCCTGGAGGAACAGCAGCGCCATTGCAGAGTTTACGGATGGAGAAGAGACATGACGACTTGTGTTTTAATCGGAGCCCTCCGGCTTCTCCGTGATGAATAGACTGTGAGAGAGTGGGGTGCAAGCGCGAAGTAGTTCGGGGTACTCTGAGGAGCAGTTACCATTGCACTCATTCAGGTGAAAAGTGACGGGAGCTTAGACTACGGTGGCACCCGGGGAGATGGTGACAAGTGTTGGATTCGGGATATATTTCAAAGGCAGCATCAACAGGGTTTGCTGATGGATTGGATATGTGGCGGGATGAAATTAGAGGGGTCAAAGGTGATCAAGGAGTACGTGTCTTGGGACAGGCAGTGTGGTATGAACTGCAGAGGGTTCACGTTCATAGGGACTCAGGAATTTCAGTGAGCTACAGCCCTGCCCTTCCCAGCTGTGTGACCTGGCGCAAGTTGCTTTTCACCTCTGACCCCGGCTTCCCTCACCCGTGGAAGCTCGTGGGCCTGTTGTGAAGATTCGACAAGGCAAAGTGCGTAGGAGCCCCAGTTCCACGGCGGCCAGGCACAGAGAGGCACTCTCTGGGTACTTGCCTCCTTGTCCTCCCATCCCTTTCCGCGGGTCGGGAACAAATGCAGTGGCCAGGGAGGAAGGCGGTGGGACGACAGGGAAAGCGAGTCTTCTGCAAGGAGCAGAGCCCCAGAGGGGAAGTGCAGGGGACGGGAGGCCAACTTCACGCCTCCCTGGCTCTGCCTGGGCCCAGAGGACCTTGGAAACCTTCTCAGTTACGGGATGGAGCTGGTTGTAACCACGGCGCACAAATGCCCAGTACGGCGAGGGGTTACTGAGCTCTGTGCTATGTGCGGTCACACAAATAACATCTGGCTTGGCCACTGGCCAACACAGCAACCCCCCCCCCCTGCAGCCATACACACACTGAGTGTGAGCATATGGTCCCCAAGGAAGGGGGCGTTCCAAAAGGCCTCAAGAGCCATCTTTGCCTCTGGCCCGAATCGGCCAGCCTGGCCCTGTCACCAGGGCCCCTTACCCCTCCCCCGGTATAACATCGTGACCTCCTCTTCCCTGAGAGCAGGAGGCCCAGCCGACAACCGCCCCCAAGAACCAGGAACACCAGCTTCCCCCCCAAGTGACACTGTGACAGATCCCTGCCTGGGTTCCCACCCAGCCCGTCCCTACTGAGCTGTGTTCTTGACCTCTCTGAGCCTTATTTTCCACCTCTACGAAGGACATAATGACACCTCCTTCACAGGCCTGATGAGAGGCTGAAATGGGAATATCTGACACTATGACTCAGAAGCTCTAAGTACTGAAAAGATGTGGAGTCTACCTCGACCCCTCCGCCCGCGCCGCGCACTCAATAGCACCGGTCTCATTAGGTGACTCAGGATAAAAATTATACGAAGCTGTAAAACGGGGTAGAAAGTCCAATCGAGTTAGGCTTTTTCCTGTGATGACTACTTTGATGGAGTCCTTGGAAAAATCAAGTATTATCTTCTTTTCCCAAACACTTTTGTTGTCTTTCCTGCTTTCTGCACACCCTGAGCACTTTTGTTAAGCAATCGGGTCCTGGACAATGTGGATTTGGAAACTGTAACGAGTCAGACACATTCTTGTCGGCCAGGATCTGCAAACACTCAACAGACTTTCCTACCTACCAGGGGAAAGTTCTATTTCATTGCAGCCTCACAATGAACCCCGTGAGCTTGGGACAAGTTTTATCCTTGTTTCGCAGATGGGCAAGCTGCAAATCAGGGAGACGGATTCGGCGGGCCAGTGCCAAACAGCTAGTGAATGTCGGTGGAGGTTTTCAGTTCTGTTTTGTTGTGTTTTTTAGTTTCACGTGTACAGGATATAAATGCTTAAGCATTTATATAATTTAGGAAGTGATTCCCCGATTACTGTAGTCCCCACCTGACACCATATACAGTTATTAGCATATTATTGACCACATTCCTTATGCTGTACTTCGCATCACCGTGACTATTTTGTAACTATTTGTACTTTTGAATCCCTTCTCCTTTTTCTCCCAGCCTTCCCACCTGCCTCCCACCTGACAACCACTTTGTTCTCTGTATCTATCACTCTGTTTTTGTTTTGTTAGTTTCTCTTGTTCCTGAGACTCCACTTGAAATCGAAATCATTCGGTATCTGTCTGTCTCTGACTTATTTCACTCAGCATAATACTCTCTAGGTCCATCCATGTCGTGGCAAATGGTAAGATTTCATTCTTTTCATGGCCGAGTAATATTCCATTGCATAAACGTACCACCTCTTCTCTATCCAGTCACCTAGTGATGGGCACTTAGGTTGCTTCCATACCTTGGCTATTGTAAATAATGCTGCAGTGAGCATATTGGGTGCATACATCTTTTGGAATTGTTTAATTTTAATTTTTTTACATATTTTCAAATTAGTGGTTTAGATTTCTGGGTTATAAGGCAGATCTCTTTGTAATGTTTTGAGGCCCCTCCAAAGTGTTTTTCCATGGCTGGAATCAGCTTCTGTGCCCTGATGCCTGGTCCACACCTCCTCACGGAGCTCTAGAAACATCTCTCCAGCTGCCTCCCCACCCTCCTCTCCTTAGCGTCCGTCACGGACCTCACACTCCACCTGTGGCGGGAACCCTTCTTCCTTCCATGTTCCTCTGCCATTTATCCACTTGCTCAAGCCACAACTCCAGGGGTCATCCTCAGGCTTTCCTTGCCCTCAGTCCCCCCATCCCATCAGGCAGCAGGGCCGGCCCAGGTGACCTCCTGCCTACCTCGCGAATCCACTCCATCTCTACACCGCCCCGCTCCCTCTAGCCCAAGCCGCCACCATCCAAGCAATGAAGCAAAGGGCGAAGGCCTTTCCCCGCCTTCTCTGCCTCTATTCTCCCCTTCCAGGCCATCCTCCACCTCGCGGCCAGGGGGAAGTTTTCAAACAAAATCTGGGGGTCTCTTCCTTGTCCCAAACTCTTTGATGACTTTATTTCCCTTAGGATGCAGTCCAAATGACTATACACATCAGATGAGGCGCTGTGTTGTCAGGTAAACCACTTTCCAGGATGGGTATTAAACCTCCATCCTGACGCCAGACCGGCCACCCAAAGTCGATGTGACCTTGGCTACCCTTAACCTCTCTAACGTGCAATCTCCTCATCAGTCAAGTAGGACGACGACAGTACCTAGCCACCATGCCCTGCAGTGGGGGACTTTTCATCATTCGCTGCACGTTAGAGCTTACGACTGATTATAAAGTTATCAGTGCCAGCCATATAAATTATCATCAACTTAATCAACGAGTGACGAATTACTGTGATTAAAAACATCACGGATCTTGCTATATTGTATTATGTTATTAGTACATTCTTTTGGACTTGATGATTCTCTCTCCCAATGCCCGACCCTCCGTTCCCTTGCCACACACCATACACCCTCGCCCCCCAGCTTTCCTATTCTCTCTCCCTAGAAAGTTCTCTCCCTGTCCTCTGATTGCTTAGCCCCTTCCATACGGGCTCAGGCACAGACCCCTCTGGGAAGCCTTCCCGGGGCGTCCCCCGGGCCACTGAAGATGCCTCTTCCATGGGCCCCCCGAGCGCCTATGCTTCCCTTCTCAGAGCCTCTATCACACCATATTTATACTTGTTTCCTTGTCAGACTCCTGGAATTAGGCCGTCATCTTGGCAAGGAACTCAGTGTCTTATGCATCACTATATCCCAAGCGCTCAGCACTGCTGAATGGGCGGGAGACGGGCCTGGCAGTGGGCCTCGCCCCCACCCCGGGCCTGAGCCAAACCCCATCACAGCGAAAGCTGCTCACAGCACAGACCCGGCCTGACCCAAAGAGGCAGGGCTGGCCACCTGGTCGCGCCACAACTTTCTTCACCCCGAAGGCATTTCTGTCCTTGGGCTCACAACCGCCTCACTCCCTGTGGGCTTAATGAAAAGTGTGGGTGTGGGGAGGGTTTAAGGCAAGCTGATTCAACTCCCTCAACTTCATTTTTGCCATCTTTAAAATGCCACGGTGGCCCATGGAGGTGCTTTGTAAACTGCAAGGGGCTGCATGTCGCACCTGATGACGATCAAACGCGGCAAACGTGTAGACAAGGGCCCTCCTTCTTATACAGCATTATCTCTAGCAATCCGGTTACGATTGATTGGCATTATCGCTTTCTTTATATTTGGCAGATTCCCAGCCTGTGGCAACATGCTGGTCACCATAGAGACCCGAGAAGCACCCTTGTCTCATTGGTACCACATTTACAAAACAACCTTTAAAGTGGATTATTTTGCAGATGGCTGATCTCGTCTATTCAATGTTGATTCTATTAGTTCCAATTTCAGGTGACATTTTCTGACCTTGTCCCCTCAAGCACAAGCAAAAACTACGGCTTTTTCTTCCTTTTGGGGAAGTGAAAAAGTACAAGATGCATTTGGGGAACAGCGAGGAAACAAGACATATAGACAGGAGGGTTTGAGGGGAACCACGAGCTATACCTCCATTCATTTGTTCCACACCCACGATAGGTCAGTAACTGGTGATATGGCATCGAGCAAGATTAGTCGTACGGACCTGGGGGACACAGACAGATCGACAGACAATTTGAATACAGCGTGGTAAACTCTATGACGGGAATAACAGGGACATGGTGTGCTATGGGTCCCGAGCATTCCCAGAGCTTTCCTGGAGGAAGGAACGTCTTGGCTGAGAACCAAAGGATGGGTGACAATCATCTAGAAAAGAAGTTAGGGGACGGGTCAAGCAGGGGGATGGGGGAGAAAAGAGTTCCTGGAAGAAAAAACTTGTCCAAAGAATGTGAACAGCAATGGGACAGGGTAAATCTGAGGCCCTAAAACAAAACCAGGGCCTATCAGAATAGGGTGGGCTCCTCTGGGCAGGTACTACGTGGCTCTGACGTCCAAGAAAATAGTCGCGGCAAAGAGGGACATCGGAGTCGGGGGCTGCTCTGCCACCCTGCCGAGAACAGCATAGGACCACACTGGGGAGGACTCACAGGGTCCCGAGGAATTGGGACCGGACCCTACAGGAAGTGCATTTGAACAAGAGGTTTTGGAGAAGTGACACAGTTTGAGCCGGGCTCTGAGGACAGGGCCTCAGTGTGTGGAGGAGAGACTCGGGTGCCTCTGAGCCACTTGTTAAAATCAGACATTATTAAAAATGTCAAAATAGATAAATATTTTAAATATTTTAAAATATTAATATATAAACTTACAATTAAGTACATTCTATTAAATACAAAGGGCATAGCTAAATACTAAAAACTCATCGTTTCTTATTTTACTGCGTTAGTATTAGCTACGCCGCTGAGGGTAGCACATCTGTTGCACCTGGTTGGTGCAGATGCGACGTTACGGTGTGCTACTCATCCCTCCCCAGCTCCCTGTTCACTGACACGATGGCGGTAGTTTGAAATTGGCCTTGGAAATTGGTAAACGCTACAAATCGGGACTTGACTGTTTTGTTGACTGTCTAGAGTTAAGGAAGTGATACAGAAAATGTTAAAATGCAGATGAAACTTAGAAATGTGTTGTGTCTTATAGCCATTATATCGTGTGGGGTACCACTACATAGTTCAAAAAATTAAGGAAATTTGCTTTCGGGATTCAAAAACTATTATCTGATTCAGCAAAAAAGTTGTTCCTGTGTGACCAATTAGTCTATGACAAGGGAGACAAGAGTATACAATGGAGTAAAGATGGACTCTTCAATAAATGGTGCTGGGAAAACTGAACAGACACATGAAAAAAAAAGAAACTGGACCACCTTCTTATACCATATACAAGAACAAACTCAAAATGGATTAAAGACTTAAGTGTAACACCCAAAACCATAAAACTCCTGGAAGAAAACATAGGCAGTAAACTCTCTGAAACTGCTCTTAGTAATATATATTTTTTGGATATTTCTACTCAGGTAAGGGAAACAAAAGAAAAAATAAGCAAATGGAACGACATCACACTAAAGTTTTTGCACAGCAAAGGAAACCATCAACAAAAAAAAAGACAACTTATTGAATGGGAGAACATATTTGCCAATTACATCCAATAAGGGGTTAATATTCAAAAAATATAAATAACTCCTATAACTTACCACCACTACCAACAAAACAATTCGATTAAAAAGGGGCAGAGGACCTGAATAGACATTTCTGCAAAGAAGACATACAGATGGCCAACAGACATGAAAAGATGTTCAACATCACTAATCATCAGAGAAATGTGAATTAAAATCACAATGAGATATCACCTCACACCTGTCAGAATGGCTACCAATGATAAATCAAAAAACGCCATTCTGACAGGTGTGAGGTGATATCTCATTGTGATTTTAAACATCAAATCGGTGTAGGTACTGTGAAAAGTTTGGAGGTTCCTCATAAAATTAAAAATAGAACTACCTGTGACCCACCAATTCCACTTTTGAGTATTTATTCAAAGAAATCCGAAACACTAATCCGAAAAGATGTAAGCATCCGTATGATCACTGCACCGTTATTTACAATATCCAAAATATGGAAGCAGCCCAAGTTTCCATCAGTAGATGATTGGATAGAGAAGACGTGGTACATATGTACGATGGAATATTATTCGCCATTAAAAAGAATGAAACCTTACCATTTGCGATGACATGGATGGACCTAGAGGGTATTATGCTAAGTGAAATAAGTCAGGCAGAGGACAAATACCATATGATCTATGTGGAATCTAAAGAACAACAAAAAAAATAGAAACTAACTCATACAGAGAACAAACTGATGGCTGCCAAAAGGGAGGGGGGTGGGGAGATGGGTGGAAAAGGGGGAGAGATCAAGAAGTACAAATTGGTAGTGACAAAATAGTCACAGGGATGTGAAGTACAGCATAGGGAATATAGTGAATATGGTAATAACTATGTATATATAGTGGCAGGTGGAGACTAGACTTATGGACGGGGGTCACTTCATGATACGTCTAACTATGCTGTACACCTGCAACTAATATTTGAATGTCAACTGTAATTGAAAAAAAACAATCAACTGGTTATATGGAATTCACAATAGAGTATGGCCTAGTTTATTATTTATAAATTGTTGTACATCCTTTATATTAGTAAAATTTATAAAAAACCTACATACATATATGCACATTTTTTTCCAGGGAGCTGGTTGTTAAACATTTACCAGCACACCACTGATTATACTTGTTCACCATCACTAGAAAAGCTAAGAAAAATGCACAAGCGAGTCTACGGCCATGTCACTCTAAACGTGCCTGATCCCGTCTGACCTCGGAAGGTAAGCAGGGTTGGGCCTGCTTAGTACTTGGATGGGGGACCACCTAGGAAGAGCAGGTGCTACAGGTGTAAAAAATAAAAGCCAACAAAAACAAGAAGACACAAGCATATCCTTAGAAAAGCCCTGGGAATAAACTGAAAAGCTGTTGGTTCTTAGGAAGTTTGCTGTCCTTAAAGGCTTTGTTGTCTCAGAAATTATTATAATTTATTGTTCAAAGAGCACAACATTCTCAGAAGTCAGTGGTAGAGAAAATCAACCTACAACTCCTGCCTGAATTTATCGAAGCTTTGCATTTTTCATTCTTTCTTTGGGCTGTAGGGCTCATCTTTGGATTCGAGGAATTTTCCAAGACCAACCACCTGGGGCAGATGAGTGGATTGGATACAGGATGGAAAATTCCTACCTGAAAAGATAAAGCTGTCTTGGGATGTAGTTTATGTCCCAGGTAACATGGGAGGAAGTTAACTCCTTAGGTGGAGCCGGAGCCAGCGCTTGCCATCTCCTGGCACCAAGAAACTCAAGGTCATGTCTGCGATTTACTTTCAAAGGGTTCGGAATGGGTGTACATATCTATCTAGAGAAATAAAGCAATTATTGAATCTAGCCGGTGTCTACATAGGTCACTGTACTCCTGAATTTTCTGTATATTTGAAAATGTTCATATCATAATAAACTCTATATATTAAAAAGTAGTCAGTGCTAGGTGCTACGACAGCGGAGTACCTCTCATGTTCTAGAAAGAGCAGACCAGTGTGGCTGGAGTAGATGAGGTCAGAGGCCAGAGTGGGGGCCTCGTAGGACTTCGTGATGACCATGGGTTGTAGTCTGAGCCAGACAGGAGCCATTCAGGACGGTAAGCAATGACTTGACCTCACTTACACACTTGACACTGGGGGCCTCTGGCTGCTGGTTTGAGGTACTGGGGCAAGGACAGAGGCCAGACCAGTCAGAGGCTAATCCTATAATCTACAATGTGGGCAAGAGTTGCTGGTGGCACAGATCAGAGTGGCAGAAAGGCCGGTGATGAGAAGTGGTCCAATACTATTTGGGAGGAAGGGCAGACACCGTACTGTTTCTTAGTACTTATTACTAAAAATGTTAATAATGACAGATGTGACAAGTGTACTGAAGCCTGCGCACCCACGAGATTCTAAAGTGACTTCCAGACTGCTTCTCGTCTCTTCTGTACTTCTCTAAAAGACAAGGACTCTGTGATTATCACACCAAAAAACTCCATCATTTCTCAGTATCACCCAATATGGATTCTGTCTCTATTTTGAAGGTAGAGCCAACAGGAGTTTCTAATAGAATTACATGTGGAACATGAGGAAAGGGAGATGAATCGAGGCCGTGTTCAGTCTTCGGCCTAAGTGGGGAGAAGGAATTTGCCATGACACAAGACGGGGAAGGCTTGGTGAGAACTGACAGGCGTAGGTCAGGGGGCAGTGCAATGGGCATCGCTCTCTGTGTAATATCTGGCTTAGCAATGAGAACAAAGGATTTGGATATTTAAAAGCTCAAGATGACTCCCGAGAACTGTGAAGCACTGTGCAAGGCCTAGACGTTTGTACTGTTTGTTGTCATTCGGAGCTGTGCCACGCAGGCCCTTGAAGGCAAAAGGGATGTGAACCGAAGCCACGTGTCCCGCTGAGACTGCCTGGAAGGTCCCTTCTAGCTGTTAAGACTTAATGAATCAAGTTGTAAGCCTTTAAAAGCCCCACAAAGACACAACCATTTTACTTGGAAACTTGTAGCTTACTGCGATGACACAGGGAGCTTTGGCTCAGTCTCCCAATTCAACTTGGTATTAGGACGGAGATCTTTCCCACATGGGGGCTACTTGCCAAAAAAAAATGTCTATGCTAGTTTATTTAACAACTACAAACCCAAAGCAAATCTGTTTTAAAAAATTCTGCCGATGTGAGGAGACGGCGGCCAAACACCAATTCCCCAGCTGTGCGAGATGGCCAGCCAACGGGCATCTAGGAATGCGACCAACTTGGAGGCCTCTCGTTCTCATTTGCTTTGGTTCCTTAGCTAAAATTGCAATCCTTTCCATCATCTGCTGAACTGACACTTAGCAACGTGCTGTGTGTGCATCTGGCACCTCCCTCCACCAAGTTTGGCTGGGCCCAATTCCTGCAGAGATGCCTACTGCCTAAGTCAACCTGGGCTGCGGTGACTCCTGGACCTACCTTTTAGCTGACTGCTGTGGACACTGCTCGGTTCTCTTACGAGACCAGCATGCTGCTGCTGCTGCAAGACCCAGCCGCGGGTGAAGGCGCTAGAGTCACAGGCCTGGGCACCAGGGACCAGCAGACAAGCCCAGCTCGATATGCAAAATGACTTTACACAGGTTCCCCATCCCCAGGTGGAAGATGTCTAAAAGTCTACCCCAAACCTGTCACACTGGGTCGATTTAGTATGTTTGGGGGTCTGCAACAAATGGACATGTCACATGGAGCTGGTGGCGACTCCTAGAGGACACATGCAGCTTCAGATGGAAAGCAGGTTTAAGAGCTGGCCCCACGCAGGAGGGGCACCTCGACTGGCAGGCGAGCCTGACCCGACCCTACTCGGTCAGGCAAGCAGGACCAGTTAATTTTCTACATGTTTGTTTTGCAGAGTCCCGAGGACGGAGTTGAGAACCACAGAAGCAGGAGAGACTAGAGAAAGGAGCGCATTGAATTTTTTTTTTTAAGCCCAGAGGACTTCAGGGCAGGTGGCCTCCTGGCCAAGTCAGGGGTGCTCTCACTGGGCTGCTGCTTGCCCTCTGCCAAGTCCGGTGTGCTCTCCTCACCCACAGAATCCAAACGCAGCCTGGGAGACCCAGGAGACCTACACCACAGGTCACTTGAATCTGCCCGAAACTCCAACCCACGTGTCCCATTCGTTATAAAGTAAGACAGCAGGAAACTAAATGAAAACAAAAACTCCCCAAACACCAAAAATGTCATCAATCATGTTAAATTCAGATTTAATTAGGCACGAAGACTTTTCCAATCATGTCACTCAGATCACTTCACCCGCTGCTCTGCTTGGCCGCCAGCCTCTTGTCTCGCTCTTCGGCAATGGTGAGGCGGATGCCCTTGCCACGGGGAAGAGAGATCCACGGTTTGTTGCCCTAAAGGAGACGACGAGAATGAAATCCCACCGCACGCCAGCTGCGTCAGCGACCTGGTACCTTCCACACGGGCCACCACACTTAAATCAACAGGAGCCTGTTTGCGTGCACGCTCAGCCGCAGTCTGCAGACACGCAGATGCTGCCCGATCAGAAACACCCACTGGCTGGGGCCATTGTCCTAAGCCCCCTGGCCACCATCCGGTAGATGCAGGCTGCCACGTCTTTTGTAACTAACATCTCTGAAGTACTCCAGTGATGCCCATGGCTGCTCATGAGCCCCTCCACCCTCGCAACCGCTGACACAAAGGAAGAATATGAGGCTTCACATGGGTTAGGTGTGGCCAGCCCTCACCGGTCCCCTGGGCTGGAGAAGGCAGACGCGGACTTACTTTGCCAATAACGAAAATGTTGGAGAGCCGGGTGGCAAAGCTGTTGCCATTGGCATCTTTCACATGAACCACGTCAAAAGAACCGGGGTGTCTCTCTCTGTTGGTGATCACGCCGATTCTTCCCAAGTTAGCACCTCCGGTCACCATGCACAGGTTACCTAGGCAGGAGGGACAATGTGCTCAGCGAGGCAGCGTGCGGACGCCTACCCTGCATCTCTAACGCTAACTGCCACATGTCCCCTGCACACTTCTCAAAACTCGGACAGCCCTCTTCCCAATCCCTGGCTGCATCAGACACATCCAGCTTTGGCCACTAGTCACGTGTACCGCAGAATCGTGTGGGGGGCTCAAATACACAGAACTGAACTCTGTGTAAGTCACGACGCTTGATTAAATTTCAATGAATAAAGGAAAGAAGTGGGGAGAGATAAGCAAAAACACAGCTCTTATACCTGGGCTTGAAAGAGAACACCCAGGTAGCAGAGGCTGCTTACCAGTGTCAAACTTGATGAACTCAGTAATTTTGCCAGTCTCCAAATCGATCTGAATGGTGTCGTTCACTTTGATGAGGGGGTCGGGGTAGCGGATGGTGCGAGCATCGTGAGTCACCAGATGAGGGATTCCTTTTGTGCCCACAAAGATTTTTCTCACTTTGCACAACTTGTACTAGAAATACACAAGGGTTGGCCCAAGTTTAGTCCCCCGCGTGGAAGCTGGTTCCAGAACTGCAGAGTGCGTCTCCCGATTGTCCTTCCCACCCTTGTGAATTTTCCTTGTGGCACGGCGTCACCCCCACGTGATGTCCCAGGCAGCGAAGGCCCCACAACCTCAGGCTCCTGGGCCGATCCCATTGTCCTTGTCCTCCGGGGCCAAGCGCCCTCCTCTCCCCAGGCAGTTCGAGCCTCCTGGGGCCTCTGGATCCCTCCCTCCAGCTCACCCCCTGTGGCTCCGTCCACATCGCAGCTGAGTTGCCGCAAACTGCAACCGCGCGAGTTCATCTGACCAACTAGTTGGCAAAGCACTTTAACTTCGGATTTTTCCCTCCCCAACATCCTTAAAGTCAATCAGATCATCCTGACCAGGGACGTGCCCTCCAGCCTTCTGATAGCAAGGAAGCTAAGGAAATTAGGAGCCGAATTGCCCAATCGAATTAACCTTCATTTATAGCCACTAATTCAAGAAGCCCTAAATCTTTGTGTAAAACCATCACAACAAACTGGATTAAATAATCAATGCCGGCAAGCTTTTCCTGAGCTATCTCAAACTAGTGCCCCCAAAACTTGCAGTCTCTCCGCTAACACCTTTCCCCTCCAGAGCAAAGCTAGACCCACAAATGGAGACATGACAAAGGGCCAACCAGATTGGACAAGACCCTGGTTTTCTCGTCCTTTATTCTTAAAGGGCCTCGTTCCTTTAGGAACTCATAAAGTTCCCCCAAATCACACTCTTTGCCTCTAAAAAAGACAACCATGAAGCCCCTGTTCAAACAGCATCCATTTCGGCCATAGAAAAAGACAATCCTTTGAGGACATGAACGCCAAACGGGTGTCAATTATTAGATATCCAACTGCACATACAATAGAATCTCAGCAAATTATCAACTGGCCATTTCCAAGTATGAGACTGTTAAGTGATCGTAATCTGCCTACCCCATCCCAATAGCCCAACCCCTGCACTTGATTCGAACTGTAACGTCAAACCAAGTTGTTTTCCTGGGCTAAGACCCAGCCTGCCTGCAACGCTCACCTTGGCCTCCTCAGCTGTAATCCGATGAACGGCGAAGCGACCTTTGGTGTCATAGATGAGACGGAAATTCTCTCCGGTCTTGTCAATGCTGATGACATCTGATATCAAACAGTAAGGTTACTACAGTGACCACCCCCACAGCAGCCCATGCCAAGTAACCACCACAGCTGTGTCGGGGGGAACTCAGGTGCTTCCCATTTCAAACACCGATTCCTGAGACTAATGATGGCTAGCTTTACCTTCATGCTCTAATGTCACTTTAATGTTCTAATGTTTCCAAAGCCTGTTCTCATGATGTGTCAAATTGAAAGTGAATTGAAATATGGCTCTGAAAAACAATGTATGTTTATTTGCAGCCTTACAGTACGTTAAGTAAAATGCTCGGAGGAAGGCCATGCTCTGTGGAAGATAAAAGCCCACCAGTATTCAAACGACCAAACTTCTGGAGCAGGAGATGCAAGGAGCCGCCAGCAGCCACTCACCCATAAAGCCAGCAGGGTAGGTCACGTCGGTCCGGACCTTGCCATCGATCTTGATAAAGCGCTGCATGCAAATCTTCTTTACTTCATCTCCCGTCAGGGCATACTTCAGTCTGTTCCTTAGGAAAATGATGAGAGGGAGACACTCTCTCAGCTTGTGGGGGCCGGTAGACGGGCGAGGAGCCTGTAAAATGACCCAAAAACGTATCTTAAATGATTGCTGCGATTCCCTTAAAGCCATCCCCGAAGTCCTGAGATCAAACTCAACCCCAGAGCGTCCATCACCCCGCAGTTTGGGTCGGCGGGGGGTTGAAAGCTTACAGAACCATTCCAGGCCCTGAAGTTTTACAGCACTTCCTGCAGAGGGCGGGGCCTGCCGCGCACACGTGCGCCACTCACCGGGGCACCACGTGCTGTGTGGGAGCAAGGAGGGAGGGACTTCCCGGGGCCACCGCAACATTTATGGATACAGTAGCCAGCGACGCCCGCAAACGACAGTATAAAATACGACCCTCAATGTGTAACGATCTCAGTAAAGCCGGAAAATAGATAAGATACAATATAGAAAATGTTGACATCATAACGATACTTACAAACACACCCGTTAGTTTATCCAGCATCCAGTGCTTGGGAGCTGCTACTCGCTTCAGATGCTTCTTGGGACCACGAGCCTAAGGGACAGTGTTTAAAGTATTTGCATGTTACTGCTTAAAAGTGTGTGCTTCTCGAGGCTTTTTTTTTTGTAGGACACTTTGCTGGTGAAATGCCATGGGCTGGACGTCCTGGGACGCAGGCCGCCAGCGACAGAAACGGACCAGCCCCCGATCTGTGCTTTCACTTGTTAATCGAAAGGTTTTCCCCGTGTAAGTGTCGCTGTCAGTGTCCGGTGCGTGGCTGACCTCGGCGCAGCAACGCGCCGATAGCTGTGGACAGATGCTCAGCGGCCACGCTAAGTCTAGTCAGGCCGTGCCAAAGACAATGACGGAGAGAACGGCTCTCCGCCGGCCGGAGCCGCCGCCCACCCTCCCCGGCCCATCGTCTGCCGTCCGGGGCCACCCGCGGCTCCCGGCTGGGAAGAAAGCCGCTCCTCTGAAGCTCGGATTGCGTGGCAGCGACAGACACCCGGGCCTTCCCGCTGGCGGCGCCGATCCCCCCCGCCGCCGCGGCGGCTGCGCGCCCTCGCTCTCCAGCGCGCCCCGGCCGGCTCCGCAGGCGGCGCCCCCTCCTCTTCCATCCGGCCACCCGCCGAGGGGGCCCGGGGGCCCCGGGCGGCCCCGGCCTCGGGAGGATGGAAGCCGATGTGTCCCAAGAGCTCGCAAAGAGGCCTTACCATGGCTGCGCTGGGCAGGGAAAGAGGACCGCCTTCTTCCGGCGCTCGGGGAAAAAAGGGTGGCAGGCTGCGCGCGCCGACGGGGGAGCCCCGCCCTGGCCACCCGGTCACTGCGCGCGGGGACACTCTCTTGCCACCTGCTGGTGGGAGGTCCGAGGTCCGGCGCACTTATCGTAAAGCCCCAGGGAAGACAGGGGACGTTAGAGATCGTCTGGGTATCTAAAGCTAATGCAGTCATGCTGTTCCCCTACTTTGAACGTGCCCTTGGCCCCTCCTTCCTGCCCCCTCGGGTCTCTCTGCCCGGACACCCATTGCTCCCACTTTCCAGGCCTCAGAGCCTAAGCCTGGTGACTCCTCGGCTTGCAACCCCCATGGACAGCCCAACCTCCTCCTCGGGCCCCAACGTCACTCTCCAGCCTGGACGATACACACGGCTCAAGTCCCTCTGCCTCTGTGAGGCTCCAGCCCCACGGGCCGGGTTGGTCCCACATTCTTTTGCCACAGAGCCCTCTGTTCAAACTCGATGGCACCACACAGCTGTGACTGTCGCCCACCAAGCTGTGAGCATCTCTGTGCCAGAGCCTCCCCTAATTAATCTGGAGGATCCTTTGCCACCTAACAGAGAGCCTGCCATTGCGTCCAGCACTTGGTAAATGAATAAATTCAGTCAACACCCCACTCATTGCACAGCCAGTTAGGGGTGGGGGGTAGAGAGTGGGGGGCTGGTTCCTGGTCTCCCACGTCAGTGGTTTGGTTTTGTACCCCAGCTTATCCAAGGACTTGAGGAAATCAAAGCACCTTTTTAGTATATATTTTCCCCCTGTCAATTCACATTTAAGCACAAATGACATTCTAAGAACAATAAAGGGAATTTGAGAAAAGCTAAGAGTATCACAAACAGTACCTCCCCGAGCACCCTAAACACATCATCCGTATTCATTTGTTCCTGTTCCTGTTTTCATTCTGATCAGTTTGTGTGCGTGCATACTTTTACATAATTTTAATTCTAGGATACAGACCGTGTTCCATTCCGCTTTTATTATATTACAAACACTTTCTCAGTTGCTGCATGATCTTCATAATTAGTATTTTAACAGCTGCATCACATTCCATTAAACGGATGTCCCACAATTAATAAAAGTTCTCTATTGTTCAACATTGAGTTTTCTGTACTTCTTTATTATGAAGTGTTGCCACAGTGAACAGTTTCCTTCACGTGGCTCCTCCCTTCAGTCGAGCGATTTCCTTAGAATCGATCCGTTCCGTCCCCCCACACTTGCTGAGTGCCTACTCTGTGTCAAGCTCTGTATTGGGAACCCATGCAGAGATGATTAAGATCTAGTTCCGCTCTCAAGGAATGCACATTACAATGGGAGAGGCGGGCTGGGGGGAGGGGCGGAAAGCCAGGAGAAGCTCATCAGAGGAAAGATGGTGGCGAGGCACTTTGGAACACTGGGAGATGCTAAATCTTGAGATCCTTGGACTTTAGCATGGAGGTAGATAGTCAGAAGCCATTGAAAGATCTTAAGGAGGGCAGGATCAGCTTTGTGCTTTGGAAAGATAACTCTGCTCCTTCTAGAATGCTTTCAAGGACGTGTGAGTGGCTTGGAAGTCATAGGTCAGGGCTATTTCAACATTACGAGCAAGACACACAAGGGCCAGACCCAAGTCTGAATGTGGGGCGGAGGATGAGGGGGCAGATTGAAAAGACATCGCGGATGGAGCTTTGGCAGGGTGTGACGGGAAATGATGCATGTGCAGGGGTGAGGGACAGGGAGGTAATCAGGCTGATTCCCAGGTGTCTGGCTTGGTGACATAGGTCTGAGCTTGGGCACGTGGCCCGGGCTGCAGACCCGCATTTGGGAGAACCAGCGTTCAAAGTTGCACTTTAAAAAATCACTAGTGAGGTTGAGCTTTTAGCCTCACGGTTTTTTTTAGTTCCATTTCCTCTTGTGTGACTATCTCTGCCCATTTATCTCCTTGGGACATGTTTTTCTGATTGATTTGCATGAGTGCTTTACAGAACATAGAGGTTCGTCTTTTGTCATACTTGAGGCAGATAATTTTTACCATTTGGTTATTTTCCTTTTGGTTATATTTTTCTGTATACGAAGTTTCAAATTTGTACGTAGCCAAATCTGTACTTCCTTGTCAATTCAAAGCTTAGAAGCCTGCCATAGCTTCAGCCAAATGGTCAATTCTATTTAATAACGTACGTTTAATTCTCTATCAGCTTGGGGCTGTTTAAGATAAATAGAGTAAATAGATAGACAGGGAAAATTCTATTTTTCTTCAAACGGCTGACCGATTTTCTCACTATAATACATGGAACGATCTTTCTCTTCTCTGTTGTTTTCTAGGCACCGCTTTAGCAGGTAAGACATGAAATCGTATAGTACATGATTCTATTTCTGTACGTGTGGGCATGGGAGATGGGCTCCACGGTGCGTAGACAACTGAGAATACAACCCCGTGTCCCTCTCCTGGTCACCAGAGGGAAGGGACGGGTACGAGTGGTTCATGGTCATCGATCATGCCAGGGGCGGAGCGGTCCAAGCCCTTTGATCCTCATCTAAAGAGTAGCCCTTCCACGCCTCCTATTCCCGAATCAACTTTTTGTCAGCAATCAATGGACCAGCACAGTTCACTCCTCCGTCTCCGTGTGCCCTTGAGCGAGTGGCTTTACCTCTCTAAATCACGAGCTCCTTATCTGGAAAATAGGGATATCGACACTTACTCCTCAGTCTGCTGCAAGGATCAGAGATGATACATCAAAGGCATAGAACATAGTAGTGAATTAATGAATTAGTGTTCTTGTGCCTTTCTGGCTGCCCTGGCTGCTCCCTTCTTTTTTTTTCCTTTTTTTTCAATTTTTATGAGAGTTTGAGTTTATTCGAGCCAAGCTGATGACATGCTGAGAAGCGAGCTCTCAAATGCTCCTGGCTACTCCCTCCTTAAACTTAGTTTCTTGAGGAATGATTGATATACAATAAATGACATGTATGTAAAGCACATGGTTGGACTAATTATGACGTTTGTATGCACCCGACCAAACCATCATAAAATGAACATGTCCGTCACCCCCAAATGCCTCCTCGTTTCCATTCGTAACCCCACACTGCAAACATCCCTCCCTGCGCTCCAAGGCAACCGCCCATATGCTTTCGGTCACTGTTTATTCATTTGCATTTTTTAAAGTTCTAAGGAAATGGAAATTTTACAATACTCACTCATTTTTGTCCGGTACCTTTCACCTCGCATACGTATTTTGAGGTGCAACCATGTCGCTGCCTGTATCAGCGGTTTGTTTTTATTGCCGAGCGGTACTTCATTGCAGGACAAATGTTTTCATTTGTCTTGACTAATACCCACGTGTGGAATGGCTAGGTCGCGTGGTACGTTTGTTTAAATTTTTTTCAGAATTGCCAAGCCATTGTCCACAGTGACTGTGTTATTTTATGTTCCCGTTGACGGTGTATAGACTTCCAGTTGTTCCACATCCCCACCAACACCTGTTAAGGTCAGTCTTTTTTAAATAAATTTTTCGTTGCAATCAAACATATATCATAAAACCTATCATTTTGACTGTTTTTAAGTGTACAGATAAGTGGCATTAAGCATAGTCACAATTTTGTGTAACCACCGGCACTATTTATTTTCAGAACTTTTTCATCCTTCCAAACAGAAACCCATTAAACAATAGCTCACCATTCCCTCTGCCCCAGTCCCTGGCGGCCTCTGTCCCACTTTGTCCCTATGTGAATGTGCCTATTCTAGGTATCTCATATAAGTGGAATCATACAATATCTGTCCTTTCGTATCTGCCTTATTTCGCTTAGCATAATGTTATCAAGGTTCATCCATATTGTAGCCTCCGTCACAATTTCACTCCTTTTTAAGTCTGAATAACATTCCATTGCAGGTAAACATGTTGTTATCTAGTCACGTGTCGATGGACACTTGTATGGTTTCCACCTGCTAGCTAGTGTGGATGCTGCTGCCGTGAGCATCAGTGCACAGTATCTGTCTGAGTCCCTTCCTTCGTTTCTTTTGAATCTATACCTAGATGTGGAATTGCTGCATCATACAGTAAGTAATTCTATGCTTAACTTTCTGAGGAGCTGCTAAATCGTTTTCCGCGACGGCTGCACCATTTTACATTCTGAACAGCAATGTCCAAGGGTTCCAAATTTCTCCAGATCTTCACCAACACTTGCTATGTTCCACTGGAAACAAAACAGCAGCCGTATATACGTATATACAATGTTGCGTGTTTTGTTTACGAAATCATCACACACATATCATTGTGAATCTGGCTTTCGGTACATAACAGCATCTCTCAGAGATCTCTCTGTGTCAGAATGTAACGAACCACCTCACTTTGTTCCACCACCGGCTAATTGATGCATGTTCGGTTAGTTTCCATTTTTTTCTACTGCTATAAACAACGCTGTAGTTGAGCACCCGTGGACCTGCTTTGCTGCACGTGTATTTTTCTGGGGAGATACTGAGATGTGGAATTTATGCAACAAACACATATAAAATACTTATTGCATGCTAACCATTGTTCTAAATGCTTTAGGTACATGGATTCACTCGATCCACACAGCTCCATGTTTGTTTTTGTTTTATGGATGAGAAACCAAGGCACAGAGAGGAGAAAGAACTTACCAAAGGTCACACAGCTAGTGAATAGCTAAGCCAGGGTTGGAACTTAGATAGTTTGGCTCCAGAGTTCAGTTCCCATGGGCATTTTTATTTTTAAAAGACTGGTCAAATTAGCCTCCAACTGTGTATGAGAGTATTCATTTTCCTTCACCCTTACTAACACTTAAATCTTTACAAATAGCATTCTTTTTCTGATGATGAATACCAACGTATAACAACAACTTATACATCTAAAATTAAGTTTATTGGGGTGACATTGGTTAATAAGATTATACAAGTTTCACGTGCACAATTCAATAATATGCCATCTGTGTATTCCAGGGTATGCTGACCACCTAGTCACCATAAGTTTGAGCCCCTTTACCTTCATCCTCCAACCTTCCCCCTTGGCCTCCAAAAAAGCCCTTTGCCCTTCCTTGTGTGTATCTGTGAGTTAGTTTGCTTTGCCATTAACAAAACAAAAAGGCAATAACGGAGCGGGCGAAGGAATTTGCAAACAATACCTCTGATAAGGGGCTAACGACTGATAGTTTTTGAACACTTAGTACTAGCATAGTGCTAATTACCTCACCTCCCTTTATTCTTCCTTATAGCGGATCTCTGCTGATATGTTAATTTGTGTCTTTGTTTATTGCCACCCCCCAAACATCAGCTGTATGAGGGTGAAGATTTTCTATGTCTTGTTTACTGCTATCCTCAATGCCTGAAACTAAAGGCTTGTTGACTGATTGAATGAATGAATAAAAATCATTTTATGCAGAAGGAAATGAAGGCTTAGAGACATTAAGCAATTTAACTGAGCTCCCGCTAGCGCTTGCTGAAGCTAGGTTTAGAAGCCAATCTAATTCCATGTCGCCTATGCTCTTAACAGTTTAGCCTCCCGTGATTGGTTTTCCATTTCTATAATTATGTTATTTCATGGATGTTATATGCATAGAATCATGCAATATGTATCCTTTAGACCTGAGCTGTTTTCCACCAAGCACGATCCACGTCGTTCCTTTTTATTGCCGAATGCTGCCCCAATGCATGGCTCTGCTATCGTTTGTTTAGCCCTCGGAAGCACATCTAAGCTGTTTGGGGCTCTGAGGAATAAGTCTACTGGGAACATTTGTGCACAAGTTTTTGCGTGGACATACTTTTCCATTTCTCTGAGGCAAATGCCCAAGACTGCGATTTTTTCTTTTCGCCATTCTGATAGATGCGTTAGCATTATCTCGTTGTAGTTATAATTTTTCATTTCTCTAATGGCTAATGATGCCGACCATCTTCTCCTGTGCTTATTTGCCATCTGTATATCCTCTTCAGTGAAATGTCTGTGCGTTTCTTTTGCCCATTTTCTAATTGGATTGTTTGTTTGTTTGTTTTACCGTCGGGTTTGGGAAATTCTTCACATATGCTACTTTGGAGAATGTTTTCTGTAGTCTGGATACTAGTCCTTTGTCAGGTATGTAGTTGGGAAGTATTTTCTTCCAGTCTATAGTTTGTCTTTTCATCCCGTGCACATAGGCCTTCACAGAGCAGAAGTTTGTTTGTTTGTCCGTTTGTTTGTTGCCTATGGATGTCCAGTGGCTCTAGCAACATTCTTTGAGAAGGCTCTAGCCTCCTTCTTTAAATTGCTTTCTCTCCTTTGTCAAAACTCATAGGGTTGTATTTGTGAGAGTCTGCCTCTCTGTTCCGTGGATTTCTGTGTCTCTCCTCCCACGCTGTCTCGACCACCGTAGCCATGTCGTAAGCCTTAACGTTGATTAGAGTGATTCTTCCCACTTTATTCTTCTCCAACAAAATCGTCTCAGCTACTCCAGTTCTTTGGCCTTTCCATCTACATTTTGGAATAAGTGTGACTACATCTGTAAAAAAATCCTTGCTGAAATTTTCATAGAAATTGCATTAAGTTTCTAGGTCAATTTAGGCGTCCTTTGATCTCTTTCATCAGCATTTTGTAATCTTCAGTATACAGATCCTGACCAGGCTTTCTACCTAAGTACATGTGTATAGTGATTATAAATTGTATCAAGTCTTAAATTTTTTTATATTCTGTCCGTCGCCAGAATATAAAAATGCAATTGCTTTTTGTGTGGTATGTATCCTTCAGACTTACTGAACTCACTTATTAGTTCTCAGAGCATTTTTGTAGATTTCTTGGGATTTTCTATGTAGACAATCATGCTATCTGCAAATAGGGACAGTGTTTCTTTCTTTCTTTCTTTCTTTCTTTCTTTCTTTCTTTTCTTTCTTTCTTTCTTTCTTTCTTTCTTTCTTTCTTTCTTTCTTTCTTCTTTCTTTTCTTTCCTTCCTTCCTCCCTCCCTCCCTTCCTTCTTTTCTTCCTTCCTTCCTTCCTTCCTTCCTTCCTTCCTTCCTTCCTTCCTTCCTTCCTTCCTTCCTTCTTTTCTGGTCTGTATGCTTTTTATTTCTTTTTCTTGCCTTACTGTGGGGGCTGGGACTTCCAGAGCTATGTTGAATAAAAACAATGAATGTATAACTTTGTCTCATTCCTGATTTTAGAGAGAATGCATTTAGCTTGTCTCCATTAAGTTTGATGCTAGATGTAGGGTTTTTTTTTTTTTTTTTTGAAACACTCTTTCTGAGGTTGAGAAAACCCCCTCTATTCCTAGTGGGTTTTTTTTTTTAAATCATGATTTGGTGTCAGGTTTTGTTAAGTGCTTTTTCTGCAGCAACTAATATGAACATATTTTTTTCTTCTTTAGTCTGGCAGTATGGGAAAGTACAGTGATTAAGTTTTGAATGTTGAATCAACCCTGCATACCTGAAATAAATCCCACTTGGTCAGGGTGTAGTATCTTTTTAAAAATATTTTATTGGATTGGATTCACTAAATTTTTGGTTAGAATTTTTGCATCTAATTTCAGGGAAAATATTGGTCTGTAGTTTTCTTCCTTTGTCTGGTTTTGGAATCTGGGTAATACTTGAAAGGAGTTTCCTCCTCTGTTTTCTGGAATACATTGTGCAAAATCAGTGTTAATTCTTCCTTGAATATTTTGTAAAATTCTTCAGTGAAAAAAATCTGGACCTGGAGGTTACTTTCCTGGAACCCGTTTAATTATACAAATGCGGTTTGATTAATGATTGTGGATCTTGAGGAGTTGGTCCCTTTCTTCCACACTGAATTTATGAACCTGAAGTTGTTTGTAATATTCCCTCATCATCCCTTTAATAGCTGCAGAATCAGTTGTGTTATCCCCCCTGCCACACACACCATTTCATTCCTGATACTGGTAATTCGTGTTTTTTTTTCTCTTTTTATTTGTGTCAGTCTTGCTAGAGGGTTGTCGATTTTATTGATTTTTTTCTGAAGAATCAGCTTTTTGTTTCATCGATTTTCTCCATTGTTTTCCTGTTTTCAATTTCATTGACTTCTGCTCCTATCTTTATTATTTTCATCTTTCTGCTTAGTTTGGGTTTATTTTGCTTTTCTTGGCTCTTCAAGTAAGAGTTTAGACTACTGGTTTGAGACCTTTCCTCTTTTTCTAATATAAACATTTCGTACTATAAATTTCCCTATCTGCTTCAGCAGCATCCCCTACATTTTGATGTCATAGTCTCATTTTAATTTAGTTCCACGTATGTTTGAAAACTCTCCTTTGAGACTTCCTTTTGGATACATAAATTATTTAGAAGTATGTCATTTAGTTTCCAAGCGTTTGGAGATTTTCCTGTTATCTTTATGTTATTAGTTTTTAGTTCGATTCCATTATCATAGCCAGAGAACATACTCTGTATAATTTCCATTCTTTTACATTTACTAAGGTTTGTTTGATGACCCAAGACATGGCCTGTCTCGGTCAATGTTCCGTGAGTACTCGAAAAGAATATATATTTTTCTGTAGTTGAGTGAAGTGTTCTCTAAATATCAACTCGATCCTCTTGGTGGATGGTGTTGTTGAGTTCTTCCATATCCGTGCTGCATTTGTCCAGTTGTTCTATTGATTGCTAAAAGAGCGCATTGAACTCTGAAGCTCTAATTGCAGATCTGGGTATTCTGTCGTGCAGCATTCTCGGTTTTTGCTTAAATCCACTGTATCTTTTTTCTTTTAATTGGCATATTTAGTCCATTTATATTTAAGGTAATTATTGATATGTCAAGGCTTAAGCCTGACGTTTCATTATTTGTTTTCTGTTTCTCATTCTTTTGTTTAACTTTGCTTGCCTTCATGCGAGTTACTTGAACATATTTTAGAGTTCTATATTAGATCCATATATAATGATTCTGGGTCTATTACTTTGTATAGTTTTCTTAGTGTTTGCTCTAGGTAGCATTATCATAAACGTATATAACTTATCACAACTCAATGGAATTCGAGTGAGTTCAGATTGACTAAATTCTATTGATCTCTCTTCAAATTCACTGATTCTGTCCTCTGTCATCTCCACTGTATTATTGACTCTATGCAGTGAGTTACTTCAGTTGCATTTTTCATTCCATAATCTTAATTTAGTTGTTTTTTTTTTCACTTCTATATTTTTATTGAGATTTTCAATTTTTTATCTATTTCAAGTGAATTTGTAATTTCTTGTTGAAGCATTGTTATGATGGCTGCTTTAAAACCCTTGCCAGGTAATTCCAACATCTGTTCAGCTTGGGATTGGTGTCAGGTGATTGTCTTTTTTCATCAAATTGTGGTTTTCCCGGCTCTTGTTAAAATGAGTGGTTTCCCATGGTATCCTTGACATTTGGGCTGCATTAGTCTTCTGCATTAGCCGCAGTCACCCTGTTTGGGTTTAGCGTGCACGTTCACGTCTCCTTCTGTTGGTTGCAGTTACAATGAGTTTAATTTTCCAAGGCATTGTAGTGTTATTTCGGTCTCTGTCATCCTTCTGTTGTTCTTCTGGCTCCCCCTCTATCCTCGCTGTGTTGGCTGCAGGGGCAGAGGGCGCTTCCCTGAGTGGTTCGTTCTTTGCTGGGATCTTCTGAGGAATGTGGAGGTTGGTGAAGCCACCGTGCCTCGGTCGCCTTATGCCACTGGGTGCGCAGTGAGGAGATACGGGGCTTTGCTGCTGCTACTGCTGCAGGCAAAGCAGGCTGCCTGTTGGTGTCCCTGGTCTGGAGTTGGGACTGAGACAGCTCAGGGCTTTGCTGCTGCAAGGAGATTGTGTCACCCCCTGGGGTTCTGCTTGTGGAACAGGGTACAGCCTCTCCCTGAGTAGGTCTCTGTTGGGCTTCCCCTTTCCCAGTCAGTGTGTGTGTGTGTGTGTGTGTGTGTGTGTGTGTGTGTGTGTGTTGGCCATTTTGGCTTGCAGGCCTCTTTGACACCCAGTCTAGGGGTATATGAGACATAAAAAGAAAACCAAGGAAACTCACTATTTTGCCATTCCTCAAGCCCTGAAGTTTCTAGCCAGTCCGCCTTGTTCTTTCTTGCATTCACAGTCCTTTCATTATTGTCTGTTGAATAAGTTCTAGAGAATATATTTGTATCTGAAGGAGAGGAGCAGGGAAAATTGAGCCTATATCATCTCGTTGTGGAACCAGAAGACCCCTAATATAGTTTTAAAATAACATTTTAGCATGAGCGAATTTGAGCATCTTTTGATAAGTTTTAAAACCATTTTAATTTGCTTTTCTGTGCTTTATTTTGATATTATTTGTTGATATTATTTACTCATCTTTTGTAGCGGGCTGGTGGTCTTTGACATGTCGATTTGTAACAGCTGTTTTCGTTTTCACTTTGGGTTGCAGACATTTTCCCCAGATTATTCTTTTTTCTTTGACTTTGCCTTTTTTGTGGTATTTTGTGCCATGCTTTTTTTTTTCTTATGTAGTTGAATACATCGATCTCTTCCATACCTTGTGGGTTTTGTGTCGTTCTTGGCAAATCCTCCTCATTTCAAGATATTCTTTTTAAATGCCCCCATATTTTCTTCTAGTACTTTTATGGTTTCATTTTTTCGTTTAAAATCTTTGGTCCAACTGGAATTTTTTTGTGTGTAAAGTGTGAGATAGTGTATCCGGTTGTCCCAAAGCACTTATCGAATAGTCCATCATTACCCACTTTAAAACAGTACTTTACAAAAATTGTGGTTAAAAAACATATAACATGAAATTTACCATGTTATCCATTTTAAATGTACAGTTCAGTACTGTTAAGTTATTTACACTGTTGTGCAACAGATCTCTAGACCTTAACTTGCAAACCCCGTACTCAGTGAACAACTCCCCATTGAAATGGTACCTTTTCATCATAGATTGATTTCCTGTGTTTATTACTTCTTGTCTGGACCACTGTGACACCTTTCTAGCGCCGCCATAATTTCAATCCGCCATGCACACTATAGCCTGATTTATTTTCTTCATGTAAGGTCTGAGCGCACCCCCACCGTTCAAAGCCGTGGGAAGCCCTCCCTGATGGACTACGATTGACATTAAGCCTCCATGATGCTCTTTCACAGCACCTGTAGCTTCTCTTCCCTTCATGTCTCATGATGGGTAATTGTAATTATCTGTGTGATTACTTCACTGTCGGCCCTCTCCTTGCTAAACTTCTTAAAGGGCAACGTGCTCACACGTGTTCTCAGTGCTCAACGTGAGCCTGGTTCATCGAAGGTGCTCGGTCCATGTTTGTGGGATAAAGTAGAAACAGCGCAAGATCTGATTCTGCCTTAAATCTTCTCTCAGCTCTCTGCCCTTCAAGGGAGTCAAGCTGCTGGCTTTTCCACCCTTTCCTGAAAAGGCACTGGGCTTTCTGACACTCTTTTCTGGTTTACACCATGCCCGGATTTGATGTTTTTATTTGTGCTCCAGTTGCTCCCTGTGCTGAAGGCCACGCCGTCCCCTCCGTCCGCCCCCCACCAGCATCACTGCCTTATGGAAATGCAATTTATCCCTCATGACCATGGCTGACTCCACCACTGGACTGGGAGTTCCTGGAGAGCAGCGACAAGGGCCGCCTACCTGGTCCCCAGGGAGCAGCACAGTGCCTGGTCTCTAGGAGGCGCTCTTGGTCACACGTGGACACCCACTCCCAGGCTGTGTCTTTTACCTGCGTGCATCTGGGACCCTGGCTTCCTAGCCCTGGGGGCAAGGCGTGGGGTCGGCTTCAGGCGTCTTCCCTGTCTTTCCTGGCTGTGCCCTGTGACGTGCCCTCCCTGCTGGGCCTTCTCCAGCAATCAATGGTCACTGCCCCATGCCCTCCCACTCCTCAGCTGGGCACAGGCGGGCCTCTCCCTGCCCCCCCCCCATCGTTCTCTCCCCCTCTCTCCTTCTGGAGTCGAGGCTGCTCAGGTGGCCACACTTCCCGCCCCCACACCAGGAGGCAGGCGTGCCATGCGCAAGTTCCTGCCCTCCCTCATTCAGAATCACCTTCTCTGGGGATGCCCAGGCCCTTCCCCACCACCATCTGCTTCCCAGCTGCACCCTTGTCACCTCCATGATTCCCAGGCAGCCCCTTCCCCCTCAGAGGTGCTCACCCTTCCTTGGGCTTCTCCCCATTCCAGAGGCCTGTTGCACTGTTTTGTTTGGCCAGAATCATGTTTTGTGACGTCCCCAGTAGGGGAGTGACCCCGGAACCCTCCATCCTTTTGGGGTCTAGGCCCTGTGCACATCCTGTCATTCTGCTTTAGTGCTCACCCTGTGTTGCCGGACTGTCCAGATTTGGAAACCCACCTGGTGACTGCAGCTTCCCTCCTCCCCTCCCAGGTCCTGCCCTGGCCTGCCCGGCACACACACACCTGGCGCCTCCGCCGCCCTGTCCTCCCCTCCGGCTCCCGGGCTTCCATTCCTTCCCCTTCGTTTTTTCACTGCGGCGTCACCAGCCCTTCAGAAACCCCACGTCTCCCTGTTTGCAGCCTTACATGAATATAACTGTGCACCTTCAGCGGGATCCTTCTAAAAATCAAAGTTGCTTAATTCTTTGCTGCCCTACAGACTTCCAGAGGTTCCCCACGGGTTACAGGGCTGGCGACAGTAAGGATAAAGGTGTGCTCTTCACCAGGCCCCGAACAGAACAGTCTATGCTGCAGCCCCCTCCACGACCCTGGCCTGCCTCACACGCGTTGCTCCTTGGCTGACTCTAGTCTTATTTTAAACTCTTATTGTTTCTGTGGGAAGATATCTTTGTGTAAAGGCACAGGGCAAGGCCAGCGAGGATATACCACAAATAGATAAGTGGTTGCTACGTCTGTGCAGGGTCAAAGGTGATCAAGATTGAGGGGGAGACTTGGTCAAAAGGTTTAACCTTATCTGTAAAGTTTCTTCTTTCCACAATAAGGTTGCATCATGTACTTACTACCGTGAGATACAAAAACAAATGGATGAACCAGTTCAGTACCAGGAAGTCATCCCCAGACTCCCCCGGGCCGATGGAGCTGCTTCCTTTTCTGGGGTCATGAAGTACCATCCCCACGTCTTATGGGTGATACTGTGTCACTTGTTGGTGCCTGTCTTTCTCTTTCTAGATGAGCAACTCCGCAAGGTACAAAGTGTATCTAATTCACACCCCCGTGCCCAGCAGACTGCCTGGCCCCGAGCAGGTTCCCAGGGAGTGCCAAGGCCAGTGTGTGGCCTCTGCCTATGGGCTCCCTCAGAGACGCTTGCTGTGGGACAGGCCTCACGGAGTCCTGAGAAGCAGATTCAAGCCATTTTAACTATGTCCAAGGGGCGTGAAGTGTGGGTAGAGACCCTGGGGTTGTATTAGCATGAGCACGGACTGGACTGGGTCCCCAAGGCCATGATAGTTATAAGGCTACTGTCTTGTCACTTGGCATGCTTCGAAAGCCACTGCCTCCTCAGCAGTTAATCTAATCACTATGTCCCCATCGAACTTGTCAAGCTCGGCCCTGACCTGTTTGTAAGATGCAGAGGATAGGCCAAAGAAACAGGATGTCTCCATCCAGGGTGGGCCAGGGGGCCAATCAGGGGACAATCAAACCAGCCCCGAGTGTCCCAGGCTTGGAGGGAGGGATCGAACGACTGAGTGACTTGAAGGCACCAGAATCCCACCCAATTTAATGGTGGGAGTCTGTAGGTTTTGTCATTTTCCGTAGAAATCTGAGCTCTCAGGCCATAAGATCCTTCTTGGGTCTGTCGTTCAGTGGCAAAAGAGCAAAGGGGTGGCCTTAATGGTCAGTTGGACTGGGGGGCTACAGAGAGGGTGGGTGACTGTTTAGAGGCCGAGGCAGAATCTGGATGTCTTTCTTCTGAGGACGCACCCCCTCCCCACCCCCATCCTGTATCCCACCATGGAGCAGGACAGCATTCCTGCGTTCTAGAGGCGGATGAGGCTAGGTCCTCGGGGTGCTGTGGCGGTGGAGGTGGCAGCAGGAATTTGGCACGCAGCGTCCACTGCCCTCCCCATCCCCATCCCACCCACCACGCCCAGCCCCCTCGCGGAGCCCACCCACAGCCCCACCGCGGCCCGGCCAAAAAGGCCAAAAGGGTGTCAGACGAGCGAGAAACACGTCCAGACGGCACATGTCTCTGTAAGTAGCTTTTATTTTTATTTACAACAGAATCGGTGGCTTTATTCCTCCATCTTTAGGGACAGTTGGCATCAGCAGCCAGACGGAAAGTCTGCGGTGAAGTCAAACTCGTTCTGCCCCAGCCACAGCTCCGGAAGCTCGTTGGCCCGGTCCAGTCCCAGCTCCACCACCAGCGACATCAGCACCTCCTCATCCACCGGGTCCGAATCGATGATAGCAGGGCTCTGGGCCCCGGCAGGAGGAGAGAGTGATCCCGCCCCTCCCGCCTGAGCCCCTAAGCCCCAGTTTGGAAGGGGCTCTGCTTCCGCGGGTTGGTCGGGTTGGCCGGGAGTGGCGGCGGCCGCCCCATGATACTGGTTGTTAAGCTTTTGCAGCTGCATACTAGCCACCAGGTGAGGGGAGGGGTTCAGGTTCAGGGGTGGGGGCTTAGTGGGAGGGGTGCTCGTAGGAGAGCCTACTGGAGATCCCGAGGGACTGCTGGCACCCCCACCAGCCTTGGTGCCATTCGAAGCAGCCCCGGGGTAGTGCACAATGGCTGCTCCTTTGCGCTCCTTCCCACCCGCGTTCGAGTAGGCTACGGAGTTCATCTCCTCGGTGGCATCCTGGAAGACAGAGAGGCACAGCTTAGCGCCCGGCCCGGACACTCCTGGGGCTGGGCGGGGCGGGGAGAAGCAGCGAGAAGGCCCCCAGGGCAGCTCGGCTCCCAGCATCTAGGGCTCTGAGTGCTGAGCACCTGCCACCCTAAGTGGCTTTGCTGCTTGCGTTTCCCTCCCGCCACCTGACCTTTCTAATAGGCGATCTCACTGTCCCTCCTCCCAGCCCACACGAACCCTCTGGACTGCGTGGTTTTCTTCTCTGCTCCGTGCCCTGCCGTCCTTCAACAAGCCAAGTGGGTTCGCTCTGCCCATGTGTTAGGCAGGAGCTACGCTCACTGTCCCCAGAGAAAGCCCTGTCGTCTCCTCTGTGCCAAGGAACAGCAGACACCACCCCCGGGAAGGCCTGCCGCAAGACCCCAGACCACACACCAGTGACTCCATCCGGAAAGCAGCAAAAGTTACCTCCTTCATAGGCGAGGAGCCACCCTTCACGTCAGGTGCAGGCCTCGACATCGTTGGCATTTCAGAGTCTTGGCAGAAGTTGGACAAGTCGGTGGAAGGTGACGCTTCCAGCTGAGGCAGTTGCGCTGTACGTGAGGAAGAGGGCAAAGGCTTCATTTACCAAGAAAAGAGCAAAGCGGGGCAGCTTCGCATAGCTCCAAGCTACAGATGGTGGCAGGGTGACGGCCAGCCCAGGGACCACCTGAGCGAGGGAGGTGGTCAAGCTGGAACTTCTGCCCAACGCAGGAAAGATGCAAGGTTCAGCCAGGTGCTGCCCAGGTTGCTACTCACATCACCAAGAGGGGATGCGACACCAGTTTCCTCACGCCACGCCACTGAATTCAGAGCCCCGAGTGTGTGAGTGTGTGTGTGTGTGTGTGTGTGTGTTGGGGCGGGGGGTACTGTTCCCGATTCTGAAGGCAGACATGTCCCTAAGTGGTGCGCTGTCTCAGTGTGCCACTAGCATCGCAGCTGGAGAGCTGGGGCCTCCCCCCGGACTGGGAGAAAGTGGGAAGGAGTAAGGACGAGGTGGACCCTGCGAGCTGGAGGCTGCAGCCCAGGGAAGAAGTAAATCCCCAAAGCGAACGTCACGGAGCTCTCGAGGCCTGCCTCGGGTGCTCGTGAGGGGCTAGGAAGGTCGCAGGCTCCTTCCTGCCTCAAGTCCCCTCCAGAGACAGCAGGAGGCACCTGGGCTTTCCTGGACACCTGCTCGGAGCCCCGCCACGCCCATCTGCCCAGGCAGGTGGGCCTAATTCTTCCTGCAGGAGGCAAGTAGGGATTCAAGGCCCTCCCATCAGGGGGCCGAGGGGGAACTTCTGTCAGCAGGCCTCTCCCGCCCCAGTCCCACCTGCAACGATTTAAAGCCCCGGAGAAGTAATTCCTCCGCTCAAGTAGTAAAGGATAAGGGAATGGGGGAAAAGAACCCCCCCCAAATCAGAAAGTAAAAAACGTCCTCAGCTGGAAACTCGTTATTTTCCTAGAAGCTCGTGTTTTTAAAGCCTCGTGTATTCTAGCCTTCCTGATAAATTAGAGATGTCGAATTTCACATTTATAAATACTTCCTCGCCCAGAGAATCTTTAGCACCTGAAAATGCGTCTCTAATCTTTCCAACCAGGGTAGAATTCTCCTTGACACCTCCCTCGCCCCAGGGTTAAGAAACTGCTCAGACACTTCTAGAAAGTGGCCAATTACTACCTTTATCATCTTGGAGCCAGTTGCTCATAGGAGAGGGAGGCAAGAAAAATAAAGGAAAAAGTGGGGTGAGAAATATGAGGAAAACACCAGTCGGAGGACCAGGAGAATGTCACAAGCCCGTGACCACGAGACGAGGAGTCTAATCCACGTCTTCTTCCAGAGGCTGCCCTACCCATCCTTCCCATTCTCCTCCACACCGCCAGGTACGAAAGAAGGAACAGCAGCGACAGGAATAAGAGGAGAAAATAATAGTAATGATAATAAAGAGAACTAGGAAAAAGTACGTGCGTCCTGATAGCAGCTCCCTGGAAGAGCATTTCACCAAGTGTCCCGCCTTCAGGCTGGCCGCTCCCCTAAACGGGACCCCGGGTTCAACTCAGAATTGTCGCCTGCCGTCATCGCTCCCCCACCTGCCCCGGCCCGGGCCCGGGTCCGTGCTCGGCAGGCGCTCAGTAAGTGTGGCCGAACCCTTCTGCAGAGGCCGTGGCGTTTCCGTGCGAATCCGTGTCCCCGATCCCCCGATTTTCTGTCCCCGCTCCGTCGCCCGGCCCGTTCCCAGGGAGAACTTGGCGGCGCGGAAACGTCCCGGCCCGCCCGCTCTCCCCGCCGCCGGCTGAGCGCCGCGGAGCAACAAGTGCCGCCTCGCCCGCGGGGCCGCGCGGGCCCGGCCACCGGCTCCCGGTCCCGCCGCCCGCCCTGCGCTTCAGACCTTCCCGTGGCCCGGCCGCCTCCCCCGCCCCCGTGCAGATGGGGTGGGGAGGGCGGGGAAGAAGAGAGGAGGGGAAGGCAGGTGGGGGGGCTCGTCTTGGACCTGTTGGGGGACCAAAAGTTAAAATGGCACCAACCGGATGGCTCCATCTCGATTGCTATTTTCTCACTCAGGAGAAATTTAAAAATCCCAACAGTACGGCGGCTTGGCTGGACGCGGTCAGTTCCGCCACCTGAAAACTAAAGGCCCGTTGTTTGCCGACGGCCCGGCTGCCCGCCTCGCGGCGTCCCAGGTGGAGCCGCCGGGGCCGGGGGCCAGCGCAGCATCCCTCGCCGTGGGCGCGCGCCGGAGCGCCCGTGGCCGCAAGCGCCGTGTCCGGAGCGGGTCGCGGACAGCGCAGGCACGGGCGGGGGACGCGGGGCGCGCGGGCTCCGGCCCCGGCGGCGTGGCCGCGTGCGGGGGCGCACTCCGGCCCCGGCCCCTCACCGACACTTACTGAGCGCCCGCCGAGCAGGCGACGCGGCCGCAAGGCAGAGCCTCCCCCACCCGACCGAGTCGCCCGGGGCCCGGGCTCTGCCCCGCCGCCCCACGAGGACAGAGGCTCCGAGAGGTTGGGGAACTTGCCCAAGGTCACAGCGCGAGAAAGTGGCGGAGCCGGGGTTCGCAGCCTCGTCCCTCTGAGTCCAAGCGCGGCGCTCGGCGAGGCAGGGGCTCTGCGCTCGGCCGTTTATAGGCAGAGGGGTGTGCGTGTGGGCGTGCGTGGCCGAGTGGGCGTGCACGGGGGGCGGGGGCGGGGGGCGAGTGCGTGCGAGAGGCAAGTTGCCCGAATTCGCTAAGTTCCATCCCGCCGCGCCGCCGGCCCGGCCCGAAGGCGACCCGGGCTTTGTGCAGCGCCGGGGCCGGGGCGTCCAGCTGCGGTCCGGGCGGCCGGCAAAGTCGCTGGGGGCCGAGCCGCAGAACGCGCGGGCGCGGGGGGAGCGGCGCTTCCACGCGGAAAACAAGTCCCCCGGAGCCCCCGGCCCCGCCGCCCCGCTCAGCGCGCTGCCCGGCGGCCCGCCTTACCTCCGTGAAGCCGCCTGCCCTGGAGAGAGGGAAGCGCGGAGCCCGGTGAGCCGCGGGCGGAGCGGCGGAGCCCCCAGCCCCTGGCGCGCACGCCGCCGCCGCCAGCCGCTCGCGCTCAGTGCCACCCGACCCCGGGGCGCCTGGGAAAAGCCCGCACCGCCGCGCCGCGCCGCCGCCGCACCGCACCGCACCGTGCCGCGCCGAGCGGCCCCGGCCCGCGCCCGCCCGCCCGCCCGCAGCTTCGGCGCCTGACTCCGGGGCGGTGGCGGCGGCGGCGGCGGCCACCGCGCTCCCCTCCCGGCGTGGGGACCCGGCTCTCAAGCCCCCATTGCCGCCCGGAGAGCCCTGACGCACACGCACACGGCAGCAGGCCGGCCTCGGCTAGGAATCCCAGGAAGGACAGACCCTCTCCCCCCGTGTTCTCTCTCCCCCCAATTTCCACGTCTTTATAACCGGCTTAGGGCATTATTAGCACATGTCCTGGCTCGTGGGCGAGTTGCTGGCAAAATCAGAACTGGATACTCACCCAGGGCCAGAGCGGCGCGGCGCCTGCCGCGGCCGCCCTCCTCGCCGCCGGGCCGCCCCTTCGCCGGCGGGCCGCGGGCGGAGCGAGCCGGCTCTCGGCGGCTCGGCGGAGCCCCGGCTGCAGCTGTGCCGCTGGGAACACTTTACAGCGGCTGCTGGCGTGTGTGGCCCTTTAAAGGCGCTCGAGCTGGTGCAGTCACCGCGGATCGTGTGAAAGCGAAGGGCCGGCTGGGGAACGGAGTCCGAGCGGCCCCGCGGGCCCGGCAGGGCTGGGGACCGGCCGCGGCTCCCGGGCCGGCGCCGGCGGGCCCAGGCGGTGGGCGCCCCGGGCCCCGAGCTCCCGGCCGCCGCCGGTGCCTGTACGGCGGGCGGGGGCCGGCGGCCGGCTCCGGTCTCTCCCCACCGCCCTGCATGGACTTGCCCAATAAATTCCACTTAGTAATTTCGCCGAGGCGAAGGCGAGCTGTGTCTGCTTCCTGACCCAAATCTAGCGGGTGGCCGGAGGGCTTCGGGGGGTTGGGGGCACGCGGTGGACTCCGGGGATGACCGCGGGGACGGGGCCGCACCCGGGACCGCGCCTGCGGGGCCCGACTCGGGTGCTCTGCGGCGCTGCCTGCCCCTTGGGCTGCGCCATCCCCCCGGTGGAAGGGACGGGGCTGGAGTCCTCCCCCCCCCACCTCCCGCGAAAGTCGCCGGCTTTCAGGCACAGCCTCCTTGAGGGCCTGCTCGGCGGCCAGCGCTGGCTTCCCTCGAAGGCCTGGGCCAGGCTGGCTTCCAGGGATTGTGTCGTGGTCACCCGGGGCGGGCGGAGGCTGGCGGGAGGCTGCGCGGAGGTGCGCTGCCGTCCCGGACGTGGGGCCGGCCGCGCCTCGCCGGGATAGCCAAACGCCAGGGACAGCTGGGGACCCGCGGCAGGCAGCTTATTTCACTCCGATCACACGATCTTCCTCGGGTTGGGATGTCATGTTACAGATCTTTATGTGACAGAGGTTCGTGTTCCTTGTGGCCAAGAAGCTCCCATCTCACCTCCTACAGGAAGGCCGCCGGGACTGCACCTCTGTCATACTCCGCTTTTTGACCCTTTCAGTGACGACTACTTAGTTTACAGTGTTTTTAACGTCCCTTTTTTGTTTTTTAAAGAAAAAGTGTTGTTATTAAGAAAAAAGTGGAGAGAGGGAATGTCGCGAAGGCATTTTCACCGCGTGTGCGTTCTGTGT
Source organism: Eidolon dupreanum (assembly GCA_028627145.1). Taxonomy (NCBI): domain Eukaryota; kingdom Metazoa; phylum Chordata; class Mammalia; order Chiroptera; family Pteropodidae; genus Eidolon; species Eidolon dupreanum. Next base: position 100,642,549 of record CM053505.1, read on the forward strand.
TAATTCGGTTGGAAGACCTAAGGGTATTTTCCTTCCGCCACACCCCCTCCCCATTTTTCTTTTCTTCTTTCTTCCCTTCTCTTTCTTTGCCTCGCAAGTGCCTTGCATTTGCTCTTGGAACAAAGTTCTGTTTGCTGACGGACTGCCCAGCTTACTGACACAAAGGTGGGCAGCAAACAGAGGGACAGGTCAAGGCCCTTCCTTGACACGTGGAGGAGGCTGGGGCGAGTTCTCCGGACGCCAGGTGAAACCGTTCCCCAGCCCCCGGGCCGCCGGGCGCGGATCCGTTCCTTCCGCTCACCCGGCCGCAGCCCCCAGCCCACTTAACGCCCGCACCGCACACGCAGTCGCCGCGCTTTCTCGCTTTGCCCAGGGATCGTGGGTCGTGCCCTCCGATGCGAGGCGGGACCTGACGGGACCGTGTGACCCCGCAGAGCACAGAGCCTGCCCGCAAAATACACCCTGGAGCGTGCCGGTGTTTGCCTGAGGCTTCCCCGCTGTGCGTCGCTAATTAGGGCCCCCCGCCGCCCCTCCGCCGCGGCCGGAGGCGCAGCCTCCTGCAAACGGCCGCGGCGTCTCCGCTGCAGGCTCCGGATCCGGGAGGTGGCGGATCCGCCCTCCATCTATTGGATGGCTCCCAGGCCAATTGTTAGAAAGAGGCATATGTTCATCTCGGCTTCTGGAGTGTCTCCCGAGCAGTTGCTCAACAGCCAGCCCCTCCCCCATCCGGACCCCTGAAGGGCAGGAAAAAGAGCGCCCTCCGCCACATTTCTGTGCCCGCATGCCAGAAAGGGTCTCCCCACCGGTGACTTCCTGCCCTCTCCACTGTCCACCTCCCGGGGAGCAGGAAAGAGAAGGGCTTGGAGCACTGAGCTTCGGAGCACAAAAGCCACCCTTCTTTTGGGGGCGACGGGAGAGGGGGTTAGTGGCAGAGGCAGGGAGCGAGCAAAGCAGAGCCTTGCACGTCTCTGCAAACACGCCTGGACCTCCGGCTCCCAGGCGGCGGCAGCCGAGCTCAGAGCTCTCCGCCGAACTCTTCTTCCAACTTGGCGGCTGGACTGCGAGCTCGCCTGGCAAGTAGAGGACAGGGATGGTCACCGGCAGGAGCCTGGCGCGTTCCCATCCAGCATCTCATTGAATTCCCACGACAGCCCTGCGAGGCAGGGTTTGCCGAGGGTGAAACGGAGCCCCAGACATTTGTCCAAGTTCACGCAGCCAGGAGGCGGGTGTTGGAACCCGGTCAGGCCGACCGCAGAGTCCTTACCCTCACCCCCAACCCCGCTGCCGGGGAGGGGGTCAGGAGGCGGTTCGGCTGTGACCAGAGTACAGGTTCGGGGCTCAGCCCGCCCGGGTTTCAGTGCCTACTCTGCCCTTCACTAGGTGTGAGACCGTAGGCCAAGTGGCTTCCCTCCTTGGGCCTTGGGTTTTCCCATCTGTTAAATGGGGGATAATAACGGTAGCAACGCTGTGCAGTTGTTGCAACGCTGGAAAAGTTTAGCCTCCTTGGCGCCCGCTGTGTGCTAAGTGGTCAAAAACGCTGTTATTGTCCCTTCTGGCTCTTCTCCTTTTGCCTTCCAGCCTGGCCTCAGCTCACACACTTCAGGCTCAATAATGTTTGCTGACTGATTAATTTAAAAAGCAGACTGAGAGGGCATGAAGGAGGTCTATAAACTCAGGAAGGGGAGGGAGAGAAAAATGCAGATCTGATCTCAAATTCCCACCCTCCAGAACCAAGGGCTGTCTGAGCCACAGGACAGGAGTAAATTAGGGACGACTAGGAGAGACGATCGCTTTTTACAGGACAGTTGTAAACACCCAGAGTGGTCTCCAGAAACGTATACTCCATATGTGGATCGAAAAGTTAAAAAGCCCAGGTCTCTGTTCAAGAATGTTTGGAGAATTGTTTATAATAGTGAAAAACAGAAAGCAATCTAAATGTCCACAGTAAGGAAGTGTCTCTTGAGACCTGGATGCATTTTTAAAAAAACTAATTCCTAAAACTCTTATTTATGGGAAAATGTTCACTACAAAATATTAAATTAAAAAAAAAACTCTGGGTACACTGTTGCCCAAGTCGATGCCAAGTTGCAAAGTGCACAGAGTAAAATATTAAATACTGCATTTCCAAGCTCGTATGAATATGGGTAATGAATCAACGGTCAGGAAAACACCACGCCAACTGTGTCAGTGGCGTGGTAGAACTATGACTGATTTTTTCTTTTTTCTCCATGTCTTACAGTATTATTCTTATCATTCCAGTTTATAGTTAATGAACTGCATAAACAGTATGCTCCCACTTTTGTTAAAATTGTATCGTGCGGAAGAAATATTGGACATAAATATACCAAAATGATAACAGTGATTATAGTTGCGTAGTGGGGTTATGTGTGCTATTTTTTTTTTTCATTTCTCTGTAATATATTTTCCTGCAATTAAAAGACTCATAATTTGAAAAGTACAAAGTATGATCCCACTTGTGTTAAAAGTATGTAACTTAAAAAAATAGGAAGGAAATATATGAAAATGTTAAGTTTTTATATTAGGTAGTAAAGGATTCTGGGTAATTTTCCCACTTGATTTTTCTGTAATATGATTTTATTACTTTAATAATTAAAATTAAATGCTTCTTGCAAACGGCACGTACAGTGGGATCCCACTTTTGTGTGTATATATCTGTGCATAGGATTAGTAATAGGCTATTCCAAGGCACAGTTATCTGTGGGTGGTGGGGTAATGGGTGATTTTTGTTTTCTCCTTTATACATGATTTCTTCATTTTCCCATTTTTTTTACAGTCATCATGTATTATTTCTTAATTGTGAAAAAAGTAAAAAGCAGTTCAATATTAGAGTATTAGTGGGGAAAATGGCATGTCTGGGAGTTGCTCTAAAGTATTTCTGTGGGGATAGGGTTAAGTGGGCGGAGATATAGAGAAAACGAGATGGCTACATGGCCTTCGTTATAGAGTTTACTTGTGTATATGTTTGAAGAGTTCCCTAAACACTTTTTAAAAAGCATTTTCATACACATTATCTCCTTCGATCCTACGCTGACCCTGTGGGGCTGATTCTCTGCATTTTATAGAAAACTGGGGTTCAAAGAGGTGAAGTGACTTAATCTGGGTCCCACTGTGGCACGCGAGAGCGTGGGCTGGACCCGTGCTCCTCGCTCCGAGCCCAGGGCCATGTCCACATCCCGGCCACTTCTCCTTTTTAATCATTAAAAATAATGAACGTGTCACTTCGTTATAAATGTCACAATTGTGCCCTGCACAGTGATGGGGGAGGCAAACGTCTCAGTGAGGGTGATGAGTCCTTTCCAATGGGCTAGTGAGCAAAGCGGCAGCTGTTTGCATGCCCCTTCGTGTGGGGGCTCAGGAGATAGTGGGTCCTTGCCACCACGCTCCCCTTCTCCCCTGGGGACCCCATCAGATACTGCCTCCTGGAGCACAGTTCTCTCCTATTCCCTTCCTTGCCCAGTGCCATCGCAGGCTATACGAGTACGTCTGGGGACGTCGGGTGGCCCTCTGCCCCTTACTCCATCTGCAGACCCTGCCGAGAAGCGTCCTCGGGATCCCATCAGCCTGCAGTCACCCGAGTGCGGCCGTGCCTCCATTTCCCCATCTGGAAGATGCTAGTGAGAATAGCAGCCCGGTGGGCCCTTGCCAGGGAGTGATGAGCTAATGTCTGCACTGCTTTCCAGCCCCTCGGAGCAAGGTGCCGGAGCCTCCCCGGCTCCTGCCGGCTGCCAGCCTGAGCGAGCGCCTGGGACTGGCCACCCCGCGCCCAGGGCGCGGCCGCATTCCTGTGCCCCAGGCCAGCGGGCTCGGACAGGCACTGGCTTCTGCTCCCGTGTTAAAAAACAGGAGGAGGAGGAGGAGGAAGAGGAGGAGGCTTGCAAAGAAGACGAAGTGAGGACAGAACACCAGGAGTGTGGACAGGGCCTTGAGAAACGCGAGGGCGCAGAGAGAACAGGGCGGCTTTGGACAGCGCGGCCTCGCTTTCCTGTTACACAAAGGGATGGGCCCAGAATTGGATCCAGTCGAATCCATTCGCTACTCGATTTCCTGTTTTTATACATAATGAGAAAAGCACGAATATACAAACAGCGCTGGCCACCCAGCCTCTCGCCTCCTTGGGGCCCATCTCCCTGGCTCTGCTCATCCCAGCCCTTGGGGGTATCATGCTAGTGCATTGAACTTCACGGGAGCCCTAGGAAGTCAGCACCATCAACACCATTCGGGAGAGAAGGGCTTCGAGGCACAGAGAGGTGAAATAACAAGGCCAAGGTCACACCACTGGCGAGGCGCAGAGCTAGGGTTCGCTGCCAGGCTCCCTGCTCCTCTGTTATGTGTCTATGCTTTTCTTCTAGAATGGATGGTCCGCCACACCCACGGCAGTCAACCGGTCAATGTGTGTGGCCAGAATGTGCGTGGCCCAGGCTGAGGGACAGACCCCGGGGGGAGCCCACTTAGGGGCTGCGGCAGGCATCTCCCGGGATGAGGTACGGGGTGGGAGAGGGCTGTGGCCTGAGTGTGGCAGACACGCCTCTGAAAAAACGTTCCCCAGGGAAGAGCACAGGGTCCAGCGGCAGGGAGGGACAGCGGTGCCGACGGAGGGGAGAAAGCGGCAGCCAGGCTGGCCAGGCCCCGGGCCGTTCGGGTGTCAGCATTGAAGCTGGAGGCCTCGGGAAGGTGTGAGGCTTTGTGGGGGGAGAGGAACTCTGCTTTAAGCATGTTTAGTTTAAGCTGTTGGCAGAACATCCAAGTGGAAATAGCTTGCGCACAGCCAGGAATATAGGACTGGAAAGAAAGTGTGAGCTTGTGTCAAAGAGAGCAAGAGGCAGGGTGACTTTTGGCCAAGCGGTGGGGAACTTTCCCTGCGCGTCTCCTCCAAGGCGGAGAGGGCTTTGCCCTCGGGGCCCGGGACACTGTTCCCTCTCTTCCCCTCCCAGGCCCCCGCCAGGACGCCGATAGTCACATGCCTCAAACCCCTGACGGCCAGTGTGATGGTGTCTCAGTCCAGAAGTTTCCCCGTGCCAAGGAGTGACAAGGGCCTCACTTCGCTTCGCTAAAGTCGTTCTGGCTAGGCCTGAAGCACGGCAGGCCTTCCCTAGTTTCACTCCCGTGACCTGAGCCCTGAGGGGGTGTGTCAGCCTCTTGGCTCCGATGCCGTCTCCACGCCAGGGGCACTTCCGTGTGCTCACCTGTCTTGGGCTCTGAGGCCCTGCCTCCCAGCTTCTCAGTCCCATTGCCCCCGAGGCCTCAAACTTCCGGCCATCATCCACACACAGACACTGGTGCGGACCGGTCCACCAGCTTGCACCAGTAGCACCTATTGCCTCTCTTGGCCCTTCATTCTGGGCCTCGGGTCAGCTCACACAAACATGGCTGTGTGAGTGCGGTTACGATTCATTCCCTATGTACTAACTGGGGACCTCAAAATATTTCCCTGGGTCCCCACAGCCACAGACGCTTGTCCCTCTGGAGATCAGCAATCAGAGCCGGAATGGATCAACGATCTAGGGTGTCTCAGGTGTCAGGGTGCAGACTCTGCCGCCAGCCACCGAGAGAGGACTGCAGGGCCCACCACCCCAGGTCCCTCTCCTGCTGTGACACAAAGACAGTGGCCCTCAGGGAGCACCTACAGTCCCCTGGTGATAATCACAAAAAGGCGCCTCCTCAGCCAGGGCACGTGGCTTTGCCAGAGGAACACAAGCTGAGGTCCCGGTGGCCTCGTACCACTAAGGACACCAGCTGAGGAGAGTGTTAGTCCTACTGGGTCTGTTTAAAAACGTCCATGGTTACGTTTCCTGAGTACTTATTAGATGACGGAAACGCGTGTTAGGTGAGTACGCTCAGTCTTCGTTTGACATTGTCCATAGGGTCTTGCGCTGTGAGCGAAACGGCGTATAATGGAAGCAAATTTGCCACAGGCTGATCAATACGAACAAGAGCTGAGCTGTAAGGAAACCATGTTGAATGAGATGATGTTATTCGAGGACCTGCTGCTGTACATCACCCCATTTCTACTTCACTCTTTAGCTACTGCCCCCCCCATGGTCTTGCCTTTCCTCAGAGCTGGTGGGGACTGAACAGATGAGCCAGATCGACAGGGGTGACGGCCCAGCTGCTGCCAGCCAAGGATGACCCGTCTGCGCCCAACCAGCAAGAAGGCCTGGTCCCCAAAGACTGCTCCAGGGGCCGTCAACAGGCTCAGGGCTCTCTCTTTGCCCTTCCCGTGCATAGTCTTCAAGCGTCTCCCAACTGCCGCCATTGGAATCTGGAATATGGGTGATTCCCTGCCATATTCTAGTCCCAGGCCGGCCCTAGTCTGAGGGGATGAGCAAGTGCTAATTCTTGCTACCACCGGCAGGAGAGGTAGTGAGAGGAAAATGGCTATCCAGCCAGCCTGAAGCGTCGGCCTGGTCTCATATCGGGACCACAGAGCTCTGCCATCAGATTGCCTTTGGTTCAAGTCCCCACGCTGCCACTTCCGAGCTGTGTGACCTTGGGCAAGTGACTTTAGCTCACTGGGCCTCAGTTTCCTTACATGTAAACTGGGGGAAAGGAGAATGCCTACCCCGCGAGGCTGTGCCAGTGTTGAATGAGATAATGTCTGTGGCTATAAACTCTCAAGTGCTGTACACATGTGAGTAATTACTCCTCTCTGACCCTTGTTCCCTGCTGCGTGGGGGGTGGAGTCAGCCTTCCAATCTGAGTCCAGTTCCAAGCCTGACTTCACCTTCTTGGCCTTGCTTTTCTCATTGTCGCATGTGACTGTGTGGGAAGCTGGGCCTCCCGACCCACCAGGGTGGGCTCACCAGGGCTGGTTCTGATTCCTACGTGGTCGTCCCTTCAGGCCACAGATGTGAGCTCAGCCTGTGCTCGGCCCTGCTCCAGTCGCCAGGGCCTCAGAGGGGACCAAGATTCCACTCTGGCCCTCGAGGGGTTCCCAATACGGTGGGGATAGATAGCAAGGCAGGCATTGGTCAGATCAAGTGGCACATAGGAGGAGGCATCGATGGGAACTGGAACATCACGGGAGCCGGACTTGGATGCTGCATTAAGAAATTCAGCTTTGATACTGTGCTCACTGAAGGTGATGTGGAGCCTGCTACTTTGCTACTCGGCGACATGTGCCTTGACCTTCTCCACCCACCGCTCATCCCCACCCGTGAGCCATCTCAATGAGCCCTGTGCTTCTGGGGGAGACCACAGTACTCTCTCCTGAACTCGGCACCAATAAGTCTCAGTTTCCCAAGCGCCTCTGCTCACCCAGTGTCTCAGGCCGAAACTTTGCCTCCTTCTTTCTTTTCCTCTCTCATCTCCTGTCCAACCGATCAGCAAACCCTGTCAGCTCTTTTTTTAAAAAAATACATCCCCTTCTCACCAGTTCTACAGGCAGCACTCTGCTCCAAGCCAGTATCACCTGTCACCTACATTCATGCGCCCTGTCTCCAACAGTCTGTCCTCCACACCATAGCCAGAGGGGTCCTGTCCTGCTCTGCTCATGAGCCTTGCCGGCTCTCCATCCCAACCAGGGCAGAAGTCACAGTGGCCTGTACTACCTTGTCCCTCCTCTGTCGCCACATTCTTTTCCTCCCCCTCTCCCCATCATTCCCATTCCATCGGCTTCAGGCACAGGGGCCTTGCTCTTTCTGTGATGTGCATTTGCTGTTCCCTCCGCCCAAACCACTCTTTCCCAGGTGGTCACGTGGCTCGCCACTTCACTGCATTCAGCTCTTTGCTGAATGTCACCTCCTGAAACGGGCCTTCCCTGAGCACCTTATCTAAAGTAGTGACCCCATCGCTCTCAACACTTACCTGCCTTATTTTTCTTCACAGCACTGATTACCACTTGCCACATTATATTTATTATGTGTCTCCCCAGCTGGAATGCTCACGCTATGAGCATAGGGGATTCTGTGTTTTGTTACCTTCTCTATCCCTGACGAGGAGCACACTGCCCAGCACACCGCAGGCCATCGATAAATACCTATTACACAAATGGATGGCTGAGCCAGAGTCTGGCTTCTGGATGCAGGAGAAGGGGAAGGAGAGTCAGAGGTGAGATGGGGCAGAGATTAGCCGAATGAGCTCAGGAGTGGAATGTATGAGAGATTCTTCAGAATATTCCTTAAAGGAGGAGCAGATATGAGTGGAAGCCAGATGGCGGGTGATAGAAGACAGGTCGGCAACTCATAAACAGAGTGAATAGGGCTGGAAGGACGCTGGTTTTTCCCTCCCTAACGCCGGGATCATGCCCTGAGGGGAAGAGGCGTGTTAGCCTGGCGCTGCATGTCTGCAGCTGGCCTGGGCCCCTGTGGAACCAGGACGAGCTTTCGGTCGCTGCTCTCCCTGGGGTCCCCCACAGCAGTGACTGAGGTCCTGCTCTGTGCCAGTCACGAGTGCCAACATGAAGAGGTGTGGGAGCTCTCAAGTACAGTGCAAAAGACAGATAGTTAAATAATAACGTACTATGAAGCATATAAAAACACATCCAGCATCACTAATAAAATCAGAGGCAAAAATTCAAACGATGAGCTCTATTTACCTGTTAGATGGTCAAAGATGACATTCCAGGGAGCGATGGGAGCAGCCACAGTGTTCACGGCAACGTGATTGGGGCGACACTTCTGGGGATCGAAATCTATCATCTGTTTTGTGTTTGTTTTTAACGTACATGCTCTTTGATCCAGCACTTCAACGAGTTTATCATAAGAAAATAATACAACAAATATGTAAGGGCGTGAGAGGATCTTCACTGCAATGATTTTTTCTGAGGCGAAAAATCACACAATATAAAATTAACCATTTTAAAGTCATTAATTCAGCGGCATTTGTTGCGCAGCCGCCTCCTCTAGTTTCAAAGTATTTTCACTATTTCAAAATAAAATGTGTACCCATTCAACAGTCACTCTCTATGTCTTAGATATGTTTTACAAATATTTTCACCCATTCCGTGACTTGTCTTCTCGCTTTCTCGATAATGTCTTTCACAACAGACACGTTTTTAATTTTGATGAGTTCTAATTGATCCATATGTCTATACTTATGCCAGTAACATGTTATTTTGATTACTGTAGCTTTCTAATAAGTTTTAAAACTAGTAAGTCTGAAACCTCCAACTTTGTTCTTTTTCAAGATTACTTTGGCTACTGAGGTCCCTCGAGATTCCATGTGAACTTCAGGATGGATTTTTCTATTTCTGCAAAAAAAAAAAAGTCATTGGGATTGTATTGAATCTGTGGATTACTCTGAGTACTGACACCATAGCAAAATTAAGTCTTCCAGTCCATGACAATAAATGTCTTTCCATTTACTTGTCTTCTTTAATTTCTTTCAGTAACATTTTGTGGTTTTCAGTATACAAGTCTTTTACCTCCTTGGTTAAGTTTATCCCGAAGTATTTAATTCTTTTGGATGCTACTGTAAATAGAATTGTTTTCCTCATCTCCTTTGTGGGTTTTTCATTGACATAGAAACGTGCTAATTTTTGTTTGTTAATTTTGTACCCTGAAACCTTGCTGAATTATTTTGATTATCTCTAGTATATTTGTTGTTGTGCAGTGTTTTTATGTGTAAGGAAAAAATGAGAAAATTCTGAATGTTTAGTATTAAGGGACAGGTTCAACAAATTTTGGAGCGTCCATATAATGTGACCATTTTAAGGGGTCAGGTATGCCTGCGCATAGAATAAAGTGAGATAAACAGTATGTACAAGTCAAATGGTGACATATATATAATGCCAGCTCCATGGTACTTAGTAGGTGCTCAAAAAATATTTATGGAATAAATGAAAAAAAGTCCAGAAAGATTACTAGCAAAGCACTAATAGTAGTTATTGCTGAGGTGTAAGTTTCTGATGGAACCATTACCTGTATTCTTCGAACGTTTTTACTTCAAGCATATGTAAAAAAAGTATTTTCATTACACACACACATATTCTCTCTCACCAAGTAAGTGGTGAAAAGAAAAACACTGTGGACCAAGGGAGGAAGGTTCTGAGACTGAGGTAAACAGGCTCCTCCTAAGCAACCACTTTGGAGTCAGAAAGGGCCTCAGCAGGCTCCTTTCTGTTGTCCGGGCAGCTGGAACAGTCTTTAAAGATGCAAATCTGATCAGATCGTTCTTTGGTTTGAAACTCTTACCTGCAGGATCAAGCTCAGCCTCCTCCGCCCTTTGTGATCTGGCCCCTGCTCTTTTATTTCCTGTCAGTCAGTAATATAGCTCTCAACGTTTCATTGTGGTAATTTAAAAACGGTATATTCAACGTCCATGTGGCCATCAAACATCAACGATGATCAACAATTTTCAAATTTTCAGTTACCTCCACTAACACCTGCTGCCACATGCACACCTTTCCCTCTGTGGGGTATTTTAAAATAAACTTCAGGTATATTGTTTCGCCTGTAAATACTTTGCTTTGTGTCTCTAATAGATGAGGACTCAAATAAATATATAATTACCATGCAGTTTTCGTACTTAACAAAATCATTAATAATTTCTTAACATCACATAACCCATGTCCAAATTTCCCTTATTGTCTTAAAAATATCTTTTTATAATTGGTTTGCTGGACAATTATCTAATATTCTGTGTTTCAGAAACACTGAACTGCTGTCACTTCCCTAAATTTCATGCTCCTTTGCCTGGAGTGCCTGCCCCTGTCACCTGGCCCAAGATCAGTTTCTCTGTCATTGCCTGCTTGTAGCCTTCATGACTGCCCCAGTCTTAGACGGCCTGCCTCTCTTCCCCGTCCCATAATACCCAGAATATAAGGCATTGCTTTGTCTTCTACACAGTTCCACCATTCCATAGGTATGTGTTGAGAATTTCAGGGGCACTAGGGGTACGGCAAGCAAACTGCAAAGTTCCCAGTCTCCGAGAAAGAAAGAGACAGAGAGACAGAGAGAGAGAGAGACAGAGAGAGACATAGAGACACAGAGGAGGGAGAGGGAGAGAGAGAGAGACAGAGAGACGGACTGAATAATGATAAGTGACATAAAAATAAACAATGTTTTGGAGTAGAGAGGGCGGGGTGGCTACTGTAGATGGCATGGGTGGCCAGGGCATTTCACTCATGTGGTGACATCGAGGCTGAGAACTGAATGAAAAGGAGCCCATCTGGGGAAGACCTGGGCATGCCAGGTGGTAGGACCCGTGTGCGCAGAGACCCTAAAGTGAGGGGCCTGGTCCTACAGGCCTCTATTTATGTCTGTTGTCACATCCACAGCTGCAGATCTCATCCTCTGGGGATCGTGAAGCCCCTTGAACATCGAGAATCCCATCAGAGCTTCGGTTCCTTGCCCCAGAAGAATGTATAGTGCACGGCCACACAAATTTGCATGCCAGCTCCCTGGTTCATGAAGCCAGGGAACGTCAGGGAGACTCACTGCCCACGCCGGATTCACGGTGCATCAGGAACAGTGTCTCCTACTGACATCCTGCCCGTGCTTTCCTTCGCCATCTCTTCGATCCCTTGAAACCACCCAGGAGCCAGGTACAGATACTATTCCCCTGTAACAGATGAGGGCACTGAGGATCAGAGAGAGTGAGTCGCTTGGCCAACATCACAGAGCTAGTGAGCGACAGGGACGGGACTTAGCCCAGGCGATCTGAGGCCCGGGAGCACATGTTGCTCAGTCCGGGGCCCAGCACTGAGCGGCAGGTCTGGGGACTCGTACTTGGCAAAGGCAGGGGAGGAGGAGCTGCTGGAACTTTCTGTGTAGGGGCTTAGAGATGTCAAAACCTGCTTGGTCCGGAAGGCTGTTTACTTTCCTTCTCTCTTCCTCCTCCCTGTCCTCCTCTCCTTCCCCCTTCTTCCTTTTTAGTTGAATGACAATATTTGATTTTCTCATAAAGGAGTCTTTCTGCCTTAGAAAGAGTCTTTTAAACATAGAATTGGAAATATACTGCTCTCTCTGTGACAGCTCACAATGAACGCTGAGAGGCAGATCCACTCCCCCAAAGGGAAACTGGCTGGGGATTTTTCCGTTGGCTTAAAAAAATTATTTATTTACTTTTTTTGGACCAGGTAGCACATTCACATGGTTCAGAAATCAAAAGGTACAAAAAGGAACATAGTGCAAGTCTCCCTTACTCCCCTCCACCTGCCACCTGGCTCTCCAGTTTCTTGTGTATCTTTCCAAAGATGTTTTAAGCAAATATAGGCATATCCAATATATGCATAGATTCTTTTTGAAATGGTTATTCTCTTAACCCTTCAGTTGCAGACACAGCCGACACTTGTCTCTAGGTCTCTCTGGCCCCGGCGTGGATTGGGCTTTCCTCAGAGGTCGGCCTTTCAGGCCCATTTTCATGGCACACAATGCCTTAGACTCTTTTCAAAGTCCTTCCATCTGTGCGAATTCATCAGGCACTCACAATAGCCCATGAAGTGCGAGAATTATTCGCCCACTTTATGGGTAAGGGAACAGACCCAGGAAGGCTGAATAACTTGCTGAAAAGCACACAACTAATTAATGTTGTTGTCGTGTGGAGAGGTCCTGGGAGCAGCGTGTGGCTCGGTCCAGCTTGGACTTTGGAAGCAATAAGAAAGTTGTTTACTCCAAAGTCACAGTTTAAAAATATTTTCGCGGCACTAGGTGTGGGGCCGGGGAAAAAAAAGTAAGGGAACTCACAGTTCCAGCTGGGTTTGCTTCCTGGCTCTGCCACTTACAACTTGGCAAGTTGCTTCACAGTTTGCGGTCCCAGTTTGCTCATCTATGAAGTGGGGATGATAATACCCACCCAGCAGGGGTGACCCACTAGAAATGAAAGCCATTTGTAAAATGGGGGTATATCCTAAAGCTCGCTTTGCATCATTATTAGGCAGCTGTTTCCTGAAGGAAGGACAGGCTCATACCGGTTAAAGGTGGCCCCGCCCTCTCACCGCCTTATCTGAGACCCTCCAGGGCCAGTGATTTGGAAAGCCGGGCGGGGGGGGGGGGGGGCCCGCAGGCTGCCAGCTCAGAACCTCCTGGCATGTTTTGAACAGCCCGCGGGCCTGAGCACAAACCTTCCTTCCTTAGCGGGTGTCTCGAATTCACTTTGATTTGTTAACTCTCTCCGCAGAGAATTTTGAAAGGTTATTTATTTATTTTTCCTATGGCCAAACTAGACCGTGCTTACTACTGGAGGACATGTGGAGGATACTGAAAAGTGTCCTGCACAGAAGCGCACCTCAGTTACTATGTCGCTGGATTTCCCTTCCATGTTTTTTCCTGTCCCAGGGATTTGTGACGGCTGTGAGCAGAGCGATTCTTTTTTGCTTTTACAGCTTTACTGAGGTATCATCCATCCACCAAGAGCCGCACGTATTTGATGTGTGGAATCTGATGACTTCAGACTTGAGCAGAGCCACTGACGGTCTGTCTTCCTTGTTTGGTGAATGCTGTGGCCACCTGAGGACTCCGAGTTTAATTTTTAAAAATTTGAAACTATTCCTAGTTCTATCCATGCGATGTTTTCGGCCTTGCTCACCAAGCTGGGCTGCAGCTGGGGCTCCCCCTGTGCTGAGAATGTGGCACCGGCTGCCCAGTGGGAAAGCCCATCCCTTTGAAAGGAGAAGGGGGCACTAGCCACTCAGCATCTTACCAGGTGCTTGGCCTGGGAGCTGAGGCCTTCACAGGAATTCGGGGGATGACTTTGGGGGTGGGTCCGCTAGGAAGGGTTGGGCTAGGGGAGACAACAAACTTGGCGGGGGGTCTCTGACACGCTGGGAATTCAAAGTTCCCAATTGTCTTGCTTCGCCTACCCCCACCCCCAACGGCCGCAGTCAGCACCCACTCCCTCTTCGATGTTTAAATCCCCTTTCTTTTCAGTGGAAGTCACACCGCGCTTAGGCCGAGAGTCCATAGCTAGAATAGTGGGCATTTGAAGTGACTGGTATTCCTAGGTGACCAGGTGTCCCGATGCTGTTTAATAAAAACTTGGCTATTCTCATCCCAGGACATGGTCAAGGCTTTTCCCCCTGCCTTTGGCCGAATGCCCATCTGCCCCACCCCACCCCCACCCTGTCCCCAGAGGCCTGAAGAAATACCACTCACCCTACAAGGCCCAGCTCAAATATCATCCCCTTTGAACCTTTCCGGTAGGGGCACTTGCTCTCCTGGTTTTTGCCATCTACTGATTGTCTACAGCAACGCCGGCGTCATACCTGTAACCCATTTTTATCATCAACTGATTATCTACAGTTGATGGGGAAGTAGCCTGTCTATTCATCAAAATGCCACCTGCCCTTCCCATTCCTGAGTCGCTCCCCAGGCAGGGGCAGCTCTTCCCTAGAGGGGCCCTAGCACGGGACGGAGCTTGGTGGTGACACACGAGTTCCTCAGTGTGCTCAGCTTCTAGGGAGAGGACATGCTAGGAGCCGTGTGTGCTGTCAGTGCGTCTTACAGTGAGGACAACGGGACGCAGAAGTCGGTTTTCAAACATTTCATTAAAAACAAAATAGATCCTTAATCCTGAAAACAACACAGATGCACTTCTTCCCACCTCCCCATCTGCCGACCAGCCCCCCCCTTGCCAAGGCTCCGCCTGGATGGCCCC
>CM053505.1:100657601-100731403 GCA_028627145.1 Eidolon dupreanum
TTTTTTTTTTTACTGTTGAGTTTGGAGAGTTCTTTATATATTCTAGATACAAATCTGTTGTTTGACACATGATTTGCAAATATTTTATCTCAGTATGTAACTTGTCTTTTCATTCTCTTAACACTTGCAAAGCAAAAGTTAATTTGGGGGATCATGCTTTTGGTGTTTTAAATCCCTAAGCTTACAATCTCTGGGCAGCTTTTGATTCATCTTTTCGTTCAAGTTCCCTCCATATCTTAGGAGTTGCCAAGTCTAACCTGAAGATGTCTCTCAAGTTGATGAGGAACAACACTGACTGCGGGTAACAATACAAATGGGAGCTTAAATAACGTCCGTTGTTTTCCCTTCACATCTAGCTTTTCCGGCAGTGGGTGGCAGCCTGAGAAAATTCTAAAGGCCAGCATGGTCTGGGGCCTGGGGAGACAGGGAGTACAGACCAGAGTGGGCAAACTCGAATGCCTAGTGAGGCCGAGAATTAGCTGCGGCCCATGGGCTCCCGGTTTGTGGTCTCTGGGACAGTTCTGACTGACATCTACGGCATTGTATTTCACTCTTAAATAGCCTGGCTCGGATGATAAATTCTATCGTCGCCGTCCTTGAGATGTATAAGGAGTACTGAGTTGGGACACAGGAGGCCCAGTTTCACTGCCCTAAAACGCCTGTACTCCGCCTAAAGCCCTGGCAGCCACTGATCTTTTTACTGTCTCTATGGTTTTGCCTTTTCCAGAATGTCATAAGATTGGAATCACACAGCATGTAGCCTTTTCAGACCGGCTTACTTCACTTAGCAGTATGCATTTAAGGTTCCTCCACATCTTCTTGTAGCTTCATAGCTCATTTCTTTTTAGCTCTAAAAATATCCCATTGTCTCAATGGATCAGTTGGTTTTTCCTTTCACCTAATGAAAGACATCTTGGTTGCTACCAAGTTTTGGCAATTATGAATAAAGCCGCTGTAAAAATCCATGTGCAGGTTTTTGCGTGGACATGAGCTTTCCAGTTATGCGAGTAAATAGCAGGGATCAGAATTGCTGGATCATATGTTAAAACTATATTTAGCTTTGGAAGAAACTGCCAAACTGTCTTCCAAGTGGCTGTACCCTTTTGCATTCCTACCACCAATGAGTGAGAGTTCCTGTGGCTCCACATCCCCGTCAGCATTTGGTGGTGTCAGTGATTCGATTTTAGCCATCCTAATAAGTATGTAGCAGTGTCACATTGTTTTAATGTGCAATTCCTTAGTGACGTCATACTGAGCATCTTTTCATATGCTTACTTGCCATCTGCATGTTCTTTGGTGAGTGTCTATTAAGGTCTTAGGGGTATTTTTAATTTTTTGTTTTGTTTTCTTATTCTTGATTTTTAAGAGTTCTTTGTATACTTTGGCTACCAGTCCATTTTTGGATATGTGTTTTGTAAATATTTCTCTCAGTCTGTGGCTTGCCTTTTTATTCCTGTAATCTTTAGTAGTCCTTTTTTTTTTTTTAACGTACAGTAGTGTTGTCTTATAGAACTTTCTTTGATGATGGAAGTAAATATTCTACGTGTATGCTGCCAAATATGTTAGGTACTGGTTACATGTGCCAGTACAAGGGAGGAACAGAATTTTAAATTTTATTTAATTTTAATTTGCTTCAATTTAAATGGCCACAGGTGGTTTGTGGCGACCATGTTGGAAAGCACAGATATAGAACAGTTTCCTTGTGCTTTTGTTTCTTCTTCGTGACATTGACTAATGGGTCACTCTCATTTCTTCTCACTTACAACCTCCTTTTCAATCCATTGGCAAGTCCTAGGAATTCTACTTCCACAATATATTCTAAATCCACCCTCTTCCCTCCATCCTTCACTGCTATTGTCTTACTCCAAACTACTTTCATTCCTTATCTGACCATCCTATAGCAGCCAGAATATTTTGTTAAAAGCTTAGGTCAGACCACGTTACTCTTATGCTCAAAACCCTCTATGGCTTCCAATCACACCTAGAATAAGATCCAAACTGCTTGGCTCCCAGGCCTGCAGGGCATGACCTGTCTCCTGTCTCCTCCCACCAACTTACTCTGTTCTCACCACTGCGGGCTTCTTTGTGTTCCTGAAACACAAGTCACTCACTTTTCCTTCTTGGGGCTCCCCCTTTTCGGCACCCTGCTCGTCCTTCCACCTGGAGTGCTCCGTCTCTGCATATTCCCATTTCTTACTCTTCTCATCATTCAGGTCTCAATTCACAAGTCACCTCTGAGAGGCCTTATGACCACCCAATCTAAGCGGCCACCCCCAGTCACTCATTTTCTGTCCCGTCATCCTATTTTATTTTCTTCGATGCGCTGAGCACACTGAAACATCTTGCGTGTTTATTTGCCCATTGTCCGTCTCCCGTCACAAGCTCTATGAGGGCAGGGACCTTGTCTATCTTGTTCGTCACTCTATTGTTGGCACTCTCAACAGTGCCTGGCATATAGTAGGGACTCAATAAATATTCATTGAAGGAATGAGCATCTGCAGAGCTATGGGGCAGCCGATAAAGCACGTTCCCATTCAGCACACCGGAGGCTTAAAGCTTGGTCATCACTCTTAAGGGCCAGACCTTCCGTCACCATGAGTGACCCTTGGAAATGCTGTCACATCGGCTTAACATCTGTATTAATGGCAACAATATTTTTCTTCATTTCAACTCACTTTAAAAATTTTAATACCTATTCTGGCCTCTCTATCCGAAGCAGCAATAATAGTAATAATCATCATCGCCACCATCATCATCATCAGACTTCATGTGCTTAATTATATTTTAAAACATACATTAGAATAAATATGGCTATTAAAATAAAAAAAAATGCCTTTGTATCACCCCAAATCGTCTCTCTACAGACATACACGAGGCACGTTTTAGGGAAACCCATCATTGTACGCTTTCTGTCACCATCAGCTTCCTCAGCCTGTGACGTCTGAGAACCTGGGGTGGTACGCAGCCCCTCACTCCACAGCCCCGTCATCCGGCTCCTCAGCCCGATCTACCCATTCATTTTACAAGCGTTTACTACTGATGTCCACAACGGGCTAGGCCCTGTGCTGGGTGTGGGAGTCACGTTCTCACACAATGCAATATACATATATGTTACTGTTCAGTTGTATACCTGAAACTTACTGGATTTCGTTAACCGACATGATAGTAATAATAATAATGACGATGATGATGATGATTACACAGTTGTTGCCCTCATGGAGCTGTCAGTCTAATGAGAGAGGGGCATATATGGACACAAAAACATCACAGTCCATAGTAACAAGGCAATAAAATACCAGTCCATACAGACGGGCAAGGGCATACCGAGACAGGGTGTGGAAGGCGTCAGAGATGAGGCGGCATCTTGAAGAGCAAAGAGGGAGAGAATGTTCCAGGCAGCAGGAACAGAGCGGGAGGTATAAAGGCAGCTGCAAGCTTTTTGTGGCCAGGGTACAGGATGAGGGTCAGGAAGGGGGGCGGTGTGGCTGGACAGGCCAGATCAGCGAGGGCCTTAGAAGGCCTTGGTCTTATCCTAGACCCCAGAGGGAGCATTCTGAACTATTCCTTTAAGATGGGAAAGGGCTCATCTGGTGCCACCCAGGTTTCTGCGCCGCTGCCCATCACAACCAGTCACATCTGTACCTAAGAATGACAACAGAGGATTTCTATGAAGCCTTGGGAACATGCTGATATGGATAGCTGATTTAATTTCACCTCTCAATGGACAACTGTATTGCTTGCTTTGGAATGTAGATCCCTCCTGTCATCAGAAAGCCTTTCGATGACAATTAAGTATAACCAGCAAATATCCCGTGTCTGCCTCTGACTCAAATTAGAACCCGACTCAGCGGATTAATCGCACCCGGCTCCTGGAATTTACAGGACAGGAGCACTTAAAGGACATTACGCTGATGGTCGGGGTGCTCTGGTCCTGGTTTGCGAGGGACTGCTGCAGCCTCGAACGGAACCGAAGCAATTTCTAAAATAGCCTATGATTCACTTTTTCTCCCCTCCTGTGCCTAAATCTGCTGGCTTCATGTGGAGGGATAGGCACAAGTAAGTGAGGTGACATCACGGGAGCGGGCTGCTTGCCTGCCGGCCAGCCAGCCTATGGAACCCGGCCTCCAAGCGGTGACTCTGACGGGCTGGGCATCGCCGCGCAGGCATTTTGCAGTCACAGCTCCGGGTTCTTCGGTCCATGTGCTTTCTTCACATTTCTTTTTCAGACAAAAATTCGGGGCTGGGCAGTCCAGGATAATGGGAATAGCAGCAGCAGGAAGAATAATACAGCCTTCCATCTGTATAATGCTTTAGAGTTGTGAAAGCCATTTGCTCCGTTTTGCTCCACCCAAACACTAGTGGGAATGGAAGCTGGGATTTTAGGGCTGAGCTGCAGACAAACTCTCACGGTCTTGTACAAAGGAGCTAAACGCTGACATTCGCTACTCACCTCCAGGCACATCATGATTAGGCCATGGGTGCCGCCAGAAGGTCAGGGACAAATGGCCTGGCATGTCACCGCGACGCACCGCGCCACCCCGGGGGAGCCAGCGAGTGACGCCAGTCTCAGCACGGCCAGCCCCTTCTGCACGGCCTGCTTTACAGCCGCAGTGGTCCCAGAGACCTTTACTGGTGCCAAACGCATGGCCGCTAACTGTGCAGCCCTGAGGCGGGCTGTGTCATGCACATCTGGAAGCGCCAACAGCTGCCAGAGCAGCTCATACCTCTGTGAAAGGAAAACCACAATTCCAGCGGTATTGGCCATCGGTGCAGATCCTGGTGACGCGGCCACCAAGCCTGGTGCGGACAGCCGAGGAGTGGCCCAGAGGGATTCCTTCTTTGGAAGAGCCATGTGAATACTTCACAGCGGTCTCGTGTTCGCTCTGTGACCTCCCAGCACCTGGTCCCAGAATAGCTCAGCGTCCCCAGTGCTCACTGCTAAAGTCAGCATGAGAAGTCTCCCGGCCCAGCTCCCCGCCACGATCCTCCCCAGCATCATGGCTGCCAGGCCGGAAAGCACAGGGGTGGCATACTCTTGCTTGGCCCTCTTCGTTTTAGATTAGATTTCGGTGTCACACGTGAGTGTGTATGTGTGCATGTGTGTGTGCATGTGTATGTGTGTGCGTGTGTGTGTTTAGGAGGAGGTGGGGAACACGATGGCAGCAGTGAGCCACAGATGCTCAGCAATATCTCGAAAGTGGCAGGTGCTTCTGCTGTTGTTGCTGCCGTGGCTGCCGCCGCCACCACCAGCACGTGAATTCAGAATGACCAGAAGACCATAATGGCTGGTCGGTGGCATGAAAATATCATCTCTGTAAACCAAGATGCTGTACTCGAGCAATTCTGTCTGTTGGGAATCTCGGCGGGCTGTCCGAGCTGCCCTTTTGAAAGCTCAATCTGTACACCTGTATGTGGACAGTGACCGGCACAAGAGGACATCGTCACGTCCAAAGGAGGGACGCGTAACTTGTTTTCCAGCTCATGCGGGATGTGTGCGCTCATGAAAATAGATTAAGGATTGCCACCTCGGCCTGCATTAGAGATGTGAATAAAAGTCTTGGCTTGAGGCTGCCTGCTCTCTGGTTGACTGATTTTTCAATTGATTTGTATTTATTAGCTAATGAAATTAAAGTTGTAAAAATGATAACAGAAACACAATAAATCTCTCCCACAACTGGCTGTTTCTATGTCACTATGCTGCATTCCTCACTTTGATTACTTCAAAGTCTATTATTTTGTTCTCAATTATTCTGTTTTTCTGGCACTGGAGAAAATCAATTTGTTTTATTTTCTCTTATTCATGCACTCAATTATGCTCTTCGGGCACATTTAATCACTTTGATGTTTTCATTTTATGGCCCGTCTCTAGGCACTTCAGCTGCATTGCTGCCAATGGGCAAGCAGGACTAATTTGCATGTCACAATAGACTTGAAATTCTGACTCAATTTAGGAATCTTTATGAAATCTCCCTCCAAAATATGCTTGAAGCTGCGAATAGGCAGAAGGATGTGGCAAAACAGGAGCTTATAAAGACACTTCCCTTTCTCAAAAGATGGGAGCTCTTTGGTGGCCTGGCTGTGGCTTGGGGATGTCCGTGTCCAGGTCCGACAGAGAAGTCCATGGGGTGGACGTAGGCAGAACATCCTCTGGAACTTGGCACCTAGAACCCTGCAAAGGCTGCCCCGTGGCAGTGAAGCCAGGGGGCGGGGCCCGCCTGCTCCAGGGTAAATGCCCCTTGGCCCTGCCGGACTTGGCACCTGTGCCACACACAGCACCTGAATCTCAGCTTGTTCAAGGGCCCCGGGGTAGACTGAGAGACTCGTCCACAGACAGGCATTCCAGAACCCAGCGGTTCACCTTATTTTTGCTCATAATTTCCAACTTCTCTTTGGCCTCTTATTTTAGAGCTAAAGTCTGGAGGGGAATAAGCAATATAATTGCTTTAGGCATGTACTTTGAGCAAACAGAAAAAAAATGCTTAATTAAACGCATTAGAGGCTTCCAACTGATCTTCAAAAGTTCTTCATTTGTTGTATGCAATGACCAGCAGCTCCGCCGGGCAGAAGAAAACTTCTGCATTTCCGCCCCTAAATTCTGGATGCGATCTGCAGTCTCTCAAGTGGAATCTCAGCTCCTTCACTTACTTGCTCTGTGACCTTGCACAAGCTAATGGGCCTCCTTACGCCTCAGTTCTCTCTGTTAAATGGGAGTTTGCTTTCCAAACTTCGATATTGTTAAACATTGCACCACATTCATGTACCATTTATATCTCTTATACACACTCCTTTTTGAAACTTAACCTCATCCTATGGTAATGCCATTTGTGAAATCGCAGTTTGATGAGACAGTTATATTTCTAATACACATTAAAACATATATATTAAACACATCAAATTCATTTCTGCTTTTGGGTGTTTGATCCTGCTCTTCCCTTCATCTAGAATGTTCTTCACCCCAATTTTTCCAAAGCTCTTTCCCTTACTCCATGAAGCTCTATTCTCAAATGTTATTTCCTCAGGGAGGCCTTTATTGACCACCCTACCAAAAACAGCACCCCCTCCGAATTTATTGGTAACCAATATAAAAATTAAAAATTAGCCTAGCACGAAGCAGGCTCCACTTCCATCCCACCAGGATGGTGTCAGAGAAGGCTTCAATAAAATACCTAAAATGTTCAGGATATAACAGAAAATCACTCACACCAAGAACGGGAAACTCTCGACTTGAATGAGAAAAAGGCCATCAACAGACACCAACATAGAAATGACAGAGATGTTGAAAATATCTGACCAGAAGTTTAAAGTGGCCATCATACAAAAACTTCAATGAGCAATTATGAACATACCTGAAACAAATGAAAAAATAAGAAGTCTCAGCAAAGCACTAGAAGAAAAAGGACTAAATGGAAATTTTAGAACCGAAAGACTGAAAGATACAATAAGTGAAAAAAAAAAGCCACAAAAAACAAACTTAACAAATGGGCTCAACAGCAGCATGGAGGGGGCAGAAGAAGAATCAATAAACTGGAATATAAAGTAATAGAAATTATCCAATTTGAACAACAGACAAAAAAATAGTCTGAAAAAGTGAGCAGAATCTCAGTGACCATGTGAGACTATGATAAAAGATGTAATATTCATGTCACCAAAGTCCCAGAGGGAGAAGAGAAAGAAGGTGAGGCAGAAAAGGTCTTTGAAGAAATAATGGCTAAAGATGTCCCAAATTTGGCAAAAGACATATACCTACGTACTGAACTCCAAACTGGATAAACCCAAAGAAATTCACACCAAGGCCCATCATAACCAAATTCCTGAAAGCTAAAGAAAAAGAAAATCTGAAAAGCAGCAAAACAGAAACAGCCTTACTTACAAGGGAGAGATAATTCAAATGACAGTGGTTTTCTCATCAAAAACCATGGAGGCCAGAAGGAGGTAACAGAAAAGTTTTCAGGTGCTGAAGGAAAATAATTGTCAGGTGCTGAAAGAAAAAAATTAAAATAAATAAAATACTCAGTGACAATGTCCTTCAGGAATGAAGGGGAAATAAAGACATTCTAAGAGGAAAGGAAACTAAGAGAATTTGTCACCAGCAGACCTACCCTAAAAGAATGGCCAAAGGAAGTTTTTAAAATGGGAAGGAAACAATAAAAGAAGGAATCTTGGAACAAGGAAGAAAGAAAGAACAATGGAAAGAGTAAAAATGTGGGTAAATACAATAGATTTTTCTTCTCTTGAATTTGCTAAATTATGTTTCATGATCGAAGCGAAAATTAAAACACTGTTTGATGTAGTTCTAAATATATGCATAGGAAATATTTAAGACAATTATATTAAACAGGGGAGTGGAAAGGAACTTAAAGGTAGGTAAAGTTTCTACACTTAACTTAAACTGGTAAAATGTTGACACCAGTACACTGTGATAAGATATGGATGTATAATATATACCCAGAACAACCACTCAAAAGCCGATACAAAGAGATAGAATCGAAACCACTACAGACACATCAAAATGGAATCTGAGCAAAGGTATAACTCACCAACAAGAAAGGAGGAAGAAGAAAACAGAGAAAACAAAGAACAGAGGGAACAAAGAGAAAACAAAAAATGAGATGGCAAATTGAATCTCTAACATATCAAAATTACATCGAATGTAAATGATCTAAATACACCAATTAAAAGACAAAGATTGGCAGTGGCTAAAGAAATAATCCGGTTACATGCTGTCTACAAGAAACTCACTTCGAATATGACATAAGTAGGTTGAAAGTAAAAGGACAGAGTAATGTACGTCATGCAAACATTAATCGAAAGAAAGCAGGAGTGGCTACATTGACATCAGATAAAATAGACTTCAGAGCAAAGAAAATTACCACAGACAGAGAGGAACATTATATTATGGAAAAAGGGTCAATCTACCAGGAAGGTATAGCAACCCTAAATGTGTAAGCACCAAACAACTGAGCTTTGGAATACATGAAGCAAAAATGGATAGAGCTATAAGGAGAAATAGATAGAGCTACAATGAGAGTTGGAAACTTCAACATCCCTCTCTCAACAATTGATAATAGAACAAGTAGACAGAAAATGAGCAAGGATATAGAGCTCAACAATGCCATCAATCAACAGGATCTAACTGACATTGATAGAACACTCTGCCAAACAACAGCAGAATACAAATTATTCTCTAGCACTCATAGGACATATACCAAGACAGACCATGGACTGGGTCATAAAACAAACCTCGACAAATAGAGAGGAAGTGAAATTATACAGAGCATGTTTTCTGACCACAATGGTATTGAAGTGGAAATGAAAAACCTCCTGAAAAAAGAAATCTCAGGTCTAGATGGTCTCACTGGAGAATTCCACTAAAAAAGAGAATTAACACCAATTCAATACTATCTCTTGCAGGAAATAGAAGAGGAGGGAACATTTCTGAACTCAATTTTAATGAGGCCAGTATTACCCCGATACTGAAAGTAGATGATGATAGTACATAAAAGAAAACCACAGACTAACGTCCCTCATAAATATAAATGGAAAATCCTCAACCAAACATTAGTGAATAGGATTCATATCTATATCTATTTCTATCTATCTATACTTGTATGTGTATATATATATATATGTATGTATGTATATATATATATATATATGCATGTGTGTATATCTATGTCATCTATATCTAAATCTATATCTATATCTATGCCTATTTCTATATCTATACATGTGTTTATACACCATGACCAAGCGGAGTTTATTCCTTTTAATATAGCTGTAGGTATTTATAGATTTTCCTTATCGAATTGAAGCAATACCCCTCTATATTCCTCCTTCTCTGAACACTTTTGTCATGAATGAATGTTGGATTTTGTTAAATGCTGTTCTGGATCGAAATCCAACACTCATTTATGATAAAAGTGTTCAGAGAAGGAGGAATATAGGGGGGTACTGCTTCAATTCAATAAGGAATATCTATAAAAACCTACAGCTAACATCATAGTTAATGATGAAAGACTGTTTTCCCTCTATGTTCTGGAAAGAGGCAAAGATATCTGCTCTCACCACTTTTATTCAACATACTACTGGAAGACTAAGCATAATAGGACAAGAAAAGGAAACAGAAAGCATACAGATTGGAAAGGAAGAAATCAAACTGTCTCTATTTGCAGATGAATGGTGATCTATGTAGAAAATCCTAAGGGATTTACAAGAAAAATCTACAACTAATAAATGAGTTCAGGAAGGTCACAAGATGTAAGTACAATATACAAAAACTGTATTTTTATATACTAGCAATGTATACCTGGAAACCAAAAATGAAAAAGACAATGATTCAAAAATAGGAAAAAGAGTATAAAACCTGTTCACGATTTGAATGCTGAAAATTACAAAATGCTAATGAAGGAAACTGAAGATCTAAATAAATGGAGAGACATACCATGTTCATGGATTTGAAGACTCAACATATGAAGATGTTTTTCCCCCAATTGATATACAGGTTTAACAAAATTCCTAACAAAATCACTTCAAGATTTTTTGTAGATACAGAAAAGATTATTCTAAATTTTATATGAAAAGGCAAAGAAATTAATATAGCTAAAACAATTTTGAAAAAGAAGCAAGAGGAACCGCTCTGCCTGGTTTTCAGATTTGTTATATACCTACACTAAGGCCAATGGAAGAAACATAGAATTACTGGAAGTGCCTAAGAAAGGAAACAGCTCCTGAGACATGTAAAACATTTTCCAGCTGTATGCAGGTGCGGTGACCAGATTTTATAAACAAAAAACTGGGACATAAGGTCTGAGAAAAGATTATCTTTTTCTTTAAAAACCCCAAACATGTATTACTTTTTTTTCTGACTGTAAAAGGAATACACACGTTCATGATAGAAATTTTGAAAAATACAGAAAAAGAATAAAGACGTAAAAAATCATCCATAATTTCAATGCTACCACCAAAGATAACCTGTTAGCATTTTTGTTTTATAGTCTTTTTCTGTCCATATGTACACACTCACACACACACACACACACACACACACAAGTGTTATGCATATTTACAAAATTGAGATGATATAGTGTTAAATCATTTTGGATCCTGCCTTTTTTTCACTTAGCATTGTTATCATGAGCATATTCTTGTGTCATCCAATTATTTTTTAACATTTCTTTTTAATTGGCTGCAAGAAATACTTTCATGTAGGTGTACTGAGGCATTGTCTCATACCTCAAATTCACCATATTAAAACAGAACACACCAAGTATGTTTCTGTAAAACTAACCAACAGCTCCCCATCCATTCTGGAGTTAGTATCCATTCTGGAGACCTGTGAATCATCTTCCATTCCCCTTGACCCACCTCCAAGTGCTGTTGATTCTCTTCCTAACAGCTCTCAGCCATTCGGGAGGAACAAGATAGGAATCATCCTACCACCACCACTGTAGGTCAGGCCCTTGCAGGCTCGTTCTTGGAATACCACAAAGATCCACCCAAATCTCATGCGTCAAGTCATGACTTAATTCCAGAATTGAGAATGGCTCCTACTTTACTGTAGCCAATATGGACAACTCAGCCTGAAATTCAAGGGAACCCGCAATATGCCGCTGACCCCACCTGTCCGAGTTTTTCTCACTTATGAGCACTTCTGCAGTCCTGTCTGTTGAAATCCTCCCCGACTTCTGAGAGCAGTCCCTCTGAAGTCATATTCACCCACTTCTCCAGCATAGCATCAGCCATTATTATATGTGCATATAAGGGGGTTACTTTCCTTTCCTCACCTAGACTTCTCAGCCGCTGATTGGAAGGAGGAACCATGCCTTAAACTCTTCATATATTTCCCATGGCAGCAAGCACATGAGATGTTCTAAAGAAGAATCATTGATTGACTGAGCCGGGTTTCAAAGTGGAGACACAATCACACTTCTTAAAATTAATCTGGTTTGGAGCCTCGCTTTGGGAGACCTCGCAGGGCGGAAAGGGTTTACTAAGGGGCGACTGGACAAAGCAGACAGGGGATGATGAGTAGACGTGACTGAGCACTTCTGCCAAGGAGAGGGGGGGCGTCAGGCCTGGATTCACGCCCTGAAGTCACCGCTTAGTTGTTACATGACTATGGGCAGTCACACTATGCCACAAGGTAATCACAAGGATTAAATGACACGACGGATGTAAAGGATCCAGCATGCACTGTTGCAGACGAGGCCTTCGATAATGGTAGTCCCACCTCCTGGATTTAGGGACATATTGCAAGTCTTCATAAATGGGGTTTTCGTGGTTTGTTAAAAGCTACTAAGTTACCGTAATGTTGGGGAGTAGCCTCCATTTTCATGTTGGAATTTATAACATTTTCAGCATGATATTTTTATAACTTATCTTTTTGTTTAATGGCAATAACAACAACAACAACAACAAACCTTTCCAATGATTACACTCTTAGGCTCCTGGAAAGGCCCACGGCAGGCCGGAGAGGCATGAAGAAAGGACAGGGGATGGCAAGGGGAAGTAAGGGACGCACATCACAGAGCTCCTCACCTGAAGCCATGCAAACTAGCTGAGGCATCCTCCACAATTCTGCTCCAAAGTCCTTCCCAAAGCCCCGAAGCGAATGGTCAGTCTGTCTTGGAAGCCACCCCACCTTTCAACTTATGCTCATGGCTTCCCAGGAAGCGACACAAAGTGTGGCAGTAAGCAGGGTCCCCATGGTTTCCAGTCCCACTAGGCAGGAGTCCTGCCTCAAGCTTGGGGCTCCAGCAGGCCTTGGACATGCCCAGACCTAACACCTCAATTGCTAATCCCTAGAAGAATGTCAAATCCAGACTTCATGCTGCCGGAGGAGGTGTTGCTCACACCCGGCAGAATGGTTCTCCCAAGGATGTTACCGGTAGATGTGCAAAGGGTCTCAGCTTGAGGCTGAGGACCTGCAAATCACAGACTGGGCCTGGTGGCCACAGCACACTTCAGGCAGCAGAAGCTGGGCAGGTTGGCTTCTTCCACCTTCCATCTTTCTCTTTTATTTCTCTACTCAGCTCAAAATGGAGCTGGAAGTTTCGATCACAGTGTGGTGGGATGATGGGGGCCTGGCAGGGGTGGGGGGTTAGAGAGGGCTAAAAGGCTGAGGTCGGGGGCTCAAATGTCAGGCGCTACCTGTGGCTATCTTCCTCCCATTTCCAGGGAGAGTGCAGATTTCAGGTGCTTTGGATCAGCCCCGCGGGAGGAGCCAGGTGCGCAGTGCAGGGTGGGAAGGGTTTACTAGGGGCGATTAGAAAAAGTGGAGTGGGGAATGACAAGCACACTCGACAGGGCAACACTGCAGGGAGAGGAGGGGAACCAGAAAGGCCAAGCGGCCTGACTCTGAAGCCCCGAATCAGACAGACCTGTGTTCAAATGTCTTTTCCATCACCTATCAGCATAGCAGGTGCTTAGTAAGTACTTGCTGAGTGTATGGACAACGTGACCTTGGCTAAGTCACTTAGCCTTCTGAGCCTCACTTTCCTCATCTGTAAATAACAGCTATTATTCTTATGATTTCACCTGCATTGTCTTTCCCCACGTGTGCATTAAAGGACATTTCCTTTTCTACTACAGGTAAACTTGGGGTACAGTCTGGGAATTCAGAGCAAGTGTAGAAACCTCCAGTTACAATAAAACACATACACATACATAACTCAGCCTCCCTTCTCTACCCCTGCCCCCTGGACTGCAACATGAAGCTTTTGTTCCCCTAGGGACCTTTACTTGATTCAAATGTCATCAGTACCAGGGACGAGAAAACCTCTACCCCCATTTCCCCGTGCCGAGCGGCCTCTGGAGATTGAGCGTGTCATAACCGTTCCAACTCTGGAAGGTTCTCTGTGGGCCGATCCCTCTGCAACACGTCAACCAGAGGAAAGGCAGAAAGTGTGAGCACACGAAGACGGTGCAAGGGTGGTTTTTACAGTGGTGGTCGTGAGCTAGGCCGAGCGAGCCACTCTCTAACCCACACTTCCTGTGAACAATGACATGTGTCTTCAAGATTCATCGACACAAGAAGAGCAAAATGTAGCTTTTCTCTGTCTAAAGCTAGAGGCTTGAATGGACTCTCCATGCTTTTATTTTTGTCTTTCTTTTTCTTCTCGGATAGACTAATGGGCAGAGCAGATGGGATAAGGTGAGGTCTAAATCTGCCTGTCTGTCCACTCATCCTGTGGCGTACGGAACACATTTCTATAAGATAAACCTCTCAGCTTTGATCTCCAATAGGTCAAAAATCCCATCTTTTGTGCTTTTAAGGGATGTGGTGAGAAAGAGGAAAAACCCAATCTCAAAGGCTGAACAAATTCAGCTACACGCGCTGCCTCAACTCCCTCCCATAGAGTGGAGCTTAATGTCCATCCACTCACTCATTGGCATCCCACCTCCCCAAATCGATCTGTGCCTCGAGTCCCCCCACTTGATTTTTAATGGTGGGGGGAGACCTGAGGGGAGGGCATGATGAGAGATGGCCTCACCGAGGTTTTTATATGAAAGAACAAATGACAGTCTTGTAGGCAGGTCCAGGAAAATCCTTCAGAATGCAGAAAATTCAGCAGCCTTTTCACACTGACCATTGTCATGGCAACGCACTGTCTGATGGCAGCGTGCGTCATGAGGCTGCAGGGGCATGGTCTCAGTAGAGCGGGTGAGCTTGGCCGTTTTTAGCAGCATTTGGACTTCTTTCTAGCCTCATTTTTGGTAGGTTTAGCTGAATTTCTTTCCGGTTTTGGCCTTGGGTGCTCTGCTCATCTGCATGGCGAGAACACAAGACCTTCTCAACATGAAAAGGATGGCTAAATGGAAGGTGAAGATTCCCAGCGCCGTAGCCCCTCCACTTGCTGTCCGCCCTCTCTGGCTCCTCCCCGCCCACCGTCAGCCACTTAGTTTCTTTTCTTCTCCTCATCAATTCTTTCCTGTACACATCATTACGTCCCCTCCACCTGACAACTGTGACTCATCTACCAAGCCTGCAACTCTCCTCATATTCTTTTAATTGGTTTTTGGATTTTCTCATTTTAATGCACAGCATCCTAGAATCTTAGGGTTGGAAGGAACCTTAACAATAATCGAGTACAATCATCCTCCCCCAATGCAGGAGCTCCTCTACCATGTGACAGTCAAATGACTGTCCAGCCTCTACGTGTATGTCTCCAGTGACAGACACCTCATTGCTTTCTGGGCAGACTAGTACACCTTGGACAGCTGTAACTGTTGGGAAATTCTTCCCTCTACTGAATGAAAATGTGCCTTTTAATAATACCTACCCATGGGTCCTAGGTCTGTGCCCTGGGATCACATGGACTCTGTCTGTGTCCTCTGTGACGGCCTCTCAACGACAGTCTCCTGGAGCAAGCTCCTATTTGTCTAAGGCCCTTTCAAAGTGAGGTTGATAATGCACAAGCATCTCCGGAGGTCACCTTGCCCCGGTGACTCAAATGGAACTCCATGTTGACTAAAATCCCCAACTCTGTTTCAGACGTCTTGTGCACGTCCAGTTGCTTTTGAGGACCCATCTCCTGGTCTATATATTTTGTTCTGCAATGCTTTTATAAAGTCCTGAGTTTCCTTCTGGTCTATACAGGTTTCCCACTTTAATTTCATTGTCTTACGATTACAATATTGCTTTAACCTGATAGGTTCTTTTAAAAATCTTGACTTATATGTAACTTACATGTCCTCTAAGATTTTCCATATTTTTTTTTACCAAGCCTCAAACTAGTCTTTGATCTCAAATCTTTTAAAATGTGTTCCTCTTTCACGTTTCTTACCTTTCCTAGTTCTCTCCCCTTTGACTCACATTCCTTATGTCTTCTCTCGCTTGTCATTTCCATTTCCTCAATAGCAAGATGTCACCACTCTCTGGAGATGTGTGTCTGGGTGTGTGTGCAGGGCATACAGATCTGCACATCCGCAGGTGTGAGCAAGTAGCTGCAGAGATTCATTTAGTCTCTCTGTTCCTATCGCCTTGTATGTGTTCTGCCAGGATCAGCCCCAAAGGAAAAAGGAAGTGCGTCCCAGGTCTGAGACAGGCCAGGAAGAGAAAGATTTTAAAGGCCTGAGAGGTTGGACAAGGGAGGACGACTTGGTGAGGGCCATAATATAACCCTCGGCAAAGACCCCAAGGACACGATGTGTCCCCTCAGACTAACTCCCGCACAGAACGCGCATCCCTTCCGTGCTGGATCCTACTCCAATGAGGGCGTCCAGCTGGGAAGCAGCAGCTGGGGTTCGATCAGCATTTAGCAGCATTTAACAAAATCCAACACTCATTCAGGACACAAGCGTTCAGGAAAGTAGGAATAGAGAGGAGGGCTGGCGCTCCCTTGGTCCTTATGTGAACAGACAGGCTACGTGATACCCTCGGCTTCTTAACTCTGCAAACAATTAGGATCCAAAAAAATATCCACACACATATACAAATCCAACTGAACAGGAAAACAGTGTGATCGAGAGGGCAATAACCTGCTGACCGCCACTTTTCCTCTGTCCAGAGGCCACAATAATTGTAGGGCAGCCGTAGGGAAGGGAAAGCCAAGGTGACAGGGGAGATGGCGAGCCCGCTCCCGGGCATCCAAAACCCACAGTCTCTCAAGGTCCTAATGGACCAAGGAACCGTGCCACAACGGAGTGTCTGCGAGCCCCGTGCTCTCCACGTCTGAATCGACTTGAACTTCCCTGACCTCAAAGAGGGTTTTACTGTTGCCCTTTGGAAAGAAAAAAAAGTACTTGTTTTCCACTGGAGGTGCCCAGAGCTGAACCTTCTGTGCCCCTGAGGGTGACATTAGCTGGCCAAAGGACGGTCTCAACCAGAGTGGCCGATGTGGAATGCCAAGTACAATCTGTCAGGCCTAGAAGTGGCGTCCCTTCCAAATGAGTGAAACGATCAGCCACCGACGGCCAAACGGTATCTGAGGAAGCCCCCGGCGACGGGCCGCCGCGAGCTGGGCGGAGCGACCAGGGCAGGGCTCGGAGGGGTGGCGCTCACCTTTGATGTAGCTGAGGATTTGCTGGACTCGGTGGGGCTCGTTGCGGTCTGGCCGGCAGCTTGGCGTGATTTCCAGCACGTAATCAGGACCATATGCTGTGAAAAACTGTAAGGAAAGGGAAAGGCCAAAAAACAAAGTAAACCACAGAAAACCTCCACGCTGAACCATGTACAAGCAGAACAATCAAAAGGCACCCCCCGACCCCCGCTCTCGACAAGGCCGGCGGTGCCAGGTGTGCAGGGAGGGACAATGCAGCAGGGGCCCTGTGACAGTCCACCGCTCGATTCTTGAGTCTGTGGTTCAAGGTTGTCTCTGCTCTGGTCTCAACTTTGCTCTGCAGCCTCAGCTCGTCCAACCACGCTTTGTCTCCCTTAGGGTCTTTGTCATCCCTGTTTCCTGGAGCCTGCAAAGGCCTTTCCCCCTATCTCTGCTGCCTGTAAAAAACCTCCCCATCCTTCTGGGCACAGCTCAAATGTCACCTCCTTCACAAAGCTGTCCCTCATTCTCCACCAACCCCCAGAGCGTTCTAGTGGTACCTGTCTTATGGCCCTCGTTCAACAAACACACAGTGCTTGCCTGCAAGTCACATGCAGGTCACGGTGCTGGCTGCTGTGGGGCCTATGAAGACGGACGAGACCTCCTCTGTGGTCGTCCAGGTGTTCACAAGCACGTGCCGCTTTGCACGGGGACCTTTCACCAGTGACGTGACCTCCCCGCTCTGGATTATCAGCCCCCTGAAGGCAGACAGCACGTCACCGGTCCTCACAGAGCACCACGGCTGCCCGGCAGTTCTGGCTGCCTGCCATTCCCGGCCCGGGCATGTCAAAGCAACTCAGTTTCCCTACTTCACTTTTTCTTTCTCTGTTGTAGACTTTATTTGTTTTGAAAGTCAGGGAATGAAAAGAAAAGTTTTTGGATTCTATTTCTAGCTCGCTAGATGACTCCTTGTGACCTTTGGTAAGTCACAATTTCTGATTCAGCTTCTCTATTGGGGCCCGCTTGGGGAAAAACACTCCATGACAAAGGGAATCATTCAATTGAGTAAGACTTTGAATGGGAAATATGCAAAGCTGCTACTTCTGTTTAGTTTTTAACAGAAATAGTATTTGTGCACACTCTCCGGAGACAGGGAATACGGTCCTTAACATTATGTACTTTCAATAGTGATATTGTCAGGCGGTAAGTAAGCCAGGGAAATTCAAATTCCACAGAGAAAACGGTACAGACGGCGTGAAAAAAGGGATCTTGATATATGTCATGAGTTTGATATCATTCAAAGAGCCTCTAACAAATAATCCAGGGTTATCGCCATTGCTACCAAATGATCCTTGTGAAGAGTCTGGATGCACATGTGGCGCCGTGGGAGAGGCTGTGGAATGATCTCTATGGATTTGTAGAATCCATGGGAGTCATTCGATGGGGACATGGCTTTTGCACATCCATGGCAGAAAACTCAACACATTTAATTAAAAGGAAAATGTCCCAAACTGTGCCAATGCTTATAATGCTGCTGCTTTTTTTTTCTTTTTTTGGACTGAGCTAGAACGGAGAGAGGGGCCTAGTTCCTTGCTGCTGGAGTTCTTACTCTCTGATGCCCGAAGCCCCTTGCTCTGGAGCTGGAAGAGGCCTTAAGTAGAGATTGTGTCTACCAAACCCATATGTGGAACAGACAGGACGGGTCACCTGGGCGACACATCCAGAAACTAAACCGCCATCGTGATCACAGAAACTTGAGAGCTTTGTATTTGTCACCAAGGAGGGCCCGTCGGTATCAGCCCAAGGACCACATGGGCTTGGCCCAGGAAGAGAAGGCTCCAGACAGGGGCGGCCCTCTGCTCAGGCAGCCTGTCCTCCTGCAGAGGGTGTCAAGCAGTGCACCTATTTCACAGGTATGGAAAGACGGGTTAGCGAGAGCAACAGAAGAAAGGCAGCTGCCACGAAGCAGCCACTCAGGGTGACCTGAAACGCTGGCATCGAAGCACTACGAACATCACATGTACCCAGCAGGACATGTGCTGAGCTGTCCGTTTAGGGCTGTGTGTTGGGAACAACATGTCCTCATTTTGAGTGCCTTCTCCATGGTTACCCGTTCTCTCCTACTTCAGTCCCCTCTTTGACCAAGAGCTCACGGTTGCAAGACAGTCAGCTGGGGCCAGAACTGCCATGGAACAGAACTCGCCTCTCCAGGGACGGAGCCTCTCGTGCAGGTTTTCACAAACTGCCACATAACGCACTGTGGCGAGGCAGGTGGCTGTGGGTCCGGAACACGTCCCCACCTTCGCCAATCACATGTTCCCAGGTCCTGCTTATCCGCACTATCCTTAGGCTAGGGGACGCAGACGACTTAAGAAAGTTCCTGTTTCGTGACCCGGTTCCACGCGGCTGCCGGCCGGGCCTGGCCTTGGGCTGAGGGAAGCGACAGGCAAAGGCGGTGACCTCTTCCCCGTCCGCGTGTCTCATGGCGTCTCTGTTTCTGTTAAGTTACACTCTTATTTTGGCATTTGCTAACTCTCTTCTCCTGGACTATAGATGCCACAAAGGTACAACCTTCTGTCACATTCTCTTCGCATAGTCTGCAGAACAGAGCTGAAGTCATTAAAGGTTCCCTTTAAACTTTGATTTCAAAATTATGTGGAATTAAATGATTTCAGGAAAGGTTTAGCTGGCTGTTCAGTTCATTCAGTTAGTGGTGCACAGAGCCGACTCGTAGCCTTAGCAGCTTTTTCAGACTCTGGAGGCCGCGTGATGATGTGGAAGGAGCCCTGGCTTTGGAACCAGTAAGGTGACAGTCGCAGAAGGGCCTAGCCAGGGCGCAGCACTTAGTAGGACTTCAGTCGGCATGAATTTCCTTCTCCTGGGCCCGGAGGTCTCTGCTTAACCGGTGCCTCAACTACACCATGGGAATGCTGGGCCGAGCACTTGAAGCCACCATGAAGCCGTTCGTTAGCTCCAGCCAGGGCCTGCGGACAAACGGACCTCTCCCCAGCAAGACTCAATGAGTAAAGAAATGAAAGCTGCTCAGCATACACTTGGCCACCCGGTCACAGGGATGTCCGCAGGAAGCCTTAGGGGCACTCTTACTCCTTCATGACTCTATTTGGTCATAGGAGACAAAGCCACAAAGCCGGAGCAGCCAGCCAATCACTGCACCCTCCCTTCGACATTTATTCCATACTATGTGCCTGGCTAGCGTAGTCACTGAGGTACACAGAGTATAAGACACACTTAGCAGGAGGGCCTGAGCGAGGCAGGACGTGGTGGCATCTGAGCGGAGCAGAGTGAGCAGGGACAGCAGAGACCCGTGAGAAGGCTGCTTCTCACGGGGAGCGGTCACGCGGCCCAAGCCCGAAGAGCTGTGGGAGGAATGGAGACATTGGAAAACTTAAAAGACAGCATCAGTAGGACTGAACAATAGATTGGGTGTGGGATGCACGAAAGCAGAGAGAGTCAAGGATTTCTGACTGTGTAGGAGGCGCGTTAACAGGATGAGGAACACGGGCAGAGGACAAAGGTTCTTGGCGGGGTGCACGTGTGTGTGAGGGGTGCGTGGGAGCATGTGGAGGGCCAGGACCCCGATGACATAGTGGTCTGCGATTCAGGAGACAGCTTGGGCCTCGCACACAGGCTGTGTGTTAGAGATTTGGGAGTTATCAATGCTGCAGAGTAAGAAAGGCGACGAAGGCATCATGGGGAACAGCTGACACTTCAGAGGTGGACGGAGGGAGTGGAAACAGTTCTGGTCACAATCTGAGACACTACACAGAGGTTAAATGAGAGGAGGACGGTCTTCTGACTTATCCACGCGAAGGACACCTTTGCTGTGGCAGTCAGTGGAGGGCGTGGACAAGGCCTGGCTGGAGTGGGCTGAAGAGTCGCCTGGGAGGAAGTGGTGATGACAGTGATGGTAAGGAGACTATGTCTTTCTTTGTCTGTCTTTCTGGCCCTTGGCCACAGTGCCACCAGGGGAGAATACTGTTTTCGTCATATTTATACCACCTATCGTTCCTAGCATGGGGCCTGGAAAGTAATAGGTGATCAATTCATCTCTGTTGAACGAATGGAATGAAATGTGTTTGGGATTCTGAGGAGATTCACAGCCAGTAGGGAGAGTTAGGGTCTCAGAGGGTGGGGTGGTTGCAAGCGGGCTCGGGTGGGCTCGGGTTGGGGGTCGCCAGTGCGGACAAGAGGGTGCAAGACCAGTCTGTGGACTGCCAAGTGCTGTAAGTTGGCTAACGAGAGAAAACAAGAGCAGGGGACGCCTGGACTCGCAGGCTGAGGACTCAGGCCCTGTCACAGGCCCGACGTCCCGAATCACCCTGTGAACAGAACTCGTCACAGCCAGGACAGCGCGGCACCAGTGCTTTGAGCCATAACATGCTTTTGTGTGACGCTTCACAACCTTTCCTAGATCGCCAATTACTCCATCAAAGAACTTGGGCCCAACCACGATGGAAACAAAAAAGCCCTCTTTTCCTCAGAAAAACATTTCTGTTTACAGGAAATTCGCTTACTATAAATGTCATTCATGGTACATTTAAGGACATAAAATTATGGCGGTATTATTGACAATACATTTTATTGCCATGGCTTTACGACACAAACAAACAAAAATAGTAACACCATTAGTCGTGGGACTGAACTGTAAGGAGACAGCACCCCAAGGGCCAGTTAGGAGCATCCAGAGCACGTGCAGGTGGATATAATGGCGCAGACCTGGTGTCTCTTGGAGACCCGTCTACACTACACATGTGTCCCACCTATAGTAGTCGCCTTACACTTGGAACACAGAGTCGGGGCTTAAGAACTTCTTCATAGTGAGGCTCGTATACCGGTGCCACGAACTGTTTGAATGAACGAGTGAATGAACGAATAGGGCCTGGACGTAGTTTTATTTTTTGTATGTTTTAATGGTATTTTAGCTCTTGGTATAGAAAAAAAAGGTTCTTAAATCATCAGATGAACCTCAGAAATATTAGCTTGTTTGAGCATCCATTATAGTTAAGCAGAGTATATGCAATATTAACCAGCATTATTTCAATAGCTCATTTACTTACAGGCTCCATGAACAAACACATAGCCCTTTAGTGTACTGTATTCAGTCACGTTCCTATACTGGTTGGTGCACAGTAATTTGTGTGTGTGTGTGTAATAAGCATAGCGGTTAAAGACAGATTTCTGGAGTCCTAGAGGATGAGCCCTAAGTCTTTGCTCCAGCATTTGCTAGCTGTGTGACCCGAGGCAAGTTATTTCACTGCTCTGTGCCTTGGTTTTCTTGTTTGTAAAATAGGGATAGTAATAGCACGTATCTTATGGAGCTGTTGTGACAATAAGTGAGTTATTTCATGTAAAGCTGTCGGGAGCAGTGTCTGGCACACAGAAAAATGCTCAGTAAATGTTATCATGAAATGCTAGATATAATTATGGTTATTGTTATTATTATTACTAATGGTGCTTTATCAACTCCATAAAGAAACAGGAATTCTGCATATAATGGACAGTAGTAGAACTGGATTTCTTGACGAATGCCCATTCAGGCTGAATGAGGGTGAATTCTAAAGAGCTAACCCAGAAAGAGGGCAGGGGGATGAAGAAGAGAAGGATCCAAGTGAAAGTGTTGGGAAAGAAGGGCATGGGGACAGAGGTGATAGAAAGGAAAGGAAATGAAAGTGGGGGGCAGTACATTGCTGAGGGAAGGAAGGAGCTACAGAGGTGGCGGCCGAAAAGACAAGCTCGGGACGGCCACCACTCACTAAGGGTCTCCCTGCGGGCCAAGGCTTTCCCTTCTGAATGTGGTTTCAGGAGTCTGGGGGAGCAGCCTCGGCCGAGGCTAACACCTTCTCCACGTCACTGCTGATCCTCAAATTTCTACCATTAGAGAGAATCCTTCCTTCACAAATACGCGCAGGGCCAGCTCTGGTTAAACCACATGTCTCTGTTAATCAAATGAGTATTTTGAAAAGAAGCCTACACAAGAAGCTTTTTTACATCAATTTTTCCTTAGCAAAGGGTGGGGATGGAAGAAGGGAGAGTATAGGGTTATCGCTTTACCTGCTGGACAAAGGTTGAGATGACCTTAGAAATGGATACTATGGGAGGATTAGTAAGCGCTGCCTCGCCTTGATCCTTATACTAGTCCAAGTAACTGCCCTCTCTCTATTCCTTTGCTGCTAAACTTCTTAAGATCTCTCTTTTCTTCATCACTTTGGGCTCGTCACTTCTGACACTTCAACCCACTGCGGTCTGGCTTCTTCCTCACACTTCCATTGAACTGTTTCACAGAAGGATGGCAAAGAGATGCGAACTTTTTCGCAACTCTGATTGGTAGTGGGTGCTTGGGGGTACTGTGTTGAGAAGGATTCTGAGGCTGTGTCTAGGTTAAGCAGGAAAATGGGCCATGGCCACTGTAGTCCATGCTGGTCAGGGTGGGGGCTGGGAGGGATGCAGTCCTATGCACCCTGGATTTGCTATTCCTGCTTTAGGGAGCTAAGAGTCATCGCCTAATCGCCCAAGCTAATGACCTCTCTCCAGCACGTCATCAACTACCCCCTCAATTGTGGCACTATATTGTCTCTCATCGTCATGCCTTTCCCTGTTCCTTCCCGGTCTCCGTCCCTGGATGCTCTTCCTTCGCCTGTCCCTTAAATATAGGCGCCTCCAGGCTGCACTCTCAGCTCTCCGCCTCTCTGAAAGACTTCACACTCTGCTGTTGCTTTCGTCACTTCTCTGAGGCCACTGTTTATCACCAGCCTCTGACTTGCATTTTTAATGGCCCACTGGACATTTCTGCCTGCGAAACTTGAATTCTTGGTACTGGATGCTTAATGTGCTCCAAGTAGAGCTAATTCCGTATGAGTCCTTTCAAAGAGAGTGTCTGTCTCCTCTTTTTGTTCACTCAGCACTGTAGGTGAGTCCCATCAGACAGTAAGCTCCTCAGGAAAGATTTGAACTTATGAATCAATACGCTAATGCTTTGTTTAGGGCCACTGCATTCTGTCCTTTCAAAGTACCTGAAATGATACAAAACTAGGGGATCTCTATGTTTGTGAGATATTCTCTTTGTTTGGTAAAGCGATGATTTTTTCCCCTTGCCATTTGGTAGATGGAGAAAAACATTACCCATTTTCAAGAAGTTAGAGAGGGGAATAGGGTACTCCTAAGGCTGGCATTATGTCTCAGGGGACATCCGAACAGTGAGCATTGTGCTTTGGGCGTTACTTGAAGACACTGGTTATTGCACGGAGGCTGGTGCTGGGGAGGTGTTGATGAGCTTACAGTTGAGTTAAGGAGGCACAGGGGCGACTATGATAAGATGAATGTTAGACGTGAGGCTGTAAGAATCTGAACTCTGAGTGTGGGGGCTGGGCAGTGAGTAAGGCTTCATGGGAGGGCTGGGAAGCAGCTGAACTGGCCTTGAACAATAAGTAAGATTTCAAAAGGAAGGGGGAGAAGGTAAGAAAGGCAGAAAGAACAGAATGAGGATAACAAAGATACATTTGAAATAAGTCATCAAAAATTCATTTATGAGAAAGAACAGAGTACTAGTCGTAACCAGCTCTGTAAGCAATTTTCTCATCTTCTCTGAAGAGGACATTCTTCGTCCATGATGGCAATGATAGATTGACAGGCTCAGCAGAGGCAGGGGGAAAGCCATGGATGAGCCTCACGCCCTGTCAGAGTAGGATTTCTCTCTGGTATATCCATCACAGTGCTTCCTTGGGGCGACGCGGAGTTGTACTTGCTTAGCGCCTATCGATTCAGTCATCAGTAGTGACATTCACTTGATACTGACGTCTCCTGAGCACTGTGTGCACGGCTCTGGGAGCGAAGAGATGAATGAGACTCAGCCCCTGGCCTCAAGGGGTGGACAGGGAGACAGCTGTGCCAACACTAACTGCAATGCACTGTGGCGAGTACGGTACTAGCTGTGAAGGCGAGGAGCCCGTGCGGTCCAGAGGGGACATGATGCGAAGCCGAGTCAACCTGTAACTGACGCCCCTGCCTCCCCTCAGTCCCTGAGCCTTCCTTCCGAAACTCGGATCCGATCATGTCATTCCCTTTGCTTAAAATCTGGGCTGGGCTCCCCAGAGACCGCAGGACATACAAAGACCTTCGCACTCTGGCCCACCTGACTTGTCCAGTCTCACATGGCACCGTGGTCTGGGCTGTGGCTCCTAAACTGTAGTATCTCTTCCTGTTCTTTCTTATCCGCTCAACTCCCCCGCTTCCTTCGAGTCCCTGCTGAATGCTGCTTGGGCCTTCTTCCTTTTTTATCCTCAAGATGTGGTATGGGCCTGGCACACAGTAGGCGCCGCAGACATCTTTGTGGAATGAATGAATGAATGAATGACTCAGACATGTGGCCACTTGAGCCCTGTCGTTGTTAGCAGCTGGCATTTCTTAGCATGAGAGATACATAAAAAACGAAGGGCAGCCAGAGGAGCTGAAAACCAGGCGGCTCTAGTGACATCATGAAAAAAACAAAACAAAACAAAACAAAACGGGAGAAAGCTGAAACAACACTCCCACTCCGGCTTTCGCAAACGCCTTTCCGTCTCGAGCAGCCCTTTTTTGTCTGCTTTCCCATTCACTTTCGAAAAGCCAGTCACTGAAATGATTCTAATTATTCATGGTCACTGGCATATCCAGGAAACACTTGGTTTACAAGCAATTAAAATACACTAAAATAGATTTATGCAGGTCGAACCTGATCCTGCTGGTGACAAGGGAGTAAATGACTTCCATCTCAGAGGTGCATTTGCTTCCCAAGCTTGCTCTCCGTCACTCTCTATGTACTGTACCAGTTTGGCGCTAACGTGGCAAACATCCGGAGGTCCTTCAGGTGGGTGTGCTGTGAACAGTGCACGGCACCCGGGGACTGCGATGGCTTCAGGGCTTCTTTATGTGGCCATTGTGTCCCTTCCCCGCCTGCAGCGGGGCCACAGCTCATCAACAGACTAGGGATGGCGCACTTAGGCTCGTCTCCTAATCGTTTCTTTAAGAGTCCACACGAGGATGATTCATGACCTTGCCACACTCAAAGCACCAGTGTCTTAATGTCCCTCTAATGAAGTCACCAGTCAGCAGCTAAACAAACAGGCCATTTGGTTGAGAGCCGACACGGGGCAGCAAAGGCCTAGCACATGGACTCCAGGTGTCCTCAAAGACTTTGTGCCACTCCCCTCCCCCCGCCACGGCGCGCTCTGCTTCCTTAGGTTGGACTCCATCTAGGGAGAAAAGGCCTCCTTCTGCCACTGTGAGAAACCGAGGTTATATACCTAAGCCATTTGGCGGCCGAGAGTGATTGGTGTAAAATTTAGAATGAATGGAAATGGCATATTTCAGCATCGGCTTTTCAGCTAAGTGCAGGGGAATTGCAAAAAGGCCAAAAGGCTGCCACAAAAGCAGGGAGACGAAGCAAAGGTCAGAGGACATCAGTAAACGTGAGTTATGGTTCACCTAGAGGTCTGACCTTAAACTAATAAGGCCTTGAGATACACCTATGGGAAGTCGTTCATCCATCTCCAAAAGCACCTGGCGCCTTCATGCCGTCACATCTCCCCGCCTTTCCACTGCCCATCTTAGCCTAGACCATTCCTACTCATCTTCCAAGACCAAGCTCGAATGTAACCTATTTGACATCTTAGCTGACTCTCCAAAGGCAGAGTTTCTTGCAAGCTTGTCTGGAGATTCTAGCACGAGAGCGCAGCTGCTCATACACCTCTGACCGAAGAACGGTCCTCTCCTGCATCAGGGAAGGTCATGCCGTTCCACCGAGCACAACCTTCAGGAGGGACGTGCATGGAATGGTGAGGAAAGAAGGGGACACACACGTAGCCACCCAGATCAATGGAATCAACCCCGGAGATCAATGAGGTGACAAATATCACAGCCGGATCACCGTAACATCCCAAAGACAGATCTCAGGAGCAAGAACCACATGGGAGCTTTACTTGAGACAGAGCCACTCACAGAGATGGCCACCGAAGGCTGGCCGAATGAATGAGCGTTTGAGCAGACATGCGCCGAACTCATTTATTGGATCCCCACAGGACTCACCCGGAAGGCTCATTAGGCAAAGATTTGATATGGTGTACACCAAGGGTCCCCAACCCAGAGGCAGCTGACCGGTACCAGTCCGTGGCCTGTGAGGAACTGGGCTGCACAGCAGGAGGTGAGTGGGGGGTGAGCGGTCCAAGCTGCATCTGCATCTGCGGCCGCTCCCCAGCGCCAGCATCACCGCCTCAGCTCCGCCTCAGTTCATAGGGTGTTAGATTCTCAGAGGAGCACCGGTCCCTGGTGCCACAAAGGCTGGGGACCACTGCTCTACATGCTTCCTCCACACTGGTTTACATGATCAGTGACTGCCTCGGCGCTGATGGGGCGAGGCCTGGGCAGCCTCTTGGGCCAGGCTACCGGCTCGGTTCCCACACTGGCAGACGAGCTGGAAAAGCACCGCTCTCCACCTCCACCCCTAATCTCGCATGTGCTTCTTCTCAGGAAGCTGCCCAGCGGCGCAGACGGCATCGTTTAATACGTTAGAAAATTGCAAATGCATCCATTACCGAAGAGCAGTGCCGAATGGACAGGGCCTGACCTGGCCTCGCCTCTCACAGCAGCTCCGGCCCAGCGGCCACGGCCTCTGGTTCTCCTGGTTTTGCTAATGATGAACTCGATGACTTCAGACACACAGGCTCGTCTCGCGTTCCCCACCCCCCAAAATGGGGAGAACAATGAAGATGTTGCACGGAGTGAGTCAGTAAGAAGCTTGACTGAGATCCCTGTGGACGGGGAAGGAGCAGTGGCTGCTGGCGCAGCCCGTAGGGTTTTGTTGTTTTGCTTGTTTCTGTTTGTAAGTGTGAATCATTGTGCCTTAAGCCCAGACGCGCAGCCCGTGGAGAGGAAGAGGAAGGGCAGGTGGGTGGGCACCTCCGGCCCGGGCTGCAGCGGAGTCGATGCACAGGGAGTGGATGGGACAGCACGGGATGGGATGGGATAGGAGGGAGGGGACAGGACGGGACGGGATGGGATGCTCAGCTGCTGGCTTGCTGACAGCTGGCTTCCTGTTCCCTCGTAAGGACCAGAAGCGACAAGATCTGAAGGCTTGCGTACTACCACAGTTCTGTATTGAAATCAAATAAAACTCATGACAAAGTCAGTCTGACACATCTTTAATGATACGCATAATGATTACTGCGCTGCACTGTAATTAGGCATAATGGTAAGCAGCTCCCAGGAACGAGGTCAGGCAGGATGGGGCTGGGGACTGGGGCACTTCTCTGGTTCTCCTTCCTCTCCCCTGCCCACCTTGCCCCGAGGCAACAGTCCCTCTACCTCTTATTGAGGAATGGGAAAAATATCCGATAAAAGGCACCCTGAAGTTCCTAGGGGGTCTGGGATGCTCAGAGTGGCTTCGGTCTGATTAGTCCCCACTTTTCCATGTGGCTGAAATTCTCCCGCGGGGCCCTAAACCTAGAAAGCACACATCTACTGTGAGGACCGTGCGAGGATCCCAATTTGAACAAATTCATGAAGAAAGATATCTTTGAGACAATTGGGTAAAATTTAACGGTGACTGGGAGACGATATTAAGGAATTCTTAATTTTGTTAAGTTTGAAAACATTATGGTTATGTTACTAAGACAAGATCCTCACCTGTTGAAGAAACATACTGAAATAGTCATAGGCCAGCAACTGTGGAATGAGATGGTACCCATACCATCAAAATACTTCAAGGAAAAATGGAGAATAGAAAAAGAGTGGCAGAATGTTGATAATTGCAGAAGCTGGGTGACGGGTACCTGGGGGTTCATTATACTCTTCTCTCTGCATAAGTTTGAAACTCTCCGTAACAAACAGTTTCATAAAACGGATACCCCACACTGCTTCGGCAGCGATTTACACATCAGTGAAAATTAGTTCGCTCATGTTAACAACACCTAGAAGATGCACGCAGGTATCAGGAATGAAACTTGGGCTGTGTATTGGAACCCGGGCCATGGTCAGGCAGTGAAAAGTCCCGGATGGGGTGAGGGAGTACTTCAGGGATTAGATCAGGGATTGGCAAACTATGGCCCAGGAACCAAATCTGTCCCCCTCTTTTTCCCCCTTGAAGATACAATTCACCCTTGTACAGTACACAGTTCAGATATTCACAAGTAGGATATTTACAAGGTTGTGTAACCATTGCCACTATATAATTCCAGAATATTTTCATCACTTCAGAAAACTACCCCATACACATTAAACATTCATTTTCCCTCCTCCAGCGCCTAACAACCACTCATCCTTCTGTCTCTATGGATCTGCCCATTCTGGACATTTAATATAAATGGACTGATATAACACTTAATGTAATCACCGATAAG
Organism: Eidolon dupreanum; assembly: GCA_028627145.1. Lineage (NCBI taxonomy): Eukaryota > Metazoa > Chordata > Mammalia > Chiroptera > Pteropodidae > Eidolon > Eidolon dupreanum. Next base: position 100,686,970 of record CM053505.1, read on the forward strand.
GCATAATTTACATCTGCCACATTACTATTTGTGTTCTACATCTTATGCTTTTTTTGTTCCTCTATTCCTCCATTACTGACTTCTTTTTTATTCAATAGATATCTTCTAGTGTACTAGTATAATTTCCTTGCTGGTACTTTATATTTAAATGTATTATATATAAATATGTGTGTGTGTGTGTGTGTGTGTGTGTGTGTGTATCTGCGTGTGTGTGTCTGTGTGTGTGTTTTTTCCTTAGTGGTTGACCTGGGGATTACCATTAACATCTTAACCTTTAACAATCTAGTTTGGATTAATACCAATTTAACTTCAATATTATATAAATACTTTGCTGCTATACAGCTCCATTTCTGCACCTTTCTTTTATGCTGTTATTGTCATATAAATGACATCTTTATACATTCCTTACTTATCAAAACCAGTTTATAATTATTGCTTTGTGCAGTTGTCTTTTAAATCATACAGGAGGAAAATGTTACAAAGTAAAATAGAAAATACGTTTGTTCTTTTATATTTACCTATGTAGCGACTCTTATCTTATTTCTTCACAGATTCAGATTCCTGTCTAGTGTCCTTTGATTTTAGCCTTAAGGATTCCTTTTAGTATTTTTTTTTTGTAGCATTAAATTCTCAGTGTTCATTTGTGAATGTCCCAATTTCCCCTTCATTTTTGATAAACAGAATTCTTGGTTGATTTTTTTTTCAGCACTTTGAATATCTGGCCTCCATGGTTTCTGATCAGAAGTCAGCTGTTAATGTTATTGAGGATTCCTTGTACATGATGAATTTTCTCTTACTGCTTTTAAGTTCTCTCCTTGTCTTTGTCTTTTGGCAGTTTATGATGTGCCTCAGTGTGGATCTCTGTGTTTATTCTACTTTGAGTTTACTGAGCTTCTTGGATGCATAGATCAATGTCTTTCATCTAATTTGGGAATTTGGGGCCATTATTTCATCAAATATTCTTTTTTCCCCCTCTCTGTCTCGCCTCTCCTTCTTGGACTCCCATTATGTATATGCTCATACACTCGATAGTGTCACACAGATCTCTGAAGCGCTGTTAATTTTTCATTATTTTTACTTTTTGCTCCTCAGACTGAATAATATCAACTTATCGGTTTTCAAGTTTGCTGATTCTTTTTTCTGCCTTTTCATATCTTCCATTGAGCTCGTCTAGTGAATTTGTTATTTTAATTATTGTACTCTTCTATAATAGAATGTATATATTTTTTTAAAGTTTTATTTTGTAATTTTCATTCCTTTACTGATATTTATTTGTGAGAAATTTTTTTCTCATACTTTCCTTTAGTTCTTTGTACATATTTAAAATAGCCGATTCAAAATTTTTGTGTAGCTAAATCCAATGTTTAGACATCCTCGGGGACAGCTTATGCCGATCTATATTTTCTACTGTATTGACCATACGTTCTTGTTTCTTTGCATTTCTTTCTTGTAATTTTTGTTGAAAAGTGGACATTTTAAATTAAATGATTTTGTAAGTCTGGAAATCAGATTCTAAGGTTTGATGGTGGTGGTGGCGGTGTTTCTTTAGTGACTTTTTCTAATCAATTCTTTAATGTCTCTATTCTTTGTCATGTGTGGCCACCGAAGTCTCTACATGGTTAACTTAGTGGTCAGCTAATGGTGAGACAGGGATATTCCTTAATTCCTGGAACCAGTAAGTCTCCAAGTCTTTTCCAGGAGGTTTCTGAGTGCATGTTAGGGCTTGAATGTCAGCCACAGGAGTGCACTCAGGCCTTTCTCAGGCCGTCTGCATGCTGGCGCCCTTCTAGATTCCCGGGAATATGTTGGAATTTTCCAAAGCCCGCATGGACACCTCATTCCCTCATTTTTCTTTTAAGCTTTTTGGTCAGCCTGATGTTTGTCCCAACTGTTATCTACTGCCTCAGGCAGCTATGAAATTAATCATTTGCCTCTAATTGTTTTTGACAAATGCCCCAGGGAAAAGTTTTTCACACTGAACAAACTCTTGAGTCAGGTCTAATAGAGAAAGCCTTGTAAGTGGCGTCTTCCAGGCAACCATTAGACGGGTCAAATGATAATTCTCTGGGAATGAGTTCTTGAAGGAGGCCCAATGCCACTTGGCCCCCTCTGGTGGCTGCTAGGCCACCGGTTTTCACCACGATTGTGGGCTGTTGGTTTTCAAGGCCACCACCTGTTTTGATAAAGTTTTGTTGAAACCCAACCATACTCATTCACTTATGTATTGTCTATGGCTGCTTTTGTGCATAGTGGGACAGACAGACTCTATGGCTTGAGAAGTCTAAAATATTAGGTGGCTCTTTACTGAAAAAGTTTTCTAATTGTTGCTCTAGACTAGTGATGGTTAGTAGAAATAGAATGTGGGCCACATATGTAATTAATTTTTTTGAGTAGCCACATTAAAAAAAGTAAAAAAGAACAGGTGAAATTAATTTTAAGAATGAATATATATATTTTTTATTATTATTATTATTTATGCCTACAGCACCTGGCCTTCCTAGGTGGTCTGCCATCCAAGTACTAACCAGGCCCGACCCTGCTTAGCTTCTGAGGTCAGACATCGGGCTTGTTCAGGGTGGCATGGCCATAGACCATGGACTGTGGCTCCACTGGGGTGTGAACCCAGGACCTTCTGCGTGTAAAGCAGACGTGCTAACCACTACGCTATGGAACCACGTCCATCAAGAATATATTTCATTTAATGCAATGTATTCAAATATTCTCATTTCAATATATATTCAATATAAAATTCATAATGAGATGTTTTACATTTTTTTCCTTACTACGTCTTCTACCTCTGACACACCTTTTACACTTACAGCACATCTCAGTTTGGACTGGCCACATTCCAACAGCTAATGACTGTTGTACTGGACAACATAGCTCTAGATCCTTGCTACTCAAAGTGTGAGACCTGGGCTGGCAACAGTGTTTCATTGGGAGCTTGCAAGAAAGGCACATTCTTGGGCTCTACACCTGACTTAGTGAATCAGCATTTGCATTTAATAGGCCCTAGGTAATTCACAGGCATACTAAAGTTTGAGAAGTAAAACTCTATGCCAGTTCGCTACACTACCCATCTCTGGGATAAAGGCCTAGTGTATCATTCTACCATAAAATGTAACCCACTGGTTAAGTTGATATTGTCCTCACTAGATCATGGTTGGATTCTCTGAACAATCAATCAGTCAGGTCAGGTGACTGTGCGCTGGACGCTGTAGTAGGCACTGTAGGGTTTACTGAGCTGAAGAGGACATGGTCACAGCTTTCAGGAACCGTACAACCGCCTGGAGAATAATGCCCTGCACAAGAAGCCCAGTCTTCCCCACTAAATCCTCCAAACAGCTTCTCCATCTCAAATGGAAATGTGGCAATTAGGCTCTGGATTGATCAAACAGGCATTCAGCTCAAGAGGTTCACGGGACAGAAACAAAACAGCTTCACTCCATTTGAAACTGGCTCACGGCAACCGTCCGAAGCAAACACTCAGGCCCTAGGACATGAACTGCATGGATTCTTCTGAAAGGGTAGCAACCCCGTGTTTGTATAACGGGAAAGTTAGAACATCCATCATGCTCAAATTCAGGAACTGTGCACTCAAGTCAAGAGAAACCTGACAGTCTGATTTCCAGGTTCCAGTGACTTAGAATAGGAATTCCTATTTAAAGCAAAGAAAATACGAAAGGAGGAAGTGCCAGTCCTGGTTTCTCCGTGGAGGTGTTGACAAGCTATTAAATCATTAGGCTGTCCCTTGCCAGAAGCAGCAGAATAAATCTTGGAAGCTGACAAATGGTCAGTGGCTGTCTGCGCCTGCGCACTCAGAGGCACGCACAAGCGGCACACTGTTTGCCCGGGTTTATCTCCTGGCTGTGTAAATATTTCATCTGACATTTGGATTGGACTCTGAGCTAGTTTCCCACCAAGCTGATGGTTTTTAAACCTGCTTTCATCAGCCTACAATAAACTGTCTAACCTGTCTGCACAGCGCCGTGTCCTCTGCCCACTGGCAAACAGAACAAATGCAACCCAGAGATGCCGACATACTTTTCTCAGGTGTCTGAAGACGAAGAATTGCACCCAAGCTCTGCACGAGCCAGAAACGCAAGCTATGGGGCACTTGCCTCATCCCATTAGACCAGCGCCCATGAACCTTTCCTAGACTAGACCAGTGCAGACGGGAGCTCACAATACCCGGCTTGGGCCTGCCGTCCCATTAAGACAGATCTTTGGCTCAGCACAATTGTGCCACCGCCAAAGATGAGGATGGACGTAATCTCATTCATTCTGGGTTGTATTCACGCTGGCTTCTCTTCGGTTTCAGATGAATTCCTTTAGTTGTTCAAAGTGTAGGAAATGCTGTGATAACCGAAACCACACGTTACTGGCTCACAAAGCTCCTGTACTCTAATAAAGAGAAAGGGGTCACTGAGGGACGCTACGATGTGACGGCCAGTGGTGAAAGCCCGCATAGTCGAGAATTCCATTCACATGAGATGGCCAGAGGAGGCTTCTCTAGAGATACAGAACGTAGCTTAGTTGTAACTAGAGTTGGGGGGACAGGAACGAGATTGACTGCTAGTGGGCATGAGATTTCTTTCAGGAGCAACAAAAATGTTCTGGAATTAAATAGTGGGAATGATTGAACAACTCTGTGAATATACTAAATGCACACTTTAAATGGGTGAATTGTATAGTATGAGCACTATATCTTAAATAAGCTGTTTCAGAAAAAATTAAGGGTCATTCAATATTTTCTTCCCTCTGACCCATCAAAAGCTCCTACAGATCAATCTTGTCAGCCTTGCTAGTCTATATTCCACTTGTAGGAGGAAGAAGCAAAAGGAAGGCATACAAGCTGCTGCTAGGAAAGCCATAGGACCAGGAGAGTCTATCCTGCCTACCACTCCGAGTCCCCGACAGGTCACTCGGCCACCCAATTCATTCATCAAATGTCTGCTATGTAGTAGGCCGTGAGGGGAGGTACAGCATGAATAAACCCGGTAACAAACTCAGTAATGATGTTCTTAACATTGACCCTGAGACACCCCGTATTACGATGTTAGTGTTATTCATATTCCTTTTTTTTTCAGAAATTAGGAATTCATGCAGGAAATATCTGAAGTGTAAACCACACTGGGCAATTTATAATGATAGTAAAGCAAAATATTTGAAGCATAAGGAAGGGTGTAAACTTCCTGTTTCCCCGTCATGTTGTGAGCAGGAGTACTTAACGAAGACAGCCAAGCCAGAGAGGCAACAGCATGTGTTCTGAGGTTTCTTCATACAAAAGGAATCGCTTTTGTGCATCCACAGGATTTAGTAAGTGTGAGCACAGGTTCTCGAGCCGGGTGCCAGGCCAGTCAGGGCCCAGTCCTAGCCTCTTCCCTTAACGGCTTTTTTGTTACTCTTTCAAGAGATGAACTGCACACGTAAGCATAAAAATATAATTTTAACACAGCGTGATAACGTGCTGTACACGGTGTCCTGTACTCGCCCTTTTAATTTAACCATATTATCCGATTTTCTACTGGTAAGCATTTAGAATGTTTCTAAATTTTTCTAATGCTATTTCTCTTTTTTTTTTTCCCACTGGGGTAACATTGGCTAAGAACATTACATAAATTTTAGGTGTACGACATTATAATTCGACATCTGTGCACTCTACTGCATGCTCACCACCCAAAGTCTAGTTTCCATCCGTCGCCATGCATTTGACTGACCCCCTTTGACTTCTGCACCCCGCTGCCATGTCCTCTGTGGTGACCACCATTCTGTTGTGTGTCTATGAGTTCGTTTTGTTTTGTTAGTTTGTTTGTTACTTCTTTTATATTCCACATATGAATGAAATCATAGTTTTTGTCCTTTTCTGCCTGAGTGATTTTACTAAGCATAATACCCTCTAGCTCCATCCATGTTCTTGAACGTGGAAAGATTTCATCTTTTTCTATGGCTGGGGAATATACCATTGTATACACGTACCACCTCTTCTTTATCCCATTGTATGTTGATGGCACTTACGTTGCTTCCGTATCTTGGCTGCTTTTAATAATGCTACAGTGAACATAAGGGTCCATATATCTTTTTGAATTAATGTTTTGGATTTTCTTGGATAAATACCCAGAAGAGAAATGCCGGGCCATATGGAAGTTCTATTTTTAGTTTTTTTGAGGAAGCTCCAGACTGTTTTCCGTAGTGGCTGCACCCATTTACAGTCCCACCAACAGTGCGTGAGGGTTCCCTTTCCTCCGCATCCTCGACAGCACTTGTTGTTTTGGATTTATTGCTGATGGCCATTCTGACAGGAGAGGTGGTCGTAGTTTTGATTTGCATTTCCTTAATAATTAGTGATGTTGAATATCTTTTCATATGCCTGTTACCCATCTGTATGTCTTCCTAGGAAAAAAATGTCCGGGTCCTCTGCCCAATCAGGTTGTTTGCCTTTTTATTGTTGAGAAATATGAATTTTTTATACATTTTTTGATATTAACCCCTTGTCAGAAAGATCATTTGCAAATATCTTCTTCCATGCGGCTGGTTGCCTTTTGGTTTTGTTGATGGCTTCCTTTGCTGTGAAGAAGTAAACCTACTTCTTAAGACCTCATTCACTATTTCTGCAGTGCCCTCACTCACTAGAAGGGAAATAAAAAAACCCTCAATTCTTTCATATTCCTTTTCACTAAAAATTGCATTTACTGTGATTTCTAATTACAAAGATAATAGATTTCACTTGTAGAAAACTTGGAAGCTATAAAAAAACAAAGGAAAAAGATCAGGTGCTTTTCTAACGCCAGGTAACATTTTGATGAACGTCCTTCCAGTACGTTTTCTACTCACATACTTTACAAAAGGTCTACTCTCACATTTGAGGGAGAAACGTGATAAAATATACTAAAAAACAATAACAGCTTACCATGCTTTAGTCACTAAAGCACCTTACACGTCTGATCCCTTTTAATGCACACAACGACCCGAGGATGGGTGTTCTATTCTCTTCATTTGACAGACAGGGAAACTGCTCAGAGTCACACAGCTTAGGAAGCTTAGAACTGAGATGTGAAGCCAGCTCTACTGAACCTCACTGTACTCGGTGGCCTGTACCGGGGAGCGGTATCTACAAACATTGCAAACGGATAGATCCTCCGCCCCAGGAATTCCATCCGCAGCTCCATGCTCCAGAGAAGTGTGCCCACGTGCCCAAGGAGACAAGTAGGAGAACGTGCACTGCAGAATGACTGAATTCAGTGGCCCCAAATCATGACCGATCCAAACGCCCATACAGATGTGAATGAATAAGTAAAACACAGAATCTCCACGTAATGAGGTACTACAGAGTGAAATGGACTGAACTAGATCTAAATGGATAGATCGCAAAAACAACACTGAATGAAAAAAGCAGGTGGCAGAACGATGAGAATGATCGTAACGTTTGAGTTAAAAAACAAAACAAAACAAAACACTCATCCCCCTCCCCATAGCAAATCTTGTTTCTGATTACGGAGAAAATGGACTGGAAAGATACACATCCAATTCCTGACAATGGATGCCTTTGGGGAGTCGGGAGCAAGGTAGGACTGGGGATGAGAGTCAGAGGATTTTTAACTTATCTATAATAATTTATTTTTAAGAAAAGACATAGAGCTAAGATAAAATCGTAACCAATTTCATTTCTGAATGGTAGAAATATGTCCATTTGTTATATTTTTCCTCTGCTACTATACCGTACTTGAAAAGAGTCTTAGCTGATGTCCACTGAGCACTTTCAACGCACCAGGTATAGTTCCAAGTGTTTCACGTGGGCTGACTCCTAAAATCTTTACAAGTCTCTATCAGGTATGTACCACATTAGCTCCATTTTACAGATGAGAAAATTGAGGCACAGACAGCTTAAATAACTTCCCTGGGTCACACAGCCAGTCAGTGGTGGGTGTATCTGGCCCCAGGAACCATGCTTTACCTTTCTAAAAATTCTCAAAACCTAAACGAAACAGCACAAAAGCAAATCCCTAAATACAGAGGGAAGGCAAAGGGGGGAAGTGAACACTACTACACTGGTTGCCCTGCCTGGCACCTTCTCTTTGCATTTGCTGTGGTAGTATCTGGCGTGGTGGTGAAAGCTCACAGGACCTCTCTCTCTTGAGAGAATCAGAACCGAAACCTCCACTCCCCCTCAAAAACCAAAGGAAACAAGACAAAATGCCAGGCAGAGCAAAATGAGCGCGGCATTACAGGGCACACACTCAGTTTGAGGCTGTGTGTGAACTGGAGTTCCCAGGAGCTGGCCAAGCCTAGGCTGAGCAGGGAGGAACTGGCAGCCAAGTAGGGCAGAAAAATGAGACTGGGCAAAACGAGGGAAACCCTTTGGCTTCTTCGTAAGGCAGAAGGAAGCAGGCATCCAGTGCCCAAGGAGCGGGGTCGCCGGAGAAAGGGGAAGGATGGAGGGGGGATTTGTCTAGCTCTCTTCCTGCCATCGCCTCTGATTTGGGAACAGTAACTCCCCTGCGCCTGGAGTTATCATGAAAGCACCGCCCAGGCTTTAAGTAAATCACAGACAGGGGAACAGTGGGGTGGGGAGACATAAATACTGCCCTACTGGAAAGAGTCTGAAGAGCGATGCCAATCGTGTGAGCAACAAAAGCAGCTGGGAGGCTACGGAGCCAGCCTGCCGACTTGGGCAAGCCACCTGTGACCCGGGGGTGATGGTACAATTGTTGAGGATACAGATGAGCAAACGCACGTACAACAGTCAGAACGGTGCTGGGCAGATAGTAATCACCGTATGAGTGTTTGGTAGTATTATGATCGTTATTGTAGCTGAGCACCGACTCGTCGGGCACTGTGGTGGGAATCGGGGATGGGGAGAAGGAACAAAAAGTTTTTGCCCTTATGTTGAGCTTGGCTGGGGAGGCGAGTAAGTGAATTACAATGCAGCGTGCTAAGCTGTCAGATACCAGAGGATCTCAGCAAAAGCAGTGACTAACTCTGGATGGGAGAGGTGGCCATGGAAGGCTTCAGAGATGACATGAGCGTTGCAGCTTGAAGGAAGGGTAGGATTTCGTCGGGCAGCCATGTGGGAAAAAGAACATGCCTGGTAGAAGGAATATCTTGGTCAAAGGCACGGCCAGAACCATGGTTTGGGGCAGAGGAACAGCGGGTGTAATAGGAAAAATTGATCAAGTTTTTCTTCTTGGGGTGTGTGTGCGTGTGCGCGCACACGTGCGCGCGAGCGTTTGAAGCAGAAGGATAACATGATTAAAGTCGCATTGCTCAAAGATGTGACTGATCTGAAAGATGCAGCCGAGAGAGACCCTTGGGGTCCTCCTTGGCGCTTGCCTCTCTCTCACCTCTACATCTCATCTACCAACAAGCCTTGCTGGTTCTACTTCCAAAATGCACCTCTCTAAAGCTGTCCACACAAATGCCAGAGTGATTAAACACACACACACACGCACGCACGATTGTGTCCCCCTCAAATTCATGCCGAATCCCTAACCCCCACTGTGAGTACACTTGGAATAAGGACAGAGGGTTAAATAAGGTCATAAGGGCAGTGCCCTGCTCCCATAGGATCAGTGTCGTTAGAAGACGAGACATCAGAGCTCGCTCGCGCCACCCTGGGCACACGTACCACCCAGGAAAGGCCATGTGAGGACACGGCAACAAAGTAGCTGTCCTGAGCCCAGGAAGGGAGCTCTTAACCAGGAACTGACCCCGACCGGCCGAGATCTGGGGCAGCCCGCTTCCAGCACTGTGAGAAAATACACATCTGTGGCACTGTTTCGTGTCACTTTTCTCTAATCGTTTGCTGGGGACAGACAGCTTCTGCCTCCCCTCTAGGCTATAAGTCACGAGGAGGCGTGGATCGTATCTCTTAAGCGACCAGTAACACCTACGACCCACTTGGGCACAGAGTGGCACCGCACAGGGAGCTGCCGAGTGTTCACAGCTAGAAAAGGGTGCTGAGACCCTGGAGATGGTGTCAGCTTGGTCACAGATGTCCTAAGTATCTCAACAAATTAGCATATTTCCCTCTTCCTATCCATTTGTTTCTTCCTCTCTTACAGAGTTTTGGTGATACTTAAATATAGTCCAGTATTTTGAGAGACTGTGAGGAAGCAGAGACTAGGCTTTTGCCTCAGAAAGACCCGGTTTAGACTCTCGCTCTCACTGAGTATTACTGATTGGAGCGCGGACCTTGCGCGAGGTGCTTCATCCTCGTGGGCTCATTCGATCTTCACAGCCAGACTACAAAGCGTTCTGTTTTAGGGATGAGGAAACTGAGCTTCTGAGAGACTAGGTCAACCACCCAGAGTCCCACTGGTACTCAAAGGATCCGAATCCCAAAATGTTTGGCTCTGAAGCCCCATGATCTTCGTACCACGCTCCAGGCTCCAAAAGAGAATAAAGGTTAACATCTAAAAACAAATGAACTCCCACATTGACTTTCAGAAGACTCCATTCATCGGGGACAAAAGTTCTTGCCTGTCTTTGGGGAAAACAGGAATGCCACCCCAATATTCAAGTAATGTAAAGCCCCAAAGAGATCATGAGGCATTTCAGCAAGCTGAGGGTGCTATGGGGGCAGGGATGGAGCTGTCTCATGTATTCCTGTATTCTTAGCAGCCAGCACCATGCCTGGCTCTGAGAGGCACTATATAACTAACTATCTATCTGTGGGAAGAATTTACCCAGTGCAGCGCAGGGGCTAAAGCAGTCCCCTCTGTGACCTGGCGGTGTGGCCTCTACAAAGGCGGAGCTACAGAGAGTAGGCCCGAAAGAGCCCGTCGTCGCAAAGCTGCTAAGGTCTGGAACCGAAGAAGCTGATTTCTCATACGTTTTCAATTCACAATGAAACAAGATTCCCTGGTAGGAATTTTCCCACAGACTGGATGCAGACGCCCAGTGAAAGCATTACAAGTGTCCTTGCATGTCACTTGCAAATGGTTTATGTCTAACTACATTCTCTGTCATCTATTCCATGGTGATTTTCAAGGCAAAAATTTCTTACTACCCTAAAGGTTATGATATCGTTTCTAAAAATACTAAAATTGTATGTTCGCTTTCTTAGCAAAAAAAGAAGACACAGTGTCACAGGATGCTGACGCCGCGTATCTTTATTATTGCCACATAAAGTGTTTGCTCAATCACGTTTAGGTTCTACTATAATGTTTAAAATGTGAGGTATACGTATCCGTAAGAGTGGAGGAGGCTGGGGTGACACAGAGCAGAACTGTGAACATGCGTTCCTAAGGACTTTGGCTTTGTAAGCTGATCCTTGATAGAGTAGCAGTTTATAAATGGAAAGAGACAGGAGACTCATCATTCGGCAAAAATTTATTGAGGGGCTGCTATGCGCGAGACACTAGATAAGCATCACAGCTCGCTAAGGAGGACTTTCAACTCTATCAGGCCTTTTCTTGTCATTGCCTTAAAATATCACATCCTATATTTAAAAATGGCAGTGCAATCACGAGAAAAAAAATCCACCACTCAAGTGATGGTGAAAAGAACTTCCCGCCGCGCGCCAGTGAGCTTTTGCACATGCTGTTCCCTCTGCTTGGAATCCTCTCGGCCCCTCTCCTGTCTGCCTGGCGAAACCCTACCCATCTTGAAGAAGCAGCTCAAATATCTCCTCCTCCGTGAGCCCTTCTGACGCCCCCCCGGAAAGAATTAATCACTCCTTTATCTCCACTCACCCGGCTCTTTGTATTTTTTTCCCCCTCTCACTGTACTCTGAGCTCTGTAAGTCAGAGAACACCCCTGATTTATCCTGTATCCCCAGCACCACGCTTGTGTATGGCAGCAGGCGAGTTAATAACTGATGAAATTACAGAAAGCTAACAAGGCTTCGCACATAGTATGTGCTTCATGACGGTTTGCTGACCGAATGTAGTAGACACAGTGCTTCTCTTAGGTCGAGGCCATACATAGACAAATCATCGCCCCCACTGGCTTGCCAGAGGGCATGTGATGTCTCCTTATTAGTCGCTTCTTGGGGTCAAGGCATATGCTACCAAAGTTCCCTGTTGGATTGCTTTGAGACAGAAGAAAAACACATCAGAAGCCACCTGAAAGACTGAGTCTTTCGAAGGACGCATCGAGCATTCATTTCCCTCTCCTTCTGACAATGATCTGTGGCCTGGAGAGAACTCGCAACACGGGTAAAGGGTCTCAAAAGGGTCAAGATCAAGCACAACTTAAATCGTACTTTATAATCAGAGTAGATGATCCCTGTCGGTTTAGTTACAAACTTTGCTGTTTGCAAAGTCCTGTGAATCTAAAGAAGGTAAAAAAACAGTAGACGTTAACATTTTTGTATCAAAACACTAACAAAATCTAAACTCTGGCTTTTAATCATGGCCATTTGCAAAATCCTGCTATCTTTCGTCGTGGGAGAGTAAAACCGTGTTTTTTTTTTTCTGTTCTAACAAGAGATGCGTAGAAGAAAACTCGTTTTGTAGTATGAAAGTTCTGCTCTCATGCCAAAAAAAAAAAAAAAAAAAAAAAACCTATCTTGTACACCTTCAGTATATAATCACCAAATATTTTTTTTCTTTGGCCAACACAGGCACAAAATGGCCATTACTCGTAATTAGCTAGAAACCAGTCAGACAGATAGTAGAGTTCCTGAGAGCATTGTAGTTAAGAGGAGCTGAGATAATCATTCCCTAATTTTTTGAAAGTCAGGATGTTTAGTGACTCATCAACTACTTAGGGAGTGCTTGCTCATTGTCGGTAGTTGAACAAATTAGGGAGAGGGACAAAGCGAAAATCTGTTGAATTTGGCTGCAACAAAGACCCGTCTCGCTTTCGCATCATTGTTAGTGCTATCTGACCAGTAAGTTCATCAAGAGCCCGGAGATAAGCTGAGGTGCTCAGCGGAAGCCTCTTCACCTTCGTGGGCTTGGGGAGGCGTGAGAGAAGAACAATGTCATCCCGAATGGAACCGCACAGTGAAGGAAAGAACAGTGAGGGGAAGTTACCTTCCCTCGCTTGGACCACCATATGAAAACCAGATGTGTCGAAAACGTGGGATGAGAAAAACTGGTGTTACTGATAGCGTGAAGGGACCCTTTGTCGCTTTCCTCCCAATGCGGTATCATTACAGGGTGTCGGAGGTGTCATTTTGTTTCATTTCACATGTAGCACATTCTCCACAAGTTAAACCGTTTCTAATCTCGTGTAATTAGATAGGTCTCGCTACCTCCCTCAGTTAAAGGATTTTATGAGCTGCCTTGTTCCGTCTCCCTTTTGTGACAGCTTCTTTGGGGCTGGAAACTAACATTTGCTAACATTTCTTCCCTTCTGGCACCTGTCAGCTGGATGAGCTCTGGGAAAAGGAGGATGGGGAGGGAAGGAATGCAACATTCCTCCCTCCCCATGTCGTGGTATTAGAGCCATCTCTGTCTCTGTGTGGGGATTACTCGGTTCTGGAAAGTGCTGTTAAGTACACACTCAAAATAAGCAATGGGCAGATGGGTGCATGGAATGACGAAGTTCTTATTTTTTTTTTTAATTTAATTTTATCACAAATTTCAGATTCCTTTGTTTACTAAATGCAGAGTCTGGGTGAGGTGCCAGCCAGACATGGAAGTCCTTTAGTATGGGGCCTGAGGATGCCCCAGCCCGCAAAGCGGAAGGGGCTCGGCTGTTTGATCTCACCATCCAGTTGCTCCGGGCAGAGCCACCGCTGGGTACAGCGACTGTGCCACACAACTGCCTTCTCCTCACTTCAGAGCAGTTTTGAGGAGCCGTCGTGTATGTGACACCGGAATCAAAGGCTACATAAACACCAGGGATTTTACTTTGATGCAGAAGTAATAATAGCATGATGAAATTGAGAGTTTTTCCATCAGAAAGCTATCCCCCGCCAAAAGCTCTCTCAGGGTCATTTCTTGACCGTTCTATGACGTCTCTGCGATGCTGCTGACTGGTGAATGCTCTCCATGTGTAGACTGGGAGATCCAGAATTAAAGCCGATTTATGCCTCCACGCCTCGGGCCTTCGGCATGACTGATTATACGCAGGGCCTGACCTCTCGCCACCAAATTCTGTGCTTTCTGTCCAGTAATGAGGAAAGACAACTGAAGGAGCGGGGTATACAAGAGAAATGGGTGAGTGACAGGGCCACCTGACGCCCCCTAGTACTTTACAGTTTATAAACCGTTCTCAGAGTGGCCCTTCCACACATCACCAGTGGACACTCCTATTTCACCCAAGCAACTGGCCCCGGATTTCTCATGCGGGGGGTGGGGCAGCGTGTGGGTAAGCCATCGCCTTCCAGGAATAGTGGCGCTCTGAGCCTCCTCTGAAGACTGACTGGAGTGGAGATTAAGCCCGGGTTCTCTTTGCATTCCATTCAGCAGTTCGCTCATGCCTTCACCACAGAGAGGGCGCAAGAATTCCTCTGCCAGCTGGGAATCCGAGTGTCGCTCTGGCTGGAAGACAGTATCTTATTTATTCACATAAATCCCCTCCTCCTCTTGTCCCTGATTATTTTCACCCTAAAATGGAAAGGGGGGGAATTATGTGAGCATTTGGGTGCTGGACCGCAGCCACCCTTGGCCATCTTTGTTCATCTTTGAGACTTAGCAGCACTGACTAAAGAACAGTGTGACTCACCCAGAGTGACACACGGTCTCTCTTCCCTTCGGAAAAGCAGTTCCTCAAAAGAGCTGCTAAGAAAAACAAAACAGAACGAAACTATAGCTCAGGGGAAAGACAAAGTTCAAAGAGCCAAGGCCTGCTTTAAACAAGCCCAGGAGATTTCAGAGGAGAGGGTGGTTTATCTGCAAGTGATGGAGGAGCGGCCGGGGCATTTTAGAATTCCTCTCTACGGCCCAATTTGGGGCTCAAACGTCTCTCGTCCAGGGAGTCAGGACAGGAGTGAGTTAGATTGGCTTACCCCTGGCTCAAATGGAAACTTCGCAGGAGCTGGGGAGGGAGACGTGCGCTCAGCACCCCTGGCCAGGGGGCTGGGAGGCAGAGGGCCGCGGAAGGAATGGTGGCGAGAAGCAGCTGGCCCAAGTGCCTTCTGGTAGGGATGGTTGTTATGGGAGGTTATGTGGGGGAAAGTTGACAAAGACAGGGTGTTTTTCTCTCTCAAAAGACGCATATGAGACATTACGCCTAAGGACGATTAAACACAAAGAGAGAGAAACCTCAGTCATTGAAGGCGGTGTGGTGGAGGGATGACAGGCCGCAGAGGCTTGGGGACAGTCTTGCCTCTACTTCTATTTATATTCGGAGGCTAATTGTGTCAATGGGAGTTCCTGCCTCAAGAATGGCCATTTGCGGCCGCATGTGGCTTGCTTTTCCCACGCGACCACAGGGCCGACTTGGCAGTACTCGCCACAGCTCTGGTCAACACAGAGGGTCCCGATGAGCCACCAGCCGGGGCGCTGGGCTTGCGAGTGCCATCTAGTTACACTCTGAAGAGGCCGGAACGAACTGGAGCCTGCAGGAGGGACGTGAATTGCCCGGGGCCACATGAGCTAGCGGAGAAGCCATTAAGAAGCAAGTGGGTCCCTTTTCCGCTGTCCACCCCCTCGGCTGGCCCTCGGGGACCCGGGATGTGCCCACCGTGGCACGTCTGCCTTTTCTCCTGGCTATTTTAATTGCTATCCCATGACATGCTGGCAGGCCCGGGACTGAGCACACCCTTGGTCAGGACAGGGAGTGTTCATTCCCGCACTCCTGACCTAGCTGGAGCAGGGCCATCTGCCAAAGGTGACGTCGCTGCTGTGACAGACACAACTGCTTGAAAGTCTTTTGACTTTCATGGAAATCCTATTTATATGTCACTTCTACAAGAAAAATACGTAAGTTACAAAGCGTAATAGTAAGAATAAACAGCTGTGTGCCCATCATCTGCCTTGCACTTCTGGACAATCTTCCTACATATACGAGTACCCCTAAACAATATACCCTTCGGTCTGCCTTGGCATTGAACTTGAAACATTGGTGCCATACTACAACTTTCTGCGATTCGTTTCCAGTCAAAATCGTTCATTCTCATTGCCGCCTCGTACTTCATTGTGTCAAGAGAGACACACTACTGTTGATGAATGTTGACTGTTTCTAGTGTTTTTGCCCTTTTGACCAATGTTGCTCTAAACTTTCTTTACAGTACAGTCGCCCAAGTCTCTTCAAGGTCCGTTTCTGGGAGTGGAATTGATGAGTTGTATGCACATGTTCAAATTTGTGAGATAACGCCAAATTATTTCCGAGACCAGTTGTCCAGTATACACTCCACCAGAAGTGTGCGTTCCACATCCTCACTAACACTCAGTATTGTTTAATTTACATATTTTTTTTCAATCTGGTGGATTAAAGTGAAATTTTATGTTGTTTTCTTTTGTCACTCATTATGGTTTTAATTTGCATTTCCCCGATTACTAATGAGGTTGCGCACCTTTTCCTGTGTCTTGGCGTTCAGATGTCCTAGACTGTTAAAGCCTTCTTCATATCTTTTGCCCATTTTCTTCTGGGTTTTCCTTTTCATGTACTGCTACATAAAGTTCCTATATTGCAAATACTAATCCATTGTCACTTATGAGTGCTAAATATGTTCTACGCACTTTATGCACTCTGCATTTGGAAAAAATGGTCCTCTATCTCAACATCACACAGAAATTCTTCTACATCAGTGTTTCTTTACGAGTGGGGAGGTTACTGGCATTCTGGGCAGGGCAATTTTTCTTTCTGTGCAGCTGGCGTTCACACTGCAGGACACTTACTAACCTCGGGCCCCAGGTACCAAATGCCTTTAGCGCTGTTCCTCTCATTATAACCAGCTCAAAGACTCCCACACATTTTCAAATGTTCCCTGGGTGGAGGGATTGCCGGTTGAAAGGCTCTGAATTACATTTTCTTCTAAAAGTTTAAAGTGTTTACCATACCCAGAATTGATTTTTTTGTGTTTGATACTAGGTAGGAATCTAATTTTATTATTTCTTTATGGATAACCAATTTTCCCCAAATCAATTATTAAAGAGTTAATCTTTTCCCCCACTGAGCCGCAATACATCAAATTTCCAAATAGGTATAGGTCTATTTTTGAGTTTTCTATTTTGTTTCATTGGCCCGTTTGTCTGTGCCGACATTATTCTTTTAAGTACTGTAGCTGTATGACAAATCTTAACATCTGATAGAGTAACTTTTTCTACCTTGTTGCTCTTCCAGAATGCCTTGGTTTTTCTTTGCACGTCCATATAACTGGATTGTCAGATTCCATGAAAAACCCTGTTGGGATTTTGATTGGAATTTCATTGACTATGACTGATTCAGGGAGAAAGACGATCTTTATAAGCTCAAGTAACCCTAATCTATGAACAAGACATAGCTCTCCATTTTCATTAAGTTTTAGAATTTCCTCCATAAAGGGTCTCTGGCACATTTGTTAGATTTTCTTCATAGATACTTTATGGTTTTATTGCTTTACGTTTTTAAAAATTGTATTTATGATTCTTGTTGCTGGTATGTAGAAATGAGACTTATCTCCTTACATTTTTTCTTAAATGCCTTCCAATCAGACTTTCCCATCTAGCTCCACAAAAACCGCTCTTGGCAAGGTCATCCGTGACTTCATCACTGAGTCCAATGGTCAAATCTTGGCCCTCATTGCACTTGATTTCTCAGTAGCATATGACACACTTGGCCACTCCCTCCTCGAAATATTTCTTCACTTGGATTCCAGGGCAGCATGCACATTTCATTTTCCTCTTATCTCATTGGTTATTCTCTCTTGACTGGTTCTTCCTCATTTCCCCAACATTTTAATGTCAGACTGTCCTGTGGGCTTGTTGTTAACCCTCTTCTCTAGCTATCCACACTATGTAGATGATCGCATCCATTTTCATGATTTTAAATTCTAACCATGTGTTAACACCCAATTTTGCAATGCTAGTTCAACTCACTGTCTGGAATTATCATTATATATCGTGTGTGTGTGTGTGTGTGTGTGTGTGTGTGTGTCTATTTTCTTAATCCCTTCAACCTACTTGACATCTCCAACTCAACATGTCCAAACCGAACTCTTTATTATCTACAAGTGCTGCCCCACAGACGTCTCTAGCTCAGTTGCTCAGAACAAAACCTTTGAGTCCTTGCTTCCTCTCACACCACTCACAACATGTCAGAAAATCCTCCTCACTCAACCTTCAAAATATATACAAATTCACATCCCTTCTCACAATCTACACGGATACCACAGTAGTTCAAACCACCATTATCTGTGGGAAAAACATCTTTATCGAGATATAATCTATATAACATACAATTCACCCATTCATAGTATACGATTCAATGCCTTTCAGTATATTCGCAGGGTTGTGTGGCCATCACCACAATCTAATTTTATGGTATTTTTGTTCCCCCTAAAAAAAACAGTCATTCTCCATCACCTCACCTCGTGTTACCCTAGACAAGCACTAATCTACTTTGTCTCTACAGATTTGCCTATTCTCAACATTTCATATGAATGGGATCATATAATATGTGCTCTTTATGTCAGATACTACATTCCTCTTTATTGTCAAATAATATTCCATTGCATGGTTATACTGCTTTTTGCTTATACATTGATTGGTTGATGGAGACTTGGGTTGTCTCTGCTTTTTGGCTAATGTGAATAATGCTGCTATGAACATTTGTGTGCCAGTTTTGTGTGGACATATGTTTTTATTGGGTATATACCTAGGAGGGGAACTGCTGAGTCATAAGATTTAACCTTTTGAGGACCTACTGGCCCGTTTTCCACGGGTAGTGTATGAAGGTTCCATTTCTTTATATCTTTGTTACCATTTCTTATCTGTCATTTTGACCGTAGGCATCCTAGTGGGTGCGAAGTGGTATCTCATTGTGGTTTTGATTTCCATTTCTGTAAGGACTAACACTGTTGAACATTTTTCATGTCTTTGGTCATTCATATGTCTTCTTTAGAGAAATGCTTATTCAGATTCTTAGCCTATCTTTAAATATTGTCTTTTAATGTTGAATTGTAAGAGTTCTTTATATATTCTAATACAAATCCCATATCAGTTATAAAATTTGCAAACGGTTTCTCCCATTCTGTGGGTTGTCTTTTCATTTACTTGAAGATATCTCTTGTAAGCAGAAAGAAATGAATTTTGATGAAGTCCAATTTATCTATTTTATTGTTTACATTTTTGGTGTTGTACATAAGAGACCATTGCTCGAAACAAGCTCATAAAGATTTACACGAATGTTTTCTTCTAAGGGTTTTATAGTTTCAGCACTTACAGTTGGGTCTTTGAAGCATTTTGAGTTAATTTTTATATATGATGTGAAGGTAGCACCCCGACTCCATTCTTTTGCATGTGGACGACCAGTTGTCTCAGCACCATTTCTTAAATTTCTTTCCCCCACTGAACTGTATTGGTATCCTTGTCAAAAATCAATTGACCACAAATGTGAGGGTTTATTTCTGAACTCTCAATTGTAGTCCATTGATCTAATGTTTATCCTTATGCTACCACCACGCTCCTTTGATTACGCTAGCTTTGTAGTAAGTTTTGAAACCTGAACTAATAATGACTTCAAGGGATTGTTCAGAAGTCTTCCTTTCTTTTCTAATTTTTTTGGAAGAATGTGAAAGGACTGCTTTTGGTTCTTCTTTAAGTTTTGTAGAATTTACCAACGAAGCCATGTGGTCCTGGACCTTTCCTTTGTGGGAGATTTTAGATTACTAATCTAATCTGTTTAATTGTTACAGGTTAGATTTTCTATTTCTTCTCGAGTCTTGAGTTTTGGTAGTTTGTGCCTTTCTATCCCATTTCATCTAGGTAATGAAAGTTGTTGGCATACAACTGTTCATAGCATTCCTCTTATAATCCTTTTTTTAAATAGTTAACAATTTTTTTTCTGGTGATGAGGACTTTTAAGATCTACTCTCTTAGTAACTTTCTAATGTGTAATATAGTATTATTAACTATAGTCACCATGCTGTACGTTATATTCCCATGACTTATTTATTTCATAACTGGAAGTTTGTACCTTTTAACTCCCTTCACCCACCTTGCCCACACCCCACGCCCCTTCTCTGGCAGCCACGAATCTGTCATCTGTATCTGTGAGCTTCTTTTGTTTTTGTTTATTTAGATTCCACAGAAGTGAGATCATAAGTGAGATCATGTGGTATTTGCCTTTCTCTGTCTGACTTATTTCACTCAGCACAGTGTCCTCGAGGTCTATCCATGTTGTCACAGATGGCAAGATTTCATTTTTTATGACTGAATAGTGTTCTATTTTATTGATGGACACTTTGGTTGTTTCTATATCTTGGCTATTGTAAATAATATTGCAATAAACATGGGGGCGTATATGTCTTTTCTAATTGGTATTTTCTTCAGAAAAATACCCAGAAGCAGAATTGCTGAATCATATAGTAGTTCCATTCTTAATTTTTTTGAGAAGTTTTTATACTGTTCTCCATGGTGGCTGCACTAGTTTACATTCTCACCAGCGGTGCACAAGGCTTCCTTTTTCTCTACATCTTCCCCGTTGTTATCTCTTGTATTTTTGATAATAGCCATTCTAACAGGTGTGAAGTGGCATCTCATTGTGATTTTAATTTGCATTTCCCTGATGACTAGTGATGTTGAGAATCTTTTCATGTGCCTGTTGGCCATCTGTATATTTTCTTTGGAAAAATATCTATGCAGATCCTATGCCTATTTTTAAAAATCAGATTTTTTTTTGCTATTGAGTTGTAATATTTCTGTAAAATTGGTAGTAATGCCTCCACCTTTATTTCTGATCTTGGTGATTTGAGTCTAATCTCTCTCATTTTTGTGCCTAGCTAAAAGTTTGATAATTTTATCGATATTTTCAAGGAACGACTTTTGGTTTCACTGATTGTTTTTTTTTTAATTCCCTGTATCATTTATGCCCATTCTAATCTTTGTTATTTCCTTTCTTCTGCTTGCTTTGGGTTTAATTTGCTCTTCTTTTTTGGGGGGGTTCCATAAGTGGAAGATTAAGATACTGATTTGAGATCTTTGTTTTTAACATAGGCATTTCTAGCTACAAATTTCTCTCTGAGAACTGCTTTAGCTGCATCCCACATGTTTTGCTATATTGTTTTTTCATTTTAATTCACCTTATTTTCTAATTTTCTCTTGTGACTTCTTCTTGGACGCATTGGTTATTTAAGAGCTTGTTGTTTAATTTCCACATATTTGTGAATTTCCCAAATTTCCTTGTTATTGATTTCTACTTTCGTTCCATTGTGGTCAGACCATACTCTGCATGATTATATTCTTCTTATGCTTTATTGCCTAGCCTATTGTCTATTCTGGATACTGTTGGATATGCCCTTGAGAAGAATGTGTATTTTGCTGTTTTTCAGTGGAATGTTACACATAAATGTATGTCAGGTCCAGTTTAGTGTTGTTCAAGTCTTCTATTCCCTTGATCTAGTTGGTCTAGTTGTTCTATCCATTATTGAAAGCGGGTATTGAATTCTTAAATTATTATTTTCTATTATCTATTTCTCCCATTCCGTCCATTCTGTCAGTTACCGCTTCATGTATTTTGTGGCTCTGTTGTTAGTTGCATCTTTGTTTATAATTGTATCTTCCTGACAGATTGATCCTTTTATCATGAAAAATCCCTCTTCATCTCTAGTAATAGTTTTTGTTATCAAGTCTATTTTTGATATTAGTTTAGCCACTCCTGCTTTTTTATACTTGTTGTTTGCATGGTACAGGCATACCTCGTTTTATCGTGCTTCACTTTCTCGTACTTTTCAGATATTGCATTTTTTACAAATTGTAGATAAGACCCTCCATCAGCAAAAAGATTATGACGTACTGATGTCTCAACTGGTGGTTAGCATTTCTTAGCGATAAAGTATTTTTTAACTGAGATATGTATTTTTTATATAAAGCTATTGCACATTTAATAGACTACAATATAGTATAAACATAACTTTTATGTACACTGGGAAACTAAAACATTCGTGTGACACACTTTATTGTGATATTTGCTGTATTGCAGTGGTCTGGAACCAAACCTACGTAACTCTCCAAGGTATGCCTCTATGTCATTTTCCATCCTTTTGCTTTCAACCTATTTGAATCTTTGAATGAAAAAAAGTGTGCCTCCTGCGGACAGCATATTGTTGGATCTTGTCTTTTTTAAAATCCAGTCTGACAATATCTGTCTTGATTGGATTGTTTAATTCATTCACATTTTATGTTTGGATCTACATTGTCATTTTGCCTTTTTTTTCTATGTCACATCTTTTTTGTTACCTTTCTTTGCATTAGCTGGATATTTTCTTATGTATGTGAATACTTTTCATGATTTTAAAATTATTTTTGAGTTATTTTCTTAGTAGTTTCCGTGAAGCTTATAATATACATCTTAGTAGAATATACTTCAGATTTATATGGACTTAATTCCAGTGAAATATAGACAGTTTATATAAGCTTCATTGTATTGCCTCCCTTATTTTTGATATTATTGTTATGCGTACACATACATCTATATTACAAATCCAACAATATGTTGTTGTAATTATTACTTTATATAATTGTATGTCTTTTTAAAAGGCTGAGAAAAGAAAGGAGAGCAAATATATATTTAGAATATTTGTTTTGTTAATATTATTTGCTCTTCTCGTTCTTTCAATTTCTTCATGTGGATTTGAGTTACCATTTAGTATCATTTCTTTTTTTAAAGTATCATTTCTTTATTCCAATCCTTTGTTCCCATCCTACTCCTTTGTGTTGTTATCGTCGAATATCTTGTATTTCTATATATTATAGCCCCAATAATACAATCATATTCATATTGTTTTATGCAATTGCTTTTTAAATCAGTTAAGAGAGGAAAAGGGAAGAAATATGCAATTATACTGTCTTTTGTAATTACCCACATAATTACCTTCGCCAGCATTCTTTATCGTGTGGATTCAAAGTACTGTCCAACATCGCTTGCTTCCAGCCTGAAGAACTTACCTTAGTATTTCTTTTAAGAAAGCTATGCTAGCAATAAATTCTCTCAGTTTTTTTTTCCCATCTGAGAATGTCTCTAGTTCACCTTCAGTTTTGCTAGATAAATGATTCTTAGTGCTCTTTAAAAAAACTTTCAGCAGTTTAACTATATTTCCTTGCCACCTTCTTGCTTCCATTGTTTCTGATGGGAAGTCAGTTGTTAATCTCCTTGGGGTTCCCTCGTATATGATGAGTCTATTTTTTTCTCTTCTCGCTTTCAAGATTTTCTCTTTGTCTTTCAATATATTACTATAATGCCTCTAGGTATCTCTGTGTTTACCTTACTTAGAATTAATTGGGATTCTTGGGTGCGTAGATTGTTTCCCATGAAATTTGATAGGTTTTCAGCAATTATTTCTTTGATTCTCTTTTTCTTTCTTTTTGTGCTCTCCTCTCTACTACTCCCATTTTGTATATGTAGATTCACTTAGTTATGCCCCACATTTTTCTTAGGCTCTGTTCATCTTTCTTCATTTTTTTCTCTCTATTCTTCAGACTATATGATCTCTATTAATATGTCTTCGAGCTGACTGGTTCTTCTGCCAATGCAAGTCTACTGCAGAGCCCTCTGTAGCAAATATTTCATTTGTTATTGTACTTTTCAACTCCAGAGTATCCATTTGGTTCTTTATAAGTTCCATTTCTTCATCGATCATTTATATTTGTTGAGATATTGCCACCATCCCTTCCTTTACTTCTTTAAGCATGGTTACTTTTAGTTCTCTGAAATCTATTTACAGCTGCTTTGAAATCTTTGTCTGCTAATTCTGCCATCTGAGCCTCTTCAAAGACAGTTGCTTTTGTTTCTGTCTTTTTTTTTCTGTGTATTACGGTCACACTTTCCTGTTTTTCTGTTTTTGTTTTTGTGGGGTTTTTTTTGCATATCTCACAATTTTTTGTTGAAACCTGTACATTGAACACACGATAGGCATTCTGGGATACTGATTGCCCACCCTACCCCAGGGGTGGTGGTGGTTAACTGCTTGGTTATTTAATAAGTTGAATGAACATCGTGAAGTCTATCCTCCCTGTAGTGTGAACCTCCTGATGTCCCCCCTCAGATTCTCCCCCTTGTTTTTATCTTTTCGCCTGACTACCTGGGGCTTACCCCTGGATTGGCACAAGCCACCTATTGTCAAGGTTGTGCTTAAGGCCTTCTAAGCCAGTTGGACTTTGAACCTTATCATTGGATATGTTTGTAGTTTTGAGTCTGTTATAACAGTTCAGGGAGTTTATAATTTTTGCCTCCTGCTCAACCGGGGACTAGCAGTTTGGAGGTTTCTTGTCCGATGGCTCCTGAGGGGGTCACAGCTTTGGGCATGATCACAGTCTTTCAGACTACCAGCGATGTTATTTTTTTTAAGCCTGGCTTCCTTGGAGTCACCTCTGGGTCAGAGTAGCTTATTGTGCAATCGGTGTTTAGTCAGAAGTTGTATTTTAAAGCTGCTTGTGACAGAGAAGCTTTGGCACTTTGTTGATGGGCCTGTATGCAGCTAAGGGAATGCTTTCAAGTATGTCCCATGACCTACTTTGTTCTTGAGTGGAACAGTCTAGCACATGCGCACTACTCCTTATCTGCCGGAGTTGACTGTGGTACCAGGAGGCCGCTTCCTTGCTGTTTCTTTTCCTGTTCTCTTTATTAAATTTCTGGCTGCTCTGCTGTTTTTCTTGTATCATAGAGTTATCGGTTTCCTCTTAATAATTCTCTCCCAAAATTTCATTTTGAATATGGCAGTCAGAGGGATCACATTAAATATGTCAGATTATGTCTCTACTCTGCTCCAAACTGTCTAATGGCTTCCATTTTTTTTTCTCAGAGTAAAAACTAAAGTTCTTAAAATGATCTAAGTGGACTTACATGTCTTAATCAGTCATGTTTTCCAGATTTTTATACATCTATGCTGTATTTTGTGTGATTTTCCCCCTAAATCTTCCAGTTTCATAACTTTCCTTTAACTGATGCATCATAAACCATGGAGGTTTTTAAATGTCAATTATTATATATTTCATTTATAGGTTTTTTCCAAACCTAGCAGGTAATTGCAACAGTCTCTTGCTCTTTTATTTCTTTGAACAAAAAATATATATCTATTTGATAGTCTGCATATGATCATTTAAATATCTAAAGTTTTTGTGGGTCTGGTCATATTTTATCTTCCTGTCCTGTTGACTTCTCCCTCTTGGTAGGTGGTTTTCTTACAGAAACTGTGAGTTTTGATTGTGAAGTAATTTTTGTCAGAACTCCATGGGATCGCCGAGAGGCCTATATTCTCCCATGAAAGGTTCCCATTTGATTTTTACTGTTGCTTGGGGCATCGAGTACCTAGGTCCACTTTAAACTGAAATTCTTGCCTTGTGCCTTTTTGGACCATCGCATATATGCAAGCACTAAACCCAGGTGCCACAAAACCTCAGGGAGGTATTGCTGTTGTTAATTCTACACAAAGGTGAGACTAAGACAAAAGATTTTCCTTCCTCTCCGTTCCTGGAGCCCGGCTCTGGGGTGTGCTGTCCAACACAGTAACCGCTAACCACATGGAGCTTTTACATTTAAATTAATTAAAATAAAATAATTACAAACCCCCAAATTTCAGATCCTCAGTGTCACTAGCCACATTTCAAGAGTTCAGTGACTACACATGGCTGGAGGCTACCATATTAGACAGATGAAGAACATTTCCATCACCAAAAAAAGTTCCACTGGCTAGTAATGCTCTAGAACATATGGATCTATATATATGCCCCCAAGGTAGGTGGCGACCTCAGAGCTAGGTTACGTCCTTCAACAAACTCCTGTCGATCTGCATCTTTCATCAGTATGCTTCCTGAAGATGCCCGTGTCTTAATCCCCAGAACCTGTGAATGTCACAGTATGTGGCAAAAGAGACTTTGCGGGTACGACTGAGTTCAGGACCCTGAGGTGGGGAGATTATATACTGAGAGCTGATCATGCTCCAAGCACTGTTTTAGGCGTCTGGCATATAATAGTGAATAAGAGAAAAATCCCCGCCCTCGGGAAGTTTACATTCTAGAGAAGGGGCAGAGGTGATAAATAATAAATAGAACTAGTAAATTATACAGTATATGAGCAGATGATCAGTGCTGATAAAACAAGGGCGATTGTGAGTGGCCGCGGAAGCGGAACGGCCGCTGTAGCACTAAACATGATGGTCAGGGCGAGTCTCCCTGAAAAAGTGGCAACTGAGCCAGGGTGTGAGGCAGGCGAGGGAGTTACGTGAACACACAGAGGAAGGACATTCTGAGCGAGGGAAGCCCTGGACTTTTCCATTTGTGCATTGATGACTCTAACTCACATCGTCCTGAAAGAAACTCATAACCTCTGGCCACAATCCTCTCCTCCTCTTCTGTTCCCTGTCCTCGTTCATCGTATCTCATTAGATAAGTCTCAGAGTCTTTTCCCAATTCTGCTTCCTCCCATTCTGCTAAGTCTAAGTAGCCTCCCAAGCCTGACCATTTGACCTTAGATGTGTCCTCATCTCTGCTCCCTCTGCCTTCACCCTGGTTCAAGCTTCCACCTCGCCCAGGACCACTGGATTCACCTCCACGGTTCTATGACCTATTGACCAACATCCCCGCAGCTGCCCTTGTGCCCACACTGATCGTGTCCCTTCCTCTTTTAAGGATCTCTGCTGGCACCTATTGATTGTGGAATCTTGCCCAACCTCTCCCTCTAGCCTCATTTCCCAATCTGCTTCTGTACATGCTCCACACTCCAGCCTTGCTGAACCTTTCACTGTAATTCAAGTATATTGTGAATGCCAGCACGAACCGGCCATCACGATCATCAGCATCGCCAAGCAACAGGTTCCTTCTTCTAGGAAGGCCCTTACTCCCTTTCTTCAAGTCAATGAAAAACATCATCGACCCTTCTATTCAATGCAAATGTCACCTCAGTTCTGCTTCCCTCCTGTTTGTTGCCTCTTTACCACTGAATACAATGCACTGCGCTTGCTTCGTTAGATATCTCTGCATCTCCTTGAGGGCAGAGAACATCTCGTGCTGATCTTTTCATCCTGAATAGCTAGTAGTGTGCAGCCCAAAGGACGCATGCGATTCCTATTTGGTGTAATAATAAACACTGAATGATTGAAAGGATTCAAGAAAATTCTCTGACTGTGCCAGTCAAGAAAGAACAGAAGGAGGGACAGAATTTCATACACAAAGCAGCTGGCCTCAAGCTCAGAGGTGGGAGGGGCAGCCACAAAAGGGCTAAAATTGAAGGTGTGGGCTGAGTGACAGTGAGAGACCAGAGCAAACAGGAAGGGCTGGGCGGAGCTCGCTGGGCAAGCGCTGTGAAGCCACTGCCCAAAGTCTGGATTTTCATTCGAAGGAGTAGGGAGTCGCTGGACAGTTACTGGAGACGCAGCTGAAGCGAGGCCAGGAAAGCTGACCTGCAGTGCAAGGCTGGGAGCAGGCAGCGAGGCTGGCCAGAGGGCGGTCACAGTCACCCGGAGCGCACTGGGCATCGTCAGTGCAGGGGGGAGTTTAGGGAGGTACAGAAAAGGAGGCGCTCGAGTTGGGGAACGATTCCATACGGGAGAAGACACAAAAGTAGTGACATTGCTGAAGACTGTTACGAGTCGAGTAGATGTAGAGAAAAAACACGAGCCCAGGGCTTAGGAGACCAGGGTTCGGTTACAGCGCGACATCACTCCCTATGCGCTTGGCTTCTCTGTGCTTCGCCTTCCTAAACGGTAAAACAAAGAGGTTCCACATTCAAACGATCAGCAAATGCCGTCAATTCCGCCTCAAAAATATCTCGTGAAACACCTTGTCCATCTCCGCCGCCACCGCCCTAGCCCAGGCCCCAGCAGTTCTCAGCCGGGTCACCGTGCTGGCCTTGCCAGGGGTCTCCGCACCATCTCTTGTCCCCACGCTATGTGGCCTCCTTACAACAGTCAGCCTCATGTTTTGAAAATGGCAGTTAGATGACGTTGCTCCTCTGCTTAAGAACTCTTTGGCTCGCACTGCGCTTCAGTCACATCACAGTCCTCACTCCAGCCCACAAGACTCCCGCCGGCGTCTCTGAGCCCACCCGACCCCACTGTCCCCTCGCTCAGCCCACCCGTCACGTGAGCTTTCCACTTTTCTTTGAGCACATCCAGCTCCTTCCTACTTTTCCACACGCTACTCGCCGGCATGCAGCTCCTCTGGCAGACTTCTTTATACCTGTGGTACTTCAGACCTAGCTTTGATGGCCTCAGAGGTCAGTCCTGATCTCAGTATTATCTACTGATTTTCTTCTTAGCACTTAGCACAATCTGTATTTATTTTATCATTTGCATACTGCTGATCTCCCAGGAGATTACGAGTCCTTAAAGGTAGAGCCCCTCTGTCCACTGTCGTATGCCCAGTGTCCGGCACATAGCAAGAGGGCAATGAACATCTGTGAGTGAATGAATGAATGAGAGGGGTGATGGAAGCAGGCTTCACCAAAAATGACGTAGTGAAGAAAAAGGGAGGAAAAGACATTGTGAAAGGAGTTCCATTGAATTTGAGAACATCCCTCGTTTCACCCGGCTTGTCATATAAACCATTAAAAGTAATTGGAGACAAGACACAGAGAGCTCAGGCACCAAATCATGGAGAATCACATAAGCTGGGAGCAACAGAATTCAGTGCAGAGCATCGGAAGTTCGCTGACCATGTACCACGTTCCAGGCTCTATGCTAACGAGGAGGCGCGCAGCACACGGCTGGGTGCAGCCAGGGGCGAGAAGGAGCCGTCGGGGGGGATCGCGTATAAGGTATACAAACGTCCAACCGATCGATGTACTGTACACTTGAAACTAATGAAATAAAATAAGTAGAATGGAAAGCGAAATATTTCAAAAGATGACCATGCCACTATTTCGGAGACCCTGGACCTCTGATCATTTCTTTTTACGAAATATTATTGAAGATCTACTAAGTGTCAGGGCATGTGCTGGGTACTTTTGCATATCCTATTTTATCGAATCATTTGCCTTCTCTAAGCTTCAGGTTTTCACTCCCTTTGTACTTTAGCAGCTGCGCATCCGGTCCCCAAACAACAGGCGCCGTGTGCGACACCCAGCCGGGAGTCCACCCCTTGCCATCAATAGCACCCACTCCGTTTGCATCGAAACAACGGGCTTCAGGCAATACCGCACAGGTGCTTAAGTTTATTTGTCCTTTTAAGGAGTGAAGCATAAGTTTCTGTCACGGCTGGATGAGCCAAGTTTGAAGTGGCGAACAATGGGGCCCGCCTGCCATGGCAACCCACTGAACACTGGGAAATGCAGATATTAAAGTGTCAAGAAATGATCACCCTAAAATGTTGCCAATCTTAAGATAAACTATTTCTGGACAATGGCTTCTTGGCTTCTGTAGAAAGAACTATGCCTGCTATGGAGGGGGACAATTTCTCACGTACCTAGGTTTAATGAGAGGATTCACGCCCTGGAGTCGCGCCATCCCGTGATGGGATTGAAAAGGGGAGAGAGATGCGAAGCGGCAGGACCACAGAGCAGAGCG
Organism: Eidolon dupreanum; assembly: GCA_028627145.1. Taxonomy (NCBI): domain Eukaryota; kingdom Metazoa; phylum Chordata; class Mammalia; order Chiroptera; family Pteropodidae; genus Eidolon; species Eidolon dupreanum. Next base: position 100,716,503 of record CM053505.1, read on the forward strand.
GCCGAGTGCCTTCAGATCAAGTGCCACTGTCGTACGAGGGGCAGCCGCTGGCTTCACCCATTACGTGACAGCAATAAGAACCTCTTACGCTTGTTCAGTGCTTTTAACTTACACGGCACTTCAATATGTATTATCTCATTTTATGATTTTATCTGTTAGACCTTCTCTAGCTCGTGCTGCTTGTAAAAACACACTGGGAGAGGAGTAGCAAACACCAAAAGCCGCAGTAATATCGTCAATAAAATGAACAAATATCTGTACGATGGGGCCTTGGCGAAATAAATGAAACTAAAGAAATAAATGCAGTCAGAGTCCAGGCTGCAGAGAGGTGATCCGGGAATTTGGAGACTGACTCGGAATGACTCCGAGAAAGAGACAACACAAAGACACAGTTGTAGACGCGTTGCTGAAGGAGACTTGGGAAACAGCCAAGCGTAATCAAGGTGATCGGGCATACCTGCGCGGCTGGAATGTACTCAAACTTGCGATCTAATCGGCTTTCCTGTAAACTGTCTGAAGAATAATGCATTACAGAAAGGTGCTGTTCGAGTTATTTGAAAAAGAGAAATTAGATAGATAGTAAAGACACGCTACTGCCTGTCCCGCACCGTCGTTACCCAAAGGGATGGGGAGGGCTGACGGAGGGGGGCGTGGGCAGCAGAGGGGGCTCGGCAGACCGCGCACACGGCAAACACGCATCCTGCGGCCCGGAAGGATGCAGACGCAGCTATCAAAGACTACTGTGACTGCGTGACAGCTCGATCTTCCACTATAAATGAACATAACTGCAATGTATTTTCTATGTCTCTTTGCCGCTTTTCTTGTTTTGAAAACTTTTTTTTTGAAAGCTGCAAAAATAGTATAATAAATTTCTATTTCTTCTTAAACTAAATTTAACGATTTGCTGATGGATGCGTGACTAGTCCAAACACTCTTTATCGAAAAGGCTATCTTCCCTCAGTCAAAAATCATTCGGCTGTATTTCTGTGTGTCTATTTCTGGGATCTCTATTCTGGTCTTTCGATGGGTCTATTTCTTTGCCAATATCACACATTCTTGATAACTGGTACACTGATAACTGATCATTGGTAATGATTCCTCTCATTATCCTTCCTTTAGAAAATTGTTTTAGTTATTCCAGTTCCTTTGTCTCTCCCTATATATTTTTGATAATTGTCTTGTCCATATCTTCAAAAAACATGCAGAAATTTTGACAGGAATTGTATGAAACCTGCACATAAATTTGGAGGGAACTGACATATCGACTAGGTTGGAGGTTCTAATCCATGAACAGTGTTTCACAGTTTCTACATATGAGTCTGATACATGCTTTGTTAGACTTACACCTCGGTATTCATTTCATTTTTTCACTGATTGTAAATGGCACTGTATTTTTAATTTTGATTTCCACATGTGTATTGGTAATATATAGAAATACAATTGATTTTCGTATGTTGATCTCGTATCCTGAGACTTGTTGAACTCATTAGTTCTGGGAGGTTTTTGTACACTCCTTGGGATTTTCTACATAGATGAACGATCATGTCATTTGCAAACAGAAACAGTTTTATCTTTTCCTTTCCATTTTGTATGTTCCTGAGATTCTGCCCGCTATGTCTTTCACATGATAGAAAGGAGGGATCTTGGTCTGTAGTCTTTTCTTGTGCTCTTTTTGTCTGGTTTTGGTACCAGGATAATACTGGTTTAACGAAATGAGTTGGGAATTGTTTCCTCCTCTTTCATTTTCTGGAAAGATCGTATAGATTTGGTGTGAATTCTTCTTTACCTGTTTGGTAGAATTCTCTGGTGAAACATGAGCCTAGAGGATTCTTTTGTGATAATGTTTAAATTACCAATTTGATTTCCTTAACAGTTATAGGCTATTCAGATGACTTCACATGGATGAGTTGCAGTAGTTTCCAGTTCTTCAGGAAGTAGTTTATTTTGTTTAAGCTGTCAAGTTTATGTGTGTAAAGTTGTTAAATGTATTCTGTTATTATCCTCTCGATGTCTTCAGGGTCTGTGGTGATATCCTATTTAATTCCTGATATTGGTAATTTATGTCTTCTGTTTGTCAGTCCTGCTAGAAATTTGTCAATTTTATTAATGTTTTCAGAGAACTACCTTTTTGTTTCATTGTGTTTCTATATTATTAGCCTTTTTTTCCAATTTCATTTATTTCTGATCTTTTTTACTTCCTTCCTTCTACTTCCTTTCGGTTTATTTTGTTCTTCTTTTTCTAGTTTGTTAAGGTGGCAACTGAAATTATTGATTTGAGACCATTCTCTTTTTAAATTAAAGATCTAGTGCTATAAATTTCCCTCACAGCACTGATTTGATTGTGTCCCACGGATTTTGATATATTTTCATTTTAATTCAGTTCGATATCACTTTGGTTTTCCCTGTCATTTCCTCTTCGACACAAGGGTTATTCAGAAATGTATTCTTTAGTTTCCAAATATTTGGAGATTATCCTATTATCTTTCCTACATTGATTTCTGTTTGACTCCATTTATTAGAGAATCCATGATATGGTTGATTTTTATTTTTTAATTTTTAATCTTTATATCACTGTGATCTAAAACAAAACATGCCACTGCAACCATTTTAAATGTACAATTTAGTGGCATTAGGTACATTTACAATACTGTGCAATCATCACCACTATTTTCAAAACTCTTCCATCACCCCAAACAGAAATTCTGTACCCATTAAGCAGTAACTCCCCTATTTCCCTTTGCCAGTGGTAATTTCTAATCTATTTTTCTGTCTCTATGAATTTGCCTCTTGTAGACATTTCATGTAAGTAAAATTGTACATTATTTGTCCTTTTGTGTCTGGCTTCTTTCACTTAACATGTTTCCAAGGTTCATCCATGTTGTAGCGTGTGTCAGAGCTTCATTTCTTTTTAGGGTTGAATAGTATTCCATTGGATGGATGTGCGACGCTTTGTTCATCCATTCCTCTGTTCATGAACATTTGGGTTATTTCACCTTTCGGCTACTGTGTATAATGCTATAATAAACTTGGAGTGGAATGGTTGGATCTTATGGTAATTCTTATTTAAGTTTTTGAGGAACTATCAAACTATTATCCACAGTGACTGTGCCATTTTACATCCCCAGCATCAATATACAAGAGTTCCACATCTCCACTAACACTTGTTATTTTCAATTAATTTATATCCTAGCTAGCCTCGAAAAGTTGTGTCCTGAGGTTTGGGGGAGATTTTCTTTTATTATATCTTGGATAATGTCCTCCCCTAATCATTCATTCATTCATTCTCTCTCTCAAATTATTCTTATTGGATGTTGAACCTCACGTGTCAATTCTCTAGTTTTCTTGTTTTTTCTCTTCTATTTCCCGTCTCCCTACCTTGTGAAATCAGTTTTCTTAGAGATTTCTTTAACTATATCTTTCTTCCAACACTTCGTTGATTTTTTAAAACCATTCTAACCATTTCAGTGTTCGGTTCAGTGGCATTAAGTACATTCACGTTGTTGTACGACCACCACCACCATCCATTCCTAGAATGCTTTCATCATCCTATACAGAAGCTCTATACCCATTAAACAACAAGTCTCCATTCCTCCCTCCCTCTGGTCCCGGGTAACCCTTAATCTACTTTCCGTCACTATGAATTTGTTTATTCTAAGTACTTCGTATAAGTGGAATCATAAAATGTTTGCCATTTTGTACCTGGCTTATTTTACTTAGCATGATGTGTTTAAGGTTCACCCATATTGTAGTATATTTTAGAGTGTCACTCCTTTTTAAGGCTGAATAACATTTCATTCTATGTATGTGTTATGTGCTGTCGAGTTGGCTCCAACTTCTGGTGACCCACAAATAAGTGATGACCACAGTGTCCTGTTCGCAACAGCCCTGTTCCGCTCCTGTAGACCCACACCTATGGCTTCTGTTATGGAATTGATCCATCTTCTATTTGGTCTTCCTCTCTTCCGGCTTGTTATTTTTCCCAGCAGTATTGCTTTTTCTAAAGAACCCAGCGTTCTCATGATGTGCCCGAAGTAGGACAGCTTCGGCTTTGTCATTTTTGCCTCCAGCAATGTTTCAGGCTTCAGCAATATTTCAGGCTTAATATGCTCTAGGACCTACTCGTTCATTTCTCTGGTGGTCCAGGTTATCCGTTCCATCCCACTGTCTGTGCAGACTGTATTTTGTTTATCTGCTCATCTTTTGATGTATATTTGGGCTGTTCATACCTTTGGATTTTTTGAATAATGCTATAATAACATTGCTATGAAAGAATCCGCTTTCAATACTTTTGGGTAATACTTAGAAGTGGAATCGCTGGGTCACACGGTAGTCCTGTTGACATTTCAACGAACTGTCAAGCTCTCGTCACAGCAGCTGCACAATTTTAAAGTCCTACCAACAAAGCACGAAAAGTTCCAATTTCTCCAACTCCTCACCAACACTTGTAATTTTCCATTAAAAAAGTAATAGCCATCTTAATGAGTACGAAGTGGTAACTCACTGTGGCTCATTACCATTTTTAAGTTGACTTTTCCTTGATATGGCATTTGCTTGGTTGCTGTAAACCTTTGACTGTTTTCCATGGTTTTGACAAAGTTGTTTCTGACAGTTTGTTTCTCTGTTTCTTCGAGGTGACAGGAACTTGGCATTGCCTACTCCATCATTTTTTTCAATGTCCGTCTGTCTGTCTACCTATCACATTACTTTTACTATCTATCTATCTATCTATCTATCTATCTATCTATCATCTATCTATTTCCTATTTTAAACTTATGAATTATTTCTGGAACTTTCCCTTCAATATTTTTGGACCACAATTGGCTGCAGGTAACAAACCATGGAAACCAAAACTGCAGATAAGGGGGAAGACTACCGTAGAATATTTTTAACATCTATCACTTACTAGTTACCTTTTCTCCCTCTTTCCATCATTTTTGATATGGTCTACCTTGGTTTATAAGTTCCATGGGTGCTTGAAAAGAATGTGTATTCTGTTGTCATCGAGTAGAATATTCTATATATGTCAATTAGATTATCTTGGCTGATGGTGGTGTTGAGTTCTTCTTTGTCTTTTTTGAGTTTGTCTAGTTGTTCCATCACACTCGTAATAGGAACAGATAAAATGAACTTCTTCCAATGAGGATCAGAGAATTTAAGGTAGCTTAAGGTAGCTTAAGAGAATTTAAGGTAGAAAGATGTAAGCAGGGGTTTCCGTGACTTTCCAAGACTCTGATGTCCTTCCACGGCAGGTCTGCCTCTGTTGCAGCGTCTCCCACCATTCCCTCAGATGCCCTACAGACGTAGTAAACTCTATAGTTCCGTGAGACCCTGCGGTTCTTGTACTCCTTTGTGGCTTTGTGCATGCAATTGCTTTTCCTGACATGTCCTTCCCCTTGAGTACCTCTAAAGATTCAGCTCAGATATTACCTCCCCTGTGAAGCTTTTGTGAAGCTAATCATAATTCAGAGCCCTTCACCTGGACAGACACTTTCCAAAGTGCTGAGAGGGGCCGTAACATTATTTTTACAAGGTTGTATGTTTTCCTAATTTGCAAAGTAAGATATTCAACCAAATTTGATTAAGACTGTGTTCTCCAGTCTGACTTTTCCTGCATCAGACTCCCCCCTTGTGTTGGGTGGCATCGGAATGACTAAGAGGAGATTGAGTCATGAGTAGATTTAGTTTGGATTTAGTGGCATATACCTACGCGGCGTGCAATAAATCACGTGCACAGCAGGTACTCGAGTACCATTGTTTTGTTCAATGTCACTTCATTATAACATTGATGAGATGCCATAGGAACTTAATTCTTGTTTATATCAATTAGCATATGTCAAAATTGGTTTCGTTGAATGGCAAGTCATTGCAGTTCCAAGAACCTATCAACAATGTTAAGTGAGGACTTATCGCATAGGTAATTTATTGCTAATGGTGTAGGAATGGCTACAGAAATGCTCCCATAACCCACTGCCCTGATACACCCAGCATATGAACACAGAAAAGACGGAGCCAGAGGTAGTACTGTTTCCTCTAGTGCCTGGTATTAGACAGATTGGGTAGCAGGGATAAAACAAAATTTGAAATGTACAAAGTCCAAAGTTAGTCTCTGGAAAATTCTTGTCATCATCACAAATAAATTTGAAGTGGGGGATTTGGTTTTCATGGATGCCTAATCGAAATGAAAGTTTTCTCCTTTCAAAAATATGGCCTGGACAGCATATACAACTATGAATGAACCATGACATTTTTTTTTCTTTTTCATGGGAATTGTGCAAAATAGAATTGATCATAATTCATGTTTTTGAAGGACCGGAACCTCCTAGCAGTATTACAAACAGCAAGTTTTATGCATCCCATCTGCTACGGACCAAACTGTGCCCAATGCCACCCCACCTGCCAACCCCAACTCACATGCTGGAGCACCATCCCCCAATGGGACAGGGCCTTTAGGAGGTAATTACAATTAAATGAGGTCATAATGGTGGCGCTGTAATCTGGATTGGTGGCATTATGAGAGGCAGGAGAGACCTCTCCCCACTTACATGTACTTAGAGGAAAGGCCATAAGAGACTCTCACCAGAAAGTGCGCCTTGCTGGACCTAGATGCGGAACTTCCAGCTTCCAGAAATGTGGGAAATCAATTTCTGTGGTTTAACCCACTTGTTCTGTGGTATTTGGTTATGGCGGCCTGAGCACATTAATACACCATCTATCAATAATAAAAAACAACTTTCTATTGAAAATGACATCACAAAAGCATCTGCGGCCAAAAAAATGTAGGAAAAATAGGAAAAATGTACCATATATGCATGACATATTTAAATAAGAAAACGTGTTAGAATGTTTTTGGATTTTGTCACGTTTGTAGCATCTTTCAGCTTTTTAAAATTTGTAAATCGTTGCAGTTGATGATTTTAAATATTCACTTGTAGCTAATCTTATATTCATAATTCTATGTTATGTTTCTTAATTGGCCTTCCTAATCCCCCCACACACACAGGAAAACTTGTATAAGCCTCAGGGCTACAAAGCCTGGTTCCATCATCGCCATGTACAATAGGATGGAACCCGCGTTTGCATGTCTGGGGCTCCCCTTCGGTTCTCTTTGCAGAGCAGTAACTGGGTCTTTATCTCCGCTTTTCCAGAACCTGGAAGAACACTGATACACAGTAGTCCTTACATACGAGATTGTTGGTTGAACTAATGAACCAACCGATGAGAAGAGAAGATGTATGCTGATTACTTAAGGGAGCGAGCAGTCTGGGAGATGCGCGGGAAGGGTTTGAGAGAATGAACAAGGAGGCAAGAGGGAATTGGCCAAAGAGCACTCGTTACTTTTCAAAGACGAGTAATTTTCCAGTCTACGGGAATAGGAAAGGGCTGTCCGCTGATGCGAGCCTTAGCGGAAAGCAACGGTCTAGTTTCGAAATGCGGGGACCAGCGATCTGCGGTTGGCGTGAGTGTTAAGTTTCCTTTCTTTTTGTCCTCTTTTCGGTGAAGTCTGCTATTTCCCTTGAAAGTGACAGAGCCCCTGACCTTCCCAGGCCCCCGGCCCTGCTGCCCTCCCCTAGGGAGAAGGTGGTGTCATCAGTGTGGAGTAAACTCCATCTCCTCACACGGATCCTCTTCCTCCCTTGGAATTGTCTCCTGGGTGTAAAAAGAAGTTCTAAAATTTACAAGATCAGTCTGTGATCTAGCAGGACAAGTAGACATTTTTTTTTTCCCATTAATAGTAAAAGGACAAGATGTCCGGTTACAGTTCATAGAGACATTTGCTACCTGGGCACGTGTTTGGAGCAGAAGCAAGAAAGCAGCAATCAACGGAAGGTGTCTGCGATGCGGTTTGAATTATTCCTCTGCTTTTACCAAACGGTGCAATCGGCACAGGTAGTCGGCATAAAGCAGCTGGTAAATTCCCGGTGCCTGGGTGTCTCTGTCCCATGCTCCTGATGGGGCTAGGCAAGAAGTCCCTGGAACGTCACCCCAGAAAGGGGCAGTTGCTGGCTGCAAAGGTCAGAGGAGAGCACGATGCAGCCCGCGACAGGGGGTCGCTGTCCCCGGCACAGGGGACATTTTAGCAGTGCTGTTATTTGCAGGTGTTTGCCCTGAACATATTAAAGAAATAATCTTGGTTTATAAAAAATAAGAACTTTTCTCTTTTTAGAAGTGAATTATCTATTTGAATTTTCTTTTCCTTGCCCTCGTTTCTTTTTTCTGTCAGTCACCTTCCACGTCTGTCACTTCATGACACACTTCCCAGGAAACGGATCTACACGGGTCATTTTCCTTACGCAAATATCTTCCCTTGAACCTGCTGCCCCTTGAGATACTGTCCCTCCTTCAAGTGTTATCTCCCCACTTTCTGCTACTTTCTTTCAAGTAACATTGAAAGGCACCATTACTCACACCGTCACTGGCTTCTCACTGGCTGCGTTCACACCGCCATTGCGCTTAGCAGCCAGAACTGTAATTACATATTTACATTGTGTTGTTTACCTCTTCGTATTTGCATCACTTCTGCTAAACCATGAGTCCCTAAAGGGAAGTAAAGTGACCTTTATCTTGGCGTCTCTGAAAGAGTGTTTTATAATCGATGCCCAATAAGTGTTACATGGGAGACTAGGGGGCTAATGGCTACAGAACCCTGACCACGTGCTGGCTTTCTGGTGACATCGGTCTGATTATACTAACTTTACGCATCTGGAAACAGGTTTACAGATTTCAAGTTTACCGAAAGTCATGTAACTGCAGCTGTCCCCCCTCATCTGTGGGAGAAATGCTCCAAGACCCCCAGCAGAAGCCTGCAACCGCGGATAGTACTGGACCTATAGACACTATGATTTTTCTGTGCGTACAGACCTATGATAAAGTTTAATTTGTAAATTAGGCACAGTAAGAGATGAACAAAAGTAACTACTAATACAGTAGAACAGGTTTGATACTATACCGTAATAAAAGCTCTGTAAATGTGGCATTATTAAGTAAGATAAGGGTAACGTGAACACAAGCACTCTGGACAAAGGGACGAGTCACGTCCCAGGCATGATGGAGACGGATGATGTGAGATTTCATCACGCTACTCAGAACGGTACACAGTTTGAAACTTAGGAATTGTTTATTTCTGAAACTTTCCATTTCATATTTTTGCACTGCAGTTGACCAAGGCAACTGAAAGGCTGGCTAGCAAAATCACAGGAGAAGGGGCACTCGCGTGTTCCACGCTGGAACTTTCATCCCAAGCCCACTCTGCCTCATTTTGCAACCTGCGCCCTTTCCGCCATGCTGCCTCCGACTTCTTACACTCGGAGTCCGAGTTCTGGTCCCACCAAGTCCCCTGGACCTTCACCCCACTCTGCTTTCTGACCTCACAGACATGCCCTGGCGCCCTGGTTTCTGCTTCGTCCTCCTTGTCTGCACTATTTCGGCCCCATGTCCATCCTAGACCACATGACCATGCACTTGAATCCTCTCATTAACACACTTTTTCTGTCTCCTTTATAAGCTCATTTTTGCTGGTCCCTTAAAACACTGAAATTCTCTAAGATTCTCATTGGCCCTCTGGTTTCTTTCTTACACATTCTCCACATGCAATCTTATTTACTCTCATGGTTTTAACTGTATGCTCCTAGTGCTCAGGTGGACATTCAGTTTTATGACTTATCCCCTGAACTTCAATCCCTTACATCCAACTGCATCTTGATCAGATCCACTTGACTGTTCCATTGCCATCTAGTACTCAATGCAAAACCGGTTCACTTGTAACACTCCAACTCCTGTGTTTAACATATAGGAACATCGGCCATTCATCTGAACCACAGCACATGGGGACAGAATACATCTCTCCTCTTTTACCCTGAGACTCCGACTCATCACCAAGTTGTGCTAATTCTGTCTCCTAAAAATTTCCTCCATCTTTTCCTCGTCTCCATCCCTACTTCGAGTTCTCTTCATCAGATGCCTGATGTATTGTAACAGTCTTCACCCTGGCCTCTCAAATCAATCCTGAGTCATCTCATCAAAACACAGATCTGACCACGTCAGTGCCCTTCCATGACTCAATGCTGCCAACAGGTAGGCTCTCAGCTCTTCAGCGTGGGCTCTGGAGCTGAGCTGCCTGGCTTGAATTGGGGCCCCAGCAGCGTGCAGCTGTGGGCAAGCTGCCCAGCCTCCTTCTGTCTCGGCTTCTGTGTCTATATTACAATTCTGAAGACTCCATGAGATCTCTACGCCTGGCATATAATAACTGCTCGATAATTGTTAGCTCTTGGCCATATTATATATCCGCTCTCATCTCCTTCTGTTCCCTGACTTCCAGTTTCTGTTCTAATAACACTGCACTGTTTATAATTCTGTAAAGGCGTCATGCTGTTTCATGGCTGCGCGTCTTTCTATTGTTTCCTTTCACACACGTATTTGCCTGGCTCGTCCTCCGCTCACTCCTTGGCTCAGGCATCATGTTCAGGACAACTTCCCTGGGCCCCGTCAGACTAACCGGCTCTCCCCATGACTTTACAGACTGCTCAGGGCTCTGCCTTAGCACTTAACACAACCAAGTGAAGCTGTCTACGTCTGTCTCCTCAGTTGGGCTGGAAGCTCTTTGACCAAACGGACATGTTCTTTACTTTTCTGTACCCTCAGTACTTAGCATCGTGGCCAGCATACAGGAGGTGCTTAATAAATCTTGGTTGAACTAAATCACTTCCCTTTTCACTGAATAACTAGTTAGGTATCCACAACGTTCATGGCTCACCTGACTAAGAAAAGCATGTCTCTCTTTCTCTATTATCAAGCTGCTTTCCCATTTCGAAAAACCCTACCATCTACCTAAATGTTCAGGTAGAAATTGTGATTCCTCCATTTCCCTCACCTTCTACTTTTAAGTCATTAACATATTATGCCAATTATATGTCCATTTCCACCGCTGCCACCGCTCTCGCCGCCCCTCCTCCACTCCACACACCAGCCAGAGGACTTTGAAAATGTACATCAGATCATGATGCTACCTGTCCTCATTAAAAGCCTCCAGTCCCTTTCCACTCTATTAAGAATGAGATCCGACTCCTTACCACAGCTGACAGGCCCCTGCGAGGGGCTGGTCCTTGCCTGTCCATCCCATACCCCTTGTCCCTTACTCACTAGTGCTGGTCACAGTGGCCTTCTTTCAGTACCCAGAACGTACCAACCTCTTTCTCACTTCAGAGTCTCTGCCTGGGACACTTGCCCTCTCTCTTTTTTAACATGGAAAAGCCCCTTTGAAGATATGATGTTTAAGGCTAGAACTTGAAAGATGAGGGGGAAAAAAAGAACCTGGGGTGTGTCTTCGCACTCCGCGACGCAGGGACCAACCACATCCACACTGCCCACCACCGCAGCCCCGGCATCCACCACACTGTCTGGCACACGATTAGCCCTTAATAAATAATGACTGAATGCCCTGATAAGTCAATCATTCGATCAGAAAAGCAGGTGGGCTTTAGGAACTTTCTTTTTGGTCTCTTAGGTAAGAAAAACTTTACAACTCCAGCTAGCGATTTAATTGTTGAGATGAATCATCTCATTCAACCCAGACGAGAAGTATCGTAGGAGACAATCAAGCAAGAAAAAGATATACTTTTGAAAAAGTCTGCTTCTTAGGCCCCTTTACGCTGGTGAGTGACTCAGAAATGACGACTGCAATTACTACAAACCAGCGGTTCTCAATTCGGCTTCCCCCCAGGGGACGCTTGGCAATGTCTGGGTAAATTCTTGTTTGTCAAGACCGGAAGAGGCACAGGGAGCGTGCTACTGGCATCTAGTGAGTAGACGGCACAGATGCTGCTTGGTGTCCTGTAAAGCACAGACTGGTCCCCGCCACGACAAAGGATTATACCACCAGGAAAGCCAACAGTGCCTAGGCTAAAAGAAAACCGCAGAGAAAGCCAGCTACCATCTCCTTTATGCGACATAATAGACTATCCAAATATAGGTGTCAGTGCGCCAGAGGGTTTGTAAAACTCAATAATTGAAGCATTAATAAGCTTTCTTGTTTCCTAAGATTTATTTTTGTTCTTTAGAGGTTTCTGTTTCTTTGTTTTAAACAAAGAGTCCATTGACGGGCTTTAGGAAATTGCTGAATGCTCTGAAAGTGTACCCAGAATTGTATAATTGTATGCATTTATCAGGGAAGAGGGGCCATCAGATTCTCCAAAGGGTCCCTGACCACCCAAAAGATTAAAAAGCCACTGCTATGGAGACATTTTTGGTTGTCTGGACTGGCCTTTAAAAAGTTATCTTTTGTCCCGGGAGTCAGGTGAGCGTGGTGGAAACTCAGCTCTGTTCTTTTCTAGTCGAGGGGTCATGTGAGGTCATTTGCATAAGCCCCTCGGAAGTGTTGGGCACACAGCAGGTGCTCAGCAAATGTCATTTTTCTCCCTTCTCATTGGGTTATTGCGAGGACTTAATTAAATAATGCTTTGAGAACTAAATGAAATAATGCACGTGGCTCATTGTCTGGCCAGTAGTAGATGTTTAATAAATGTTTCTTTTTCTCCCGTGCATTCTTTATACTCAAATCTGCGGTCTTATCACTGAAAGTAGGGCAAAGAGGATAAGCCCAGAAATCTGAAAAATTTCAGTTGCAGTCTTGGCTCTGCTATTTTAATCCTGGCCAAGTTACTTTCTGAGCCTTACTCTTCTCACAGGTAAATGGGGGTAATGCCTACCTCCCAGGGTTGCTAAAAAAACATAAATCAGATTTATATAGAGGACCCCGCATATGGATACACTTCCATGGGATATAAATGGTGCTTAATGAACGTCATGGTCTTTCTTCATTCCAACAGCTCTTAAATCCTACCTGTATGAAGCCTTTCACAATAGGAGAACCATTTGCTGAATGCCTTGTACTATAACCTTATCTAAATATAAAGGTCAAATATAAAATTTCTAGTATTTGTCTTTACTCGTACTCACATTTGTTAATATAAAACGATAATATTTCGTTTAGATATGTTTTCAATATTTTGTTCTGTGAACTGTGTCTGCAAGGGCTGTTAGGCTTAATCCACTGAGCATCCAATACAGTAGCACTATGTTCTTTTTTTTTAACTTTAGTAGGCACTTACTGGGTACCAATTCCCCAGCATTGAGGAAGTAAGAAGAAACAGGTCCCCGGCTGTGGGGAGTTTTATCAATATTTCTGACATTAACAATAATAATGTCTAAAATTTATATTACTTACGTATTATACATTAGTAACATATTTATATATGTTATTTATATATTCCAGCTACCGTCCTAAGCATTTTTCCTAGACCAATACAATTAACCCTTATAATAATCCCTACTTTATAGGTGAGGAAACTGAGGCACAGCCGAGTTAAACAATTTGCTCAGCTTGTCTAGTACACATGGTTAATGTGATCACTCCCTAGAGCTGGCCAATGAAAGTAGATCTTTCTGATAAATATATTTATTTTTTTCATTTTAATTTCAAAAATGCATTTACATTTTTAAAGAAGTCACACATACACTGTAAAAACTTCAAAAGGTGCCAAAAGGTATACAATGAAAAGTTAATCCTGACTTGTAGGTTCTGGTAATAACAGAATAGCTTCTATCAGACTAACCATCACGATAAATTAAAGAGATTAGAGACTATCTCAAAACAGGCAGAAACTAGAGGGAATTCAACCCTTGAAAGAAGGGAGCTACATTGGGTGTCATAGTTATATATATTTTGTATAGTGTGTGGTAGAATTCAAGCAGGAACCTGCAGGCTTTTCAGCTGAGGATTCAGAACACAGAGTTCAGAGTTGTCAGAATCTCATAACATCCCAGAGCTCGAGGTTCAAATACAAATTCACTCACCAAACCAAGATTCAGGAACACCTCAACTTGAATAAGAAAAAACAACAAACAGATGTTGACATCGAGAATGGCGCATTATGCTAGAATTATCTGACAAGAATTTTCAGGCAGCCATCACAAAAATGTTTCAAGAAGCAATTACAAGCATGTTATAAACAAAATGAAAAATTAGAAACTATCAACAAAGACATAGAAAACATACAGAATGGAAATTTTAGAACTGAAAAATACAATAACCAAAACAAAAAAAAACTTACTGGGTGGGCTTAATAGAAAGATGGAGATGACAGAGAAAAGAATCAGTAAAAAGAAAAAACAACTAATAAATATTTTTTAAAAAGATTCAGTGAATTGAAAATATGATGATAAAAATTACCCAATCTGAACAAGAGAAACAAAATGACTGAAAAATAATGAACAGAGACTTAGGGTCCTGTGAAATAAGAACAAGAGATGAAATATTTGTGTCATCAGAGTCCCAGAAAGAGAAGATAAAGAAGGTGGAATTTTAAAAATATTCAAAAAAATAATGGCTGAAACTTCCTTAAATTTGGTGAAAGACTTACTCCAGATTCGAGAACCTGAATGAATCTGAAACAAGATAAAACCAAAGAAATTCACTTCAAGTCACATCATAATCAAATACGTAAATAATAAAGACCAAAAATAAGACCCTTAAAATCAGGAAGAGAGAAATCATGCATTATTTAACATCCACATCTGTATGAGAACAATGATTCGAATGACAGTGGATTTCTCATCAGAAATCATGGAAGCCAGAAGGTGCTGAAAGAAAGAACTACCAACCCGGGATTCTATAGCCAGTTAAAATATACTTCTGGAGTGAAAGAAAAGTCAAGAAGGAAAGACAAATCAAGGCAGAAGGAAAACAAAGAGAATTTGTCTTCTTCAAACCTGCCCTAAAAGAAAGGCCAAAGGAAGTTGTCCAAACAGAAAGGAAATGATAAAAGAAAAAATATTAGAGCATCAAGAATGAAGAAAGAATAACAGAAAAAGTAAAAATATGGGTAAATACAGAAGAGCTTCTTACTC